>LNAC01000721.1:155292-188695 GCA_002007465.1 Ailurus styani | reverse complement strand
GGGTGGGCTTTGTGGGAGTGCTGGGAAGTGGTCGGATCCCAGAATGCATGTTGCCTTCTGCTTCCAGATTGTCCGTCCTTTGACTCCAAGCAAGTGCCCATTCAAGAAGGCTGCCATACGCCTGAAACTGCATGTTCATTCGATGATTGAATGAATGAATGAACAATCTGGAGAATCTCGATGCTGGTTCTGAAAGACATATTCCCAGACATCTCACTTTGACCTTGACTTGCCATTTTGAGGGACACAGAAGCCGAAAGAACAGAAACTGTGAGTGATACCCCTCTCTGTGGTGCGGGACAAGAAGACCTGTTTTTGAAGGAGGAGGAGGAGGAGGAGGAGAGGAGGAGGAGGAGGAGGAAGGAGGGGGAAGAGGAGGAAGAAGAAGAAGGAGAAAGAGAAGAAGAAAAGGAAGTGTTCTTTGTTTGAAGACTGAAGGACCCAGCACTGGAGCCATCAGCCGGCATTGGGGAAGGGTCCTCACTGCAGGAACATGGTAGGTGGTGCTGTTGGCAGGTGGGAAAGGATGAGGAGCAGTGCCACACAAGGGAGCTCCCTTCCTTTGGCTTCCAACACTCTGGGCCAGGAGACACAGTGGCTTACCTTGATCCAGGAACCAGAGAGAAGTTGTTGACCTTGGAACATTTGCTCCAAGGCAAGAGGTGGTAAGCGGCTTCCAGAATAGCTCCTGGAATGGCAAAGGGGATCGAGGAAGGATGCTGATTTGGAGCCAGAAGAAGCTCTGCTGCTCACTAAGTATGAATGTGGATAAGGAATGTAATGCATTCTTTCACAGTGCAAGTCTTAGTTGTTTCATTTGTACCATGGGGATTTAAACATGACAACAGCAAAACTCACTGCCCAGCTGGTTGGAAGGAGACAATGCCACTGAAGATGTAAGTGGGATGTGGCACTTGGCACAGAGTAGGTGCTCAGCAAATGCCATTCGCAGGTCCTGGCCAGCCTGCATTGGAAGCCACCGGCTCTGCACACAGCCTGAGGCCCCACCCTGAACTCTGGGAATGGCGTGTCCTCTTTGTGGTGGTCCCTGCTTGTACATACTCTGATTTCATTAGGACAGAAGTGGCGGAGGGAGGTCGAGGCAGGAGGAGTATGAAGTGCTCTGTGAGATGTCCAACTACAACCACTTTAGATTTTTAAAAACTGAAAGCCCTCTGCAGCCTGGAACACCCAGGCACAGTTTTTCTGAAGGCATTGCAATGGTGCTTTGCTTTCATGGCCTAACACACCTCCCTGAACATATGATTCCACATCTCAATCCCAGCTCTTCTCTGGGCTATTCCTCTTGCGTGGGTGCATACCAGGTCCTGCTTCTCTTGGGGATCTGGGAAGTCATGTCTCCAAGTCCTTCAAACATCAACAGAATTCCAGCCACCAGCTGGTAGGGGAAATTTAACCAAGAGCTTTTACTGTCTACCTTAACTAGAATTATTCATATTTTTTGCAGAATCTTGAGGTTAAGGCAGACAGTCCATCAATTGACACTTATCAAACTCCTACTGTGAATCTGGGACATCAAAAAGAGCTGGGGATGAGAGAGTGTGGGAAGACATAGATGCTTATTTATGCAACATGTGTGTGCCAGGTGGTGTGTGCATCAGCTACCATTCTAGGTATTCAGGATGATTCAGGAACACTGCAGGCAAGCCCCCGTCCTGGGGACTCCATATGGTGGTAAGTGCTATGGAGAAAGATATAGCAGTGGACTATGAGCAGGAGTGTGGGGTCTTGCGGTTCCTTTGCATGGTGTGGGGAAGGAAGTTCCCTCTCAATAGGTGAAGGGAGTAAATGCCTGCAGGAGCTGATGGCATTAGCTATGAGGATACCTGGAGAAAGAACATTCCAGGCAGAGGGAATAGCAGATGCAAAGGCCCTGAGGTGGCATGAGCTTGATGTATTCTAAAGAAAATCCAGGAAGCCAAAGGGGTTAGGAAGGGGTGGATGATGAGGTCCAAGAGGTGGTGGGGTCCAGATTATGCCTGATCCTGGGAACAAACATATGTAAAGCGCAGAACAACAAATGATGCAGGTTTTAGAACTATGGAGGCTCCTTAAGTTTCTGGTAACATATTGTGGCAGGTTGTTTGGGTCTCTGCTCCTATCCCTTGGGTTGCTTTGAGATCTGACAGCCTGGCTGTGAAGTAGAACACTCCAGCTTAACTTTCACATCCAGCCCAGCTCCCACGCTCCTGGAACAGCACACCTGCAACCTCTCTCACCATAGAGTTCATGGTCCAGGCTGTGCTGAACCTGCTGAGCACACCATTGCCAGTCTTACTCTCTGAACATTTACCTGGAATCTAGCTGGAGCCTGTTTACCTGGTGGAGCCCCTGGCACATCGTGGAAACTTGCCAGTGTTTCTGGAAGCACCAGAAAAGCTCATCATGGACTGTGTATCCAGAGTCATCCAGCTGTCTGCTGCTACCAAGGGTATATTTTCTACAGTACACGCTGGGCCCGTTTTCCCAGAGTATTTCATAGTGGTTTGGGTCAAGGTTGTTTTAAATAACTTCCGTAGCACTTAAGTCAACTCCTTTGTTGTCTTCCCTCTTGGTCTGCACTGTGAGGGCTGGTTATTACTTCAGAGACCTGGGTCTTGGTCAGCGTTGTTGGTTTAGCAGAGAAGAGAATCCGGGCTTGCCTTCTAGCAACCAGCCTGGAAGCACCATGCAACACGCCTGGATGACTAATAAGTGACTCGGGCCTATTGCGTGCTCTGAGCAAGTTCCTCCAAGGAACAAATGTGAAGAGCAGAGATCACGGCTTCACTCAGCTCCCCTGGTCCACCCAGACCTCAGGAAAGGATGCAGGTTTTACTCAGCAGGTGGCCATGGAGTCTGAACTGCCTGCTTTCTACATCAAACTCATGTGCCCGAAAGGGAAAAATCATGTGTGTGTGGGGAGAAAATCCAGTTTCCCTTGTATGCCTCAGGCCAAGAGAGGGGAGGGTGGAGTCCGCCTGAGTCAACCCTGCTTCCGCCTCCCTTCTCCTGGGAGCTGAACTTTCAAAGACCACTGGAGGTCAGTCACAGTGAGTGTCACGAGACTTGTGAAATCTTGAGGTGCTTTAGGGAAATAAACAAAGAGGAATTCTTGGTCAGATGTCTCAAGCAGCCCTGTATGTTCTTGAAGTGTGGGTAAATGTTTGCCTGAGGACCTGTGGCCATGGCCACAAATGGTCTCTGAGCTGTGGCAGGGAGAACCCACCGAAGGAAGTCAGGAAAATGGGATTTTCAACTGCAGAAAAATGGGGCTTCGGTCCCCAGAACCATCCTTGTAGACCAAACTTGTGTGCAGAACAAACACTGAGGACTTTCTAAGCAAAAAGCCCAGGTCAGGAAGGCATCCCCCCCTCTGCCTCTGTGCGCCTAGGAGGTCCCGTGGTGCTGACAAGAAGCTGGAACACAGGCAGTGTCACCCCAAACTGCTCCAGGCCAGGAGGCAGCAAGACAAGTCTCCAGTTACCAAATCTCATTTTCTTTCCAGTTTACAAATGTACGCTAGTACTTACTACAGGGAGTTGGAAAAGACAGAGAAGAATTTGGGACAAAAATGTCATCCATATGCCATCACCCTGAGATGCTCACTGTTGGCAAATGGGTGGATTTTGGTGCATTTTCAGACATCCTGAGGTCACTCTGCAAAGAAGCTTAAACGTTGAATGTTAAAAGATAAACATTTCCCTCTATGTGCATAAGCTCTTTGTGAACATAATTTAATTTATGCATAATACATCATCATGTGGTTACATGATAGTTTACTTAACCAGAATATTATTGTTGGGTTAATACAACCAACACCCTATTTTTTTTAATTTCAATAATGATTCCATGATATTAATGCAAAACACTGGTTTGTAATTTAGATTATTCCCTTAGGATAGATTCCCTTAAAAGTGAATTATCTGTCAGGGTGCCTGGGTGGCTCAGTCGGTTGAGCATCTGGCTCTTGATTTTAGCTCAGGTCATGAGCTCAGGTCGTGAGATGGAGCCCTGCATTGGGCTTCACTTGAGCCCTGCATTGAGCTCATGCATTGGGCATGGAGACTGCTTGAGATTCTCTCTCTCCCTCTGCCCTTCTCCCTTCCTGTCATGCATGTGCTAATTCTCTCTTTTAAATAAAAGGTGATTATCTGTAGAAAAGCATAAATGATTTCAAGCATGTACACATATCCCCACCCATCTGCACACACACACACCTTGGCTTCTAGTTTGGCTTCTGTTGCTAACTGGATGTTTCAGCTTGGTCAAATGATTCAATCTTTCTGGAGATAATTTTTTGCCTTTGTGAAATGAGGGATCAAAGCAAATGACCTCTAGTTTCCTTGTAGCTGGAGTGTGAAAATGATTGCTCACAAATGGCTTTGTGTGGATATTTTCATGGTAGACTTTAATGACACAAGTAAGTGTATGTCTGCACCTATGTTCTTCGGGCATTTTCTGAATAAAATCTTTTATCCTAAACATATTTTTCACATGTGCCCCCAGTGCATGTTCATTTGTTTATAAATTACAATTATGCATTACTGTCAATTCAATATGAAGATTTCATCATTTTGTTTTTGTCTTATTTTTTATTTAGAAAATGACACACAACAAGTGTTGGAGAGGATGGGTGGGAAAGGGGAACCCTCTTTCACTGTTGGTGGGAATGCAATTTGGTGCAGCCACTTTGGAAAACAGTGGAGATTCCTCAAAAAATTAAATATAGAGCTACCCTATGACCCTGCAATTTCACTACTGGGTATTTACCCCAAAGATACAGAGGTAGTGAAAAGAAGGGCCATATGTACCCCAATGTTCATAGCAGCAATGTCCACAATTGTCAAACTGTAGAAAAACTGACAAATGAAGTTTCCCCTTCAACAGACAAATGGATAAAGAAGATGTGGTCCATATATATACAATGGAATATTACTCAGCCATCAGAAAGGATGAATACCCAACTTTCATATTAACATGGATGGGTCTGGAGGAGATTATGCTAAGTGAAAGAAGTCAAGCAGAGAAAGTCAATTATCGTATGGTTTCACTTACTTGTGGAACATGAAGAATAAAATGGAGGACTCTAGGGGAAGGAAAGGAAAGTGAATTGAGGTAAATCGGAAGGGGAGATGAACCATGAGAGACTGTGGACTCTTGAGAAGTAAACTGAGGGTTATGGAGGGGAGGGGAGGGGGGGGGTTAGGTGAGCCTGGTCGTGGGTATTAAGGAGGGCACGTATTGCACAGAGCACTGGGTGTGGTGCATAAACAATGAATCTTGGATCACTGAAAAAAATAAATAAAATAAAAGTTAAAAAAAAAAGAAAAAAATAAAGTCTTAAAATCACCATCAGCTGGGTGATAACCCAGCATTCCTACTTCTCAAATTAGTAATCTTTTAGAAAGTAGATTCTTAACAAGTGATGTTTGACAAGAAGACAATTACACTGAGTGAATGCCCTGTGATTTAGAACAGCGCCAGTGGAGGGCAGGGTTGGGGGGCAGCGCAGCAGGGGTCAGCAGGGGCCTGTGCATTCACACTGAGCCACATAGCCCCTGGCTCACACAGTTGCTTCTGCTCCAGAGACAATGACGAGCTTCCTAAGTCACAGGATGTGTGTGGTTTGCAGTGTATCTGATGAGCCCTGTCCCCACTTGGTGCCATACTTTCTGTTTGCTTGCTTAGGTGGTCCACAGGCAGCAGAACCCTAGGGTCCCCAGCAAGGTCAAGCTGCCCTGCAGACAAACTGAAAGACATGTATTGTGTGTGCTCTAAATAATCAGTGACAGGCAAGGCCCACACAGTTTCCTGGTCCTTGATTCTAATTGAATGAGCAATTTGACAAGCTTCCTGCAATCCCTCTCTTTGAACCAGCAGAACACCCTAGACTTCCATATTAGGCTTGAGCTGGAGCCCCTTAGCTGAAGGGCAGCTGACTTTCCAACCATGAGATCTGCAGGGGTTGAACTAATGGTGGTCTCGCACGAAGATTCAATCATTCCACACTTACGTGTGTCTACCCCCTGCCACCCAGCCCCAAACAGGCTCAGCCCTTAAAGGTCCTCTGCCTCACATGCTACTGGTCTATCCAACTAGATTTCCAGAGCTGTGTGCCTCAGTTACAGTGAGCCAGAGCCCACACCGGTTCCCATCTGCCTGTGAGAGCCAGTTGTAAAATTTGGGGGAATTGTGCAAGCTGGTGGTTCAATACGGCTATTATTAAAAATCAACTATGTAAACATCAATAAATGAACTGTATTGAAAGAAAGGTAACCATTGTTTCAGACTTACCAGGGTCTGATGATTTCTTTAACAATCTGTGTTCTGCAGGTTATTCAGCCGCTGTAGGGTGGAAACACTTTTTGATAGTATGTCCTTGCATACCTTCCCTGCTCCCTGTTCTGTGTCATTTGGCAGACAGAAATCAGAAATCAGCCACAGTAGAGGCAAATGCTACAAGTAAAGGCCCCCCCCCACCCCAGGGAGGAGTTAGTTAGTCATTTACCAGGACCCGTCTGCGAGGACATTCCCAGATCATTACTATGCCATATAGAGCCCTTCACAGTGCTGGGAGCTTGGAGGCCAGGTGTTCCCCAACAACGTTCTGCAGAGAAGCTCCTCTGAAGCCTTCTCTGAAATCCCTCACCTCAGGAGAACTTCCTGGTTATCTCTGAGGGCAGGGCCAGGCCAAGATACTTGCAGATCCATCTCCACCTGGGTGGTGACCTGCGTAGTGACCCTTCGGCTTGTCCCCAGCCCTGCCTTCCCGTCCCATGTTGCCAGGCTTCCTGCCCCAGGAGTGATGGGCCAGGTGGCATAAAGGCAAAGGGCCTGGAACTCAAAGCCTGCTTCGGTCATGACCTTGGTGCAGGCACCTGGTCTCCTCATCTGTTAACAGGATGATCTTAGGGCTCCCTTTCCAGGGTTGTCATGAAACTAAAAAGACAAAAAAAAGAAGTGATCAGAGTAGTCATGACTGGCACCCTGGCCCCCCTCAATGGTGCTGCCTTATCCTGTCTGAGTAGGCCTTACCTGGCTTCCAAGGGCATGACAGGGATGCTGGAGGTGTGCAGGCCTGGGGGCTAGCCAGGTAGAGCACACCACAGGGGCATCTGGGGTATACCTCAGCAGGCCTGGATATCAGACGTAAAAGTACTTGATCACAAAGCTGGAAGGGCAAAGTGTCAATCCAAATGTCTTATGGACACTTGCTGCAAGCCACAGGTCAACAGGGCCAGGCTCCATTCCTCGAGGGCTCTGGAGCTAAATCAGCAAAGGGACCCTCATTCTGCATCCTTTCTATGCCCTCTACCCCACCGCCCTGGGCCCTGGCCTCACCTCACACCCATCCGCCTCCATGGCCATCCATCCAGGCCTCTGGTTGTTTCTATTCACAGGGAACTGACAGGTAATTGAGAACCTCAATCAGCACTCAGCTTCTAAAGCCGAGCAAACATAACATTTCCCAAACACCTTTTTCCTTCAACAAAAGTGCGCTTAATGCAGGAGTGAGAGCCTGCAGAGACGTGCTGCTGTCTGATGGGCTGTTATCAGAGTCAGGCCAATTGCATGACGCAGAAACAAGGAGTTCCAAGCAGGCTGGGAAGGGAGAGAAACATCTCACTGTCATCACCTAATTAGGGATAACAACCGCAAGTTGGTCTCTCCTCATTTCGTGTAATGAACGTGATCCTGTGCCTTTGGCCATGTAGACTTGTCTCTGCACAGCAAATCTGATTTCTCTGCTCATTTTCTATGTTGACATGTTGGACAGAGTTTTCGTGGGAAGAAATGATTAGTCCCTTAAAATCTAATCTTAAAGGACTATGCCTTTGCAAATTTTTCCCTTGTAATTCTAACTTTTTATTTTGGACATGTTCAAACACATATAGAAGTCAAGGGAATAATTTAATAATAATCAGTAGCATAGTGACCTTCATGTGCCCATCATCTGGCTTCAGTAACTGCATGGCCAATCCCACCCATCAAATCCCAGGTGGGGCCATAGCTTGTCTACAAATATTTCAGGAAATATCTCTAGCAGATAAATAAACTTTAAAAATATATAGTTTAATAGCAATAACATACCTTGAAAAAGGATAATCATCATCAAACATCCAATTAGCGTCCCTATAAATTTAATATTCTTATGACTGATCTCTAGGACTTATTTGAATCGGGACCCTAATAAAGTGCAAAATAACAATGGACTGATATGTCTCTTAAGCCTCCTTTACTCTATAGGTCCCCCCTTCCCCCCACCTCCATCCCTGCCATTAAATAAGCTAATATTTGTCTTGTAGAACTTTCTATAGTTTGGATTGTGCTGACTGCATCTCTATGGTGTTTTTACTATATCCTCCTAATCATGTGTATTGTCTTCACACTGATGGTTAGATTTAGAAGGTTGGTCAGTTTCAGGAATAGGTTTGTTGGTTGGTTGCTTGATTTGCAAAGCCATGTCATGAGAGGTGTGGAGTACTTCTCTCAGGAGCCCAGACTGTCCACTGGTCTCTCTTTTTTTGCTCTTTTAGTAGCCATTGATGATCATTGTCATTACGTGATGGGGGGACAGCCAAATCTTGGTATTTTAATTCTATTATTATAATCTAGTTTAGTAGCTGGAATATTTTCATAAAGAGAAAATTGGCTTCATCTACTATTCTCTTGCCATAAGGTGCAGTTCTTCTAGGAAAGGTAGGACAAATACTTTCTTCTGTCCTTTTATTTCCCTTCCCTTTCCTTCTTTCCTTCCTTCCTTCCTCCTCCTCCTCCTTTTCCCCCTCCTCCTCCTCCTCCCACTCCCTTCTCACCCCTCCTCTCCCTCCTCTTGCTGCTGCTGCTTTCTTCTTCTTCTTCTTCTTCTTCTTCTTCTTCTTCTTCTTCTTCTTCTTCTTCTTCTTCTTCTTCTTCTTCTTCCTTCTTTCTTCTCCTTCTCTTTCTCCTTCTCCTTCTCCTCCTTCCTCTTCTTCTGGAGGTATTTCTGTAGAATTCTCCAAAAGCAGAAGTATCAGTTTCTATTGCTGAGTAACAAATGACCACAAACTTAACAGCTTACAGCAACATGCTTTCAGTACTTCCCAGTTTCTGTGGGTCAGGAACTCAGAATATGTCCGAACAGTGGGTCTTTTGGTCAGGGTCTCACCAGACTGGAGTCAAGGGTTGACTGGAGCTGAGGTCTCATCAGAAGCTTGGCTGGGGAAGGACCTGCCTCCCAGTTCACTCAGAATGATGGCAGAACCCATTTCCTGGGGTGAGAAGAC
Source organism: Ailurus styani (assembly GCA_002007465.1). Classification (NCBI taxonomy): domain Eukaryota; kingdom Metazoa; phylum Chordata; class Mammalia; order Carnivora; family Ailuridae; genus Ailurus; species Ailurus styani. Next base: position 179,426 of record LNAC01000721.1, on the reverse strand, counting down.
TGAGGACATGGCTCCAGGGAGAGGCAACTGTGGAATCACGCTAGAGTCTGTCTACTGGTATCTAATAATTTTAGTTTTCATCTTGTGTTTAGTATCAGTTTGAATTTAGAAACGGAAGCATTTTTGGTGTTTCATTCTGTGCTTACTTCTTGACTAAATAATTCTTTGCTACCTGGTGCAAACTTCTTCCTTTCAGCTTACTTCAAAAACAGATTTTTTCCCCAAAACTTGCCCCCACTACCTCTCTCTAGATATGCCATAAACACTGGGGACAGTGTTATCTCTGTGCATTTCCCTGGCATGGTTTGTGTCCATTAGAATCACCTAAGGTGCTGCCTAGAAGGGCAGGCGTCTCCACTCTGGCCCCCAAGAGTCAGCCCTTGTAAGTCTGGGGTGGAGGCCAGCCATCTGCTTCTTTCAGGAACTACCCCATCATTCCGATTTATGCTGATATTTGAGAACCTCTGACAGAATAATCCCCAGTGTGAGCATTCCTAAAATGTTAGGCAGGAGGCTATGAAAAACATATGACTGTTTTGTTGATATTTGTAACTTCAGTTCAACCAAAAAAGTGACCTTAGCTAGATCTAGTAGAAAACTTATCTAATCAATCTTTCCTTTAGGAAGTTACTCATGGGAGGTAGAACTAGTTTACTATGAAACATCTTGGGGATGAATGTGTCCATTGTTACTTGCTAGCCTTCTCTCACACATAAAGAAAGACCTGCTATAAGCAGAAGAAAATACATACTTTCTGCTAAGAAGGAGGGGTTGAATTCAACCAGCAAAGAAAATCTCCAGTAAAGTCATTTTAAGAAAGGGAATGATGCCAGGATGAGCCATCCAATAGAGAGGGACCCTTGGTGCACTACAGATGAATGGACGGAATCGAAGCCCGACTCACTCTGAGAACCTCTGTCGGGGAGGAGGGGTTTGCCAGACTTTGGTCTGGTCATTCCTCTGGAAGCAGTCTGTAAAGCTTCATCATTTCATTTGGCATCGTGATTATGTATGCTATGGTTTCTAGCAGTCGAGAAGGAGCTTCAGCTGATTTGCAAGGGGCAATTTTCTTCTCGCCCTGCTGGGTATCAGTCTTCTTATTCACAAAGTGGTGCTGTCTCAGAAAGTCTTGAAGTCACTGGGGAGGTCACAAGCCAACGTGACTTCCAGAGCTGGTCACACAGACCTGTGGATAAAGCATTGCTGATGTGGGCAGGGTCAGCCAGCCTGGGCCGCAGTGGCAGGCAGGGCACTGGGGCTTCTGAAAGCCCTGGAAGCTTCTCTGTGCTCCCTGTACCTACTGTTCACACTCCCACATCTCCCAGTCTACCCCTGAGATGTTGGGGCCTGAAGCAAGAGCACAAGAGAGGCCTGTTTACTGCAGGTTTAAATATTTAAAATTCTGAAGTCGTCAACAGCTGTTAAAAAAAACACAATTTATCTTGCCATCTTGACAAATATAGCTTCCTAATGACCTAGAAGCCCTGGAAGTCTGAAGTTAGGGCTCTCAGACTCCTCTATGTTCCTGGTGGAACATTGCAGCTGGGGGCAAAGCTCTTCCTGGCCCTCAGCCCATGGCCACCTCCCTGCTCCTTCTGCCTAGCTGTCCTGCCCCTCGAGGGATCTCATGTGCATGTGAAAGATAGCCCAGCTGCCTATGTGTGCAGACTTACCCCAAAAATACCCTACACACATCCAAGGCCACCTCTGGGGTCAGGGTGCACACACCAAGGAGAACAAGCCAGCCAGAATGAGCCCACCCAGCACTGGACACGTCAGGTATCCAGAGTGTGGTCTAGAGGCAGAGCTCACAGTTTCTGGGTGGATGCAGCCCTTACCTGTAGACTCCTTGCTCTTTGGGGAGACAGCCAAAACATAGCCCTCTACTTTGTGGGGCCCGGGACATAAGGGTATAAGGGTGAGCCTTATGAACCTTACTTCTCAGAAATGAGTCAGGGAACAAGCTCCTACCAGGCTGATCATCACTTAGCTTGGCTGAGGAGTTCAACCTTGTGAATAAGAACAGAAACTTTCATTGGGGCAGTGTGCCTCCAAGGTGTGAGGGCTATCATTCCTGCAAGATCGCAAGCTTTTCTACAATTTCTGGTGCTAAGCTTCTTTGAGTTTCTTTCTTGAATAATCCCCCCTCTTTCAATATTCAGACAAAGGATATAATGAGACACTTTTAGCACAATGTCTGGCATTGAAGCTACAAACATTGGTAGCTTAAAAAAAGTAGGAGGTGAAGTCACCATCAGGGTAGAGGTGTATGCCCTGGAAAGAGTTAGTCCCTGGGGAACCCTCACCTGCCAGGAGTGGAGGGGTGCTGAGGCAGACACGTCTCCTTGACTTCTCTTTGCCCAGACATGGGGCCATGTGCCCAGGTCCCTGAAAGGTCATGCATGTCTTCATTTGCTAGGGAAAGGAAGCAGCAGAAAGGGCTACCAGTAGGTGACCCCTGTGGGACCTGGAGCCTCATCCTGTTGGGGAAACTGGGAGTAGGCTGGTGTACACACCTCAGAGCTTTCCTGCTGGAGGGCCAGCCAATGGAGCTGAGGTCATCACTGGCTAATGCCTTGGCACTTCTGGCCTCCCCTGACCACAGAGGGGCTGGTGAATGTGGGTGGAAGTCAAGATGGCATGAGGTGAGGGAAAGTCAGGGGTGTGAGGCGGGGGCACTGGCAGCAATGGCTATTCCACTGTGTTGTAGCAGAGATCTAGCCATCTGAGAAGAAACTTCCCTGTCTGGTAACGGAAAACACCTTTAACTCTCAGCTAGCCTATTGGTCTGTAAGTAGAATAACTTCCCTGCCCTTCTGTGATGTTTAGAGCTCCTCTGACAGGCTCGATGAGGAGGGAGAGGAGCACTTTCCTGCAATGTCCTCCTGACTTAAGTCCCTGGAGTAATTCCTGTGTGCTGAGGGAATACAGGGCACATGAGCCACAACCTCAGACTCTATCACTGGCTGGCCCTGAACTTCTCTGTTCCTCAGTTCCTTAGTCACGAATGTGAGGAAAATATAGTTGACCTTTGAACAACATGGATTTGAACTGCATGGACACATTTATAAAAGGATTTTTTTGATAAAAACAGTACAATACTGAAAATGCATTTTCTTGTCCTCATAATTCTCTTAACATTTTCTTTCCTCTAGCTTATTTTACTGGAAGAATATAGTATGTGATACATAGAACATACATAATATGTATTAATTGACTGTTGTGTTATCAGGAAGGCTTCCAGTCAACAATAGGCTATTAGCAGTTATGTTTTGGGGAGTCAAAAGTTATATTTTTTTCAACTATGCAGGGCATCATTTCTCCTAACCCCTGTGGTATCTAAAGGTCAGCTGTAATGATTTAATACATTTGTTGTTGTTTAAGGAGATGTGAGCTCAAGAGAAGCTTCCATAGGGGAAGTGGTTTGCCTCCATGTATACAAAGCTCAGGCCCAGGAAACTCACTTCTCTTTCACTCTGTTTCTCTCTCCAGCCACTTCTGCAAAGGTTCTGGCACATGCAACTCAGCAAATGTCATGGGACAAAGTCTGGGGGGGAGGAGTAATATTTGGGAAATGATGTTTGGGAGTCATGATAGACAAGATCAAAGGTATCTGCATTTTAATACCCACAGCTTATGAGTATCTTATGCTCCATGCTGAGGGGAGACTAGACTGCAGATGGGATTAAGGGTGCTGGTCAGGTGATCTTTTGATGGGGAGATATTTTGGATTATCTAGAGGGCCCAGTGTGATTAAAAAGGTCCTTGTAAGTGAGGAAAGGAGGTAGGAGGGTTAGAATGAGGGATCATGAGAAACACTCAAACCTCTGGTGTTGAGTGGGAACAGAGAAGGAAGGGGGCATGAACCAACAGATACAGGCAGCCTCTGGAAACTGGGAAAGGCAAGGAGACTGTTGTCCCAGGAGCCTCTAGGAGACACAGCCCTGCTTGCATCTGGATTCCAGCCTCCTGAGTCCAGTTTCAGACTTCTGACCTCCAGCACCGTTAAGGTTAAGATAACATATCTGTGTTATCTCGATCGACTAAGTTGGTGCTAATTTGTTACGGTAGCCATAGGGAACTCATACAATGGTCTTTCCTTTAAAGATACTAGAATAATGGCAACTGAGTCCAGCTCCCCTCTTTAAAGCCAACCATTGACAATAAGAAAAACGAGTATCTGAAAACTCCATTTTTGAAGAAACTAAAGTACAAAGAACTCCAAAGCACAAGGTTGGAGACTAAATCACCAGCTATCAAATTCAATGAAAAACTGTGTGTATGTGTGTATGCCAAAGGGAAGACGTAAGCAAACACTACTTTTTTTTTTTGAGTAAAGAATGATGGCTACAATTAGAATAACATGGGTATTATCCAACTTCTGCTGACTGCACATGTCTGTATGTATAGACACCTAAACAGATTATGAAGGGGAGGCCACCAAATTATTAATAGTGTCATCTCAGAGGATGGAACTTGGGGTGATTTTTACTTAAATTTTTTTTTAATTTTTACTTTATTCTTCATTTCAAAATACTATCCACAGCTTTTACATATAAAAAAAAACCCTAACAAAACTTATAACAAGGAAATAAAAAGGGAAGCACAAAGCACAAAAGTAGAAATGAGATGAAGAACTGACACAAAAACCAGATGAAAATAGTTTTGAAAGTATATTTTGTTGTGCTTTGGCGAATGCTGTGAAAGGTGTAAGGCTGATGATTTACAGACCTGTACCCCTGGGGCAAAAAAAAAAAAAAACTTAAAAAAAAGAAAGTATGTTTTGTTTAAAACCATGTAAGCAAAATAGAATGGATGTTACCCTGGAAACATTCAGTATTTCCTAGATAAGGAAAAATACTCGTGACTTCTGAAGAAATAGGGTATTTAAATAGACAAGTTACCAGGGAACAGTTGAGAATGTTACTGAAAGTCTGTACCCCCCAACCAAGGTGCAGATAATTTTTATGAAATGCGATGAAATCCTCAAATTCAAGTAACGGATAATTCCAATGCCATTTTAAATGTTCTAGGTCAACAAAAAGAGAAGGCAGCATAATTATTTTTATTCAACACATATGACACTAAGTCCTTAGAAAATACAAAAATAAAACAAAAACCTAATCTTTTTATGATTATTGATGGAAACATCGTAAGTGAAATACTAGCAGATACAGCCCAGGAATACATTAAAGAAACAAGAAACCCCACCATGTATGGTTCCTTTGTGAAATGCAAGCCTGGGCCAAGTTAGGAAGTCAATTACCATTCATACGACTTTATGTCTGATTAGCAGAGCCTGAAGTGGGGATTCATATGCAGGTGCTTTGCCAGGGGAGCTCTTGGGAGAAAGCTATGAGGGGCAGGAGCAGGTGGGGAGACACAGAGTGACTAGGAGTTTCCTCTGAAGTTCAGCTTTGGTTTGATCCACAGGGGGCTCTGGAGGTGATTTGCCCCCCTCTGTCTGCTCCAACTGGAGGCCAGGGTGCTGGCTTTCTGTAACTGTTCAGCCCAGCCAGGGTGTGGCCTGTCTCCACCTCTAGAGGATATCTGGGAAAAGGGCTTGGAGTCTGAGCGCTATTCTGAGAGAGGTGGCAACTGTGAGCCCTTAGCAGCCCGAACTCCTGGCAGCTGGCAGGTGAGAACACCCAGCTTGAATGCAGAGCTCAAGTGCCTGGGAGTGGGGGCTCTACCCGCACCTCCTACCAAGTCAAAAGAGAAAAGACATACAATCACTTCCATAGAGGTCAGCAAGGCATTTGATAAAATTTAACAAATCTCTGATTTTAAAAATCAACTGAATAGGAATAGATATTTGCTTCCACAACATGATAAAACTGTGATAAAAATGCTTGCTTCATGGTGAAATGCTAGTAACATTCCCATAAAAGTGTCAAGCAAAGATATCAACTAATGTCCCATCATAGAATGTATTCTTGAGGTGCTGTTTAGTACAATTAACCATAGGAAAAATATTGACATAAAAAATATGAAAGCGGGGTGCCTGGGTGGCTCAGTGGGTTAAAGCCTTTGCATTCAGCTCAGGTCATGATCTCAAGGTCCTGGGATCAAGCCCCGCATCGGGCTCTCTGCTCAGTGGGAGCCTGCTTCCCCCTCTCTCTCTGCCTGCTTCTCTGCCTACTTGTGATCTCTCTCTCTCTCTCTCTCTGTCAAATAAATAAATAAAAATTTAAAAAAATGAGAGGGGGAATTATTATGTTTGCAGATGGAATGTATTATGTATGAAAGAACAAAGAGAACAGAAAAATTATTCTAAATAATGGACAGTTTAGTCAAATGCCTGGGTACAAATTTAATTTGCAAAATCAATGACTATAAAAATCAAAACCAGTCAGACAACAAAACGGAAAAAAATTCCATTTATGATAGCAATAAAAAAAAGATTTAAGAAACACCAAAGAGAAAATATTCCTCTTGACAAAAGCCTAAGACACCAAAGAGGAAAAACAAATTAAGGTTATGACTACATGGAAAGATAATCTCTCTTCTGGGATTGAAATTTCTCACATGATCAACTTAAGAGTCTTCTCCAATTGATCTATATATGTGTGGTTGTCTAAAAAAAATGGAACAATGGCTTAGTTTCAACTAGATAAGCTGGTTTTTATCTATAGGGAGTTCCTACAAAAAGGAAGAGTGAGGGAAATAAAAGGATCAAAAGGAGATTCAGGTGCACAAAATTCAGATGTAAGGGTCACAGACTAGAGGTATAAGCGATGTGGTGGTTTGATATATGAGTAGACACAGGAGTGAATGAAGAGAACCAAGTGCAAGGCATACCTGAATAATATCAGACCTTCATTTATAATAAAATGGCATCTCAAATAAATACAGCAGGAAGATTTGGTCAGTAAATGAGATTAAGGAAGTAGATAACCATTTGGAATAACATTAAATGAAATCTCGTAATTTTCCCCTTCAACCAAAATATACCCCAGATATGACAAAAAAGTTTGTTAAGTATAAGGTCAAACTGTGAAATAACTGGAACAGGCAAGCATTCTTTTATAGGTGTGGGATAGGAGAAGCTCTGTCCACACAAAATACGAATTCAGAAGCCATAATGGACATAGGTAAAAAATTTAATTAGATAAAAAATAGAGTTCTCTGGAAATTAAAAAAATACCGTAAATGAAGTCAAAAGGCAAATGGCAAACTGAGAAACAAAATGCACATGTGTACACACACACATACCTTACACACACACACACCTACCTCACACACACACACACACACACACACACACTCCTCACAAAGGGTTAACTTTAGAGATATGGATTACATTTCAGTAAAAAAAAACTCACCAAAATCTTAATAAGAAAATAAACTCCCTCCACCTATGCACCCCTGCCCCCAAGAAAGCAGTTCACAGGGTCTGGTTAATGGCATGAGCTATGACTGAATTATTGAACACAGACTTGAGAGAAAGTGCCAAAGCTGTAGGAGCTGATAAGGGACAACCTCCAAGACATATTTCTAAGTGACAAAGTGTGAGCATGACAGGACTGCACATATATGGCTATGTTTATATTTGAAGAGAAAACCTTGGAAGGATGTACTGGGAACTCTCCCTACTGGGAGTCTCTGGGAGGAAGCCTGGAGCTCTGGAAGAGGAAGGACACTAATTTCATTGTATTCTTGTAAATACGGCTGGAATTTCAAATCACATACATAGGTTCACATCCAATTTTTCAAACTTGGTCATTTTTCAGAAAGTCTATGGGGGAACACGTGGCCATCCCTGGCAGTTGCCCCAAGTTGCCAACAGGACCCATGCCATCAGAGGAAGGCAGCACCGGAAAGAGCCCAGTGTGAGCTGGTGGGGCCAAAGGAGGCCCTCCCATCAAACTGGAGCCATGCTGAAGGGTGCCTCTGGAAGGGCCCTCCAGATCTCTGTCCTCTGAGCCACGTCACAGAAAGCTCACAGGAAACGAGTCACTGGTTCCTCTCCATAGACCCGGCCCTGGGGCGGATTCTGGAAATCCTGCCATGTGCATTAGCCTTCCTGCGGGCGAGAAGGCAGACTTTTTGGGTCCCAGGGTAGGTGAGCAGCTTCCAGGAAGGAGAGAACATGTCAGGAGCAGTCCCCTAGCAGGTGAAGGACTCACAGTGGACACACAGGGCAGCCACAAGCTGTGTCCTGAGCAGAAGGCTGGGCCCCCGCACATCAGAGTGCCAGCCCCACTCTCAAGACTGAGGTGCGATGTGTGCTCAAGACCTCGCTCTGTTCTTCCCTGGCAACTTGGAGCATGCAGAGCCCTGATCAGGCACCTGAGTGAAAAGAATGTAAGTTAGTGTATCTGCTTCCACCCCCATTTTTACTCCAAAGATGGAGCCTTGCTTCCAAATCTGTAGATGTTTTTTTTCTCATCCTGAAGAAGACAGATGTCTAAGCACATCCCTTTCCCTGGTCGAAACCACACTATCCTTTAAAACCTAGCTCAGATATAAAGATCCCAAGACTTTCTTGACACACTTCCTTCGTATCTTCTCTAGTTGTATTGAAGTCAGTGGTAGGAGGAGGGCCTCTGGAGAGTTTTAAAGACATCATGGCTCAGACATAAGTGTATGCAGGGCTGGTTCCATGCAAAATGAGGAAGGAGCCAGAAGGTGTGCCACTTACCTGTCCTCTGCCTTCTGCTGGGAGGAGAGGTCCCTGGAGCTCAGAGAATCAGGGAGTTGGTGACTTGCTCAGGAAGGCTGAGTGAGGAAGATGGTTGAGCAGCATACCTCTATGGTGATGCCTTTCAGATAATCCAGATGGAGGATTCAGAGTGTCAGTGTCTTCACCTCTGTTAAGTCATGTACAACAAAATCCAGAAACTACCCAAGTCTCATCAATAGTAGAATAGGTTTAAAAATTGTGGCACATGCACCCAGGGGGACACTTAGCAAGGAAATTAAGACAGGCCCTCTAGAACCACAGGCAGTTTGGTGGAATCTCACCAAAAACGCTGGGCAAAAGAAGCCAGAGGCAAAGGAGCACAGCCCGACGTGATTTCATAGATGAAATTGCCCAAACTGATCATGTACGCTATCAGCGTCAAGAGAGATACCCTTGAAAATGACAGTGTTTGAAGGGGTGCCAGGGACCCCAGGGCAGGGGGATGTTCTTTTTCTTGACTTGGGATTAGGTTTGGTGAGTAAGTCCAGCTCCTGAAAACCCATCAGGCTGCTGAGTTATGATATGTGCTCTCTCCTACAGGTAAATTATGCTTCAAGAAGAGGTGATACTACATGAAGGAAGTTACCCATTCTACCTTCCCAGGAAGCATCTCACCCATTCCATCCCCCATCCACCACTGCAAAGTTCACCCAGCACTCCTCTGAGTGGGGGTTGGCACCATGGATAGGAAAAACGGTGCTGATGTCATAGGCTTTCCTTGTTATTTTAGCTCGCCTTTCATTATTTTTTGTTCTTGCTTTAAATGAGCTCTTTTTTTTAAAACTTCCTTCCTGGCATTTGAGTCATTTCCCAAGGTTTTTGTCTGCTTCAGATAAGGAACTTAATACCTAAGATGGATTGTAAGTTCTACACTTTGTTTCTTCAGGGTCCTTCTACCCAGATATAGGCATGGGTTTGGGAGAAAATCAGGTAGGAAATCAACAAGTGGAGTTTACAGCTGGGCAGAATTCTGTGTACGATCAACTTCATTGAATATCCTGATATAGGCAAAGAATTGTGCTGTGTAGAGATGAAAGCTCACTTTTCATGACGTAAAGGATCCTGTGATTTAGGAAGTTACTTTCAATCTGCACCCTCCCCCATTTTCCAACAATCCTGAGGAAGACATGAGTGCTTGGAGCTCCCACAGCCGGCGAGGGCTGGACCTGGAAGAAGTCCTGGGTTTCTTGCCCCAGTGGTGTCTTCCTTTCCTGATCCACAATCCCAGTATCAGCCTGGACAGGAATCAGCATGAATGGCTATACCCTCTGGCCCCATGAGAAAAATCTCCTGAGCTGGCATAATGGAGAAAATGAGACAGTTACTCCTTTACCATTGTTTGCTGATGGATGAAACAACACACCTCATTCCTGGCTTTCCCAACACTATTCTAAGGGTTCCTGACAGTGTGGGATGTCCAGGCCTTCAATTTCCTTTCCCTGGACCCCTGACCCTTGTCTAGATGTCTACTGTCCCAGACTTCCCTTCCTGTAAGAGAGGTCCACTCCTGAACTTGTTAAGAGTTACCCGTGCCACACCACTGGTGGATATGCTGTTGTGAATTGCAAAAATGTCCTATAGATGTAAGAGGTCAGTATGGTGGGGGTCAGCAAACCACGGTCTATGGACCAAATCCTGCCCACTGCCTGTTTTCATAAATAAAGTTTTATTGGAACACAGCCATACCCATTTGCTCACATATTGTAAACTGCTTTTGAGCTACAAAGACAGAGCTAAGCATTTGTAAGAGTCTGCTAAGCGTCTGCATGGCCTGTGAAGCTAAAAATTTTCATCGTCTGGACTTTAAGAAGAAACATTCGTGACCCCTGGTATTATGATGACAGCTGAATTATTTGTCTCTGGATTAACATTTTTATAAAGATTTTATTTATTTATTTGACAGCGAGAGAGGGAACACAAGCAGGGGGAGTGGGAGAGGGAGAAGCAGTCTTCCCACCAAGCAGGGAGCCTGATGTGGGGCTCCATCCCAGGACCTTGGGATCATGACCTGAGCCAAAGGCAGATGTGTAGCAACTGAGCCACCCAGGCACCCCTTGTGTTAACATTTTAACAGAACCTCATGGGGATAATGGCTCCAGAGGTGTGGCTATTGCGTGGACAGTGGTCCTTCAGTGACCAGCGCAGACACATTTGATGGCTTCCTGCACTTCCCATGCTTGGGGCTGGTTCCCTTCCTTCCCAGGTTCTATAACTTTGGGGCACCAGTGGACTAACTCTGGCCTTGGCTTGGAGACAGCGGTGGATGCGCGCAGGCATACGTGAATGGGTTTGACTTCCCCACAGCTAACAGGTGATGGACCAATGTCTCTTTTATGCTTGTGAAGAAAATGGGCTTAACACCCTCCCCTTTTTTTTTAACTTTTTATTTTGAGATCCTTGTGTATTGACATACAGTTTGCAAGAAATAGCACGGAGAGGTCCCGTGTTCCTTTTACTCAGTCTTCCTAATGGTAACATCTTGGAGAACTATAATACAATATCACAACTGGGAAACTGACAGCGATGCAGTCAAGACACAAAACATTTCCATCACCACAAGGACACTTCCTTGTCCTTTTATAACCACATCCATTTGCCTCCCACCCCTACCCCCACCTCAACCCTGGCAACCAAAATTTTGTCTCTTATTGCTAAAATTTCATCATTTCAAAATTATTATATATATGGAACTATACTACATGTGACCTTGGGGACTGGCTTTTCTCCTTCAGCATTATTCTCTAGAGGTTGACATGTGTGCCAATAGTACTTACCTTGTTATCGCTGAGTTGTATTCATGGTATTGATGGACCACAGTTTGTTTAACCATGCTCTAGTCAAAGGACATTTGGGTTCCTACTGGTTTGGGACTATTACAAATAAATCTGCTATAGATACCTGTGTACAGGTTATTGTGTGAATATAGAATTAATACAGCAGAGTCTCAGAGAAGTTGGACTCAGAGGTAGAAAGGCTCTGGCTGTGGGTGCCCTTTCCTGATAGTCTCCATAAACCATGGATCATCAGGTCGAAATGAATAATAAACCAGCCCTGATGGATGTTCACCTGAGTGCCACCCTTCCGTACCCTCAGGTCTATGTTAGAAGTTTGCCTTCTCCATAACTCCTGGACCCATCATCACTCCTGGTATCACCATTAAACTTGGTCCCACCATCATTCCTGGTCCCACCACCTTTCCTGCTCCCAACATCACTCCAGTCCCCTCAGCCCTTCTGGTGACATCCTCATTCTTGGTCCCCTCTTCTCTTCTAGTCCCATCCTCACTCCTGGTCTCATTGTACCTCCTGATCCTACCATCAGTACTATTCCCATTAGCACTCCTGGTTCCTCACCCCTGGTCCCATCATGATCCCTGGTTCCGTCATTGGTGCTGGTCCCCTCATCCCTTCTGGTCCCATCATCCCTCCCAGTTCCACCATCAATCCTAGTCCCATCATCACTATTGGATCCTCTGTGATTCCTGGGTGCATCATACCTCCTGGTTCCACCATCAGGCCTAGTCCTGCCACCAATCTTTGCTCCTCTGTCATTCCTGGGTACATCACCACCCCTGGTTCCCCATCACTTATGGTCCCACCATCACTCTCGTTTCTACCATCAGTCCTAGCTCCAACACCACTGCTGCTTCCTCCATTGTTCCTGGGTACATTATCACTCTTGGTCCACCATCAGTCCTCACTTATCTGTGATTCCTGGGTGCATCATCACTTCTGGTCCCATCATCACTCTTGGTCCCACATTCACTCCTGGCTCTTCTGTCATTCCTGGATTCATCATTGGTCCTGGTCCCACCATTACTCCTGGACCCATCATCACTCCACATCTCATGATCACCTGCGGTCCCACCATCACCCTTAGCCTCACCACCACTTCTAGCTCTTCCTTCACTTCTGGGTGCACCATCACTCCTGGTCCCGTAATCACCCCAGATCCCATTATCCCATCATCACCCCTAGTCTCACCATCACTCCTGCTCCCATCATCATTCCTGGGTCTTCTGTCATTCTTAGTTCCTCCACCATTCTTGGTTCCACCATCACTCCTGGTCCCAACATCACTATTGCTTGGTCCTATTATCACTCCTGAGTGCATCATCATTACTGGGTGCATCATCACACCTGGTGTCATCAACACTCCTGGTCCCACTATCAATTCTGGTCCCATCATCACTCCTGGCTCCTCACTCAGTCTTGGATGCATCATTACAACCTGGCTGTGTCATCACTTTTTAGTCCTTCATCAGTCTTGGATCCTCCACCGTTTCTGGCTCCTGGCTCCCCCATCATTACTCTTGGTGCCTCCATCACTCCTCCAAGTTGGTCTTGGGTGCAGCATTCCAGCTCAGAGAGGACTGACATTACTCATCTAAACATGTGATCTTGGAAGGACCTCCCTTGCAGGTGAGTAAGAGGACTAATGAGATGAAGTATAAGAAAGTCCTTTGAACTCCTAATTATCATAGGTGCGTGTTCTGCTCAGATGTCCTGTGGCTCAGCCTAAAGGCTCTGTGCATGACAGTGCACACACATATTCAGGCAAATGTTAGCTGCTAGTAAAGATGTTTCCACTGGAGCTACGGGTATGTTCTTCTCTGAAGGGGAGACCACAGCTCTGTTTGGTGAGTGTCTGTTGAATACTTGGAATCTTCCAGCCTTGTGTTTCTCAATGCTGTGTGTGTGTGTGTGTGTGTGTGTGTGTGTGCACGCGCGCGTGTGTGCGTGTGTGTGTATGTGTGTGTGTGTTCATGTGAAAGAGAGAGAGAGAGAGAGAGGGAAAGAGAGAGAGAGAGGACACCCAGCCCAGGCCTCACTCACAGTGAGTCCGATTTACTTGGCTCAACCTGGGGCTTCGCACTGCAGTTTGTCACACTCCCACGGTGATTCTCATGTGTGACTGAAAATGAGCATCATGCCCAGTGCCCTTGTGCTTGGCGGTTTCCAGTCCCTGGTCTTCCTCCTGGTGCAGATTCACTGGCAGCCTTAGGGATGCACTTCGCCTCTGCCCTGCCCTCCCCGCTTTTGAAGGCAAGAATATTCAAGCTGAACACTTCACATCAGAGAGACTTTGCTCCAAATGGGGATGCCTTAAAGGGTGATGAAAACTGAGCATGACCAGATTGCTTTCTTATTGGTATTCCCTCTACTGCACTTGTTTTAGTCATCACCTTTGTGTTGATGTCATTCCTTTAAAAGCACTTCATAGTGTATTTCAGACAGTGGGCTTTAATATTTTACAAAAAGACACACAAGAGAAGGAAAGTCAAGAAGGAACACTGAGTAGTGGGCCTTGGAAATAATATCTCAATGTCAACTGTACCTGAGAAATCTAAGAACCCTATTGTGAACAAAAGAAGGAAAACACAATGGGATCCATGGTGTGTTCTCCAGGATTCACAGGCCCATGCCCACAGGATGGTGGTGATGGAAAAAGGGATTTGACACAAATAGAAGGGGCTTGCTGAGCAATGGCAAAGGCCAGTGTAGGGCAGGTGCAAATTCTCTTTCATTCCCTTTCACTAGTGGAGGAACTGCAAGCAGAAGGGGCCAGGGCCAGCCAAGCAAATCCTCCTCCATTTTTTTTAAATTTAAACATAGCTCATTCTGAACTGTAAATACCACAGACAAGTTGGCAATGTGCATCGTAAATGTCCATTGTATTTCCCAGCTGAACAGGCCTTCTGTTGCTTGATCCTCCTTCCCTCCACACTCACCTTGGGGATTCATCAGTTCATTCAACAAATAGTTACTGACCATCTACTCTTTGTAGCAGGCACCAGGGACCAGTAATGACAAGAAAGACAAGTTGCAAGCTCTGATGTGTCCATAGTTCCTGGAGGGAAACACTGTGTCCCACATGCCTATGTGAAGTTACAAATGTATGCAGTTTCAGAAAGAAGAGGTTCAGTGTGAGGAAACTTGCTCTGAGAGCAAATAACAAGGAGTTCGGAAACGTTCTGAGAAGATGGGCTTGGCTTCACCAATACCTAAATAGTTAAAAGGGTTAAATAATTAACTAGTTGATGTGTGTGTAGGCATGTCTATATGTGTATCAGAGTACATATATGTCTGTGTATAGGAGTGTGTGTGCATTTGTGTCTATAGGCATGTATTGTGAATAGGCATGTGTATATATGTGTGCATAAGAGTGTGTGTATGTGTGTAGGCATGTGTGTATATGTATGTGTGCATATAGGAATGTGTGTTTGTGTGTGCATAAGTGTGTGTATAGGAGTGCATATTTGTGTGTGTATAGATATGTGTGTAGGTGTGTTTGTAAGCAAGTGTATAGGAGCATAAGCATGTGAAAATGTGTAAGTGTGTATAGGCATGCAGGTATGTATGTATAGGGGCACATGCATGTGTATATAAGAGTGTGTGTAGGTGTGCATGCATGTATATGTATAGATGTATGCATAGGTATGTGTATAGGAGCATAGGTAGGCATGTGTGTAAATGTGTGGGTGTGTAGGTGTGCATGCATGTGTGTGGGTGTGTATGGGAGTCTGTAAGTGTATATATGATTGTGTAGATGTATACACATGTATGTGTGTAGGCATGTGTATGGGTATGTGTCTAGGAGTGTGGGGGCATGTGCGTAAGCATGTATAGTTGTGTGTGCATGCATGAGTGTGTGTGTGTGTGTGTGTGTGTGTGTGTGTGTGCAAGCAGGCACGCATATGTAGCTTGCAAATGCCCTGCAGGAGGAGCCTGTGGCCCATAGGGCTGCGTCCGGAGAACACAGAGATGGGAATAGAAAGGAGAGAAGTACCAGACCTAACCAGGCCATGTTGGAGTTTGGTTTCTTTTCCAAGAGTAGTGGGATGCCTCAGCAGCATTTCGTTGTGCCGTATGTGTGTGGTGGGGGAAGAAAGGACCAGGTTTCATTTTAAAGTGATTTCACCATCTAGTTTGAGAGTGAGAGGCAGGAGCCAAACCAGCATCCCACTAGGAACCCTGTGCAGAGGTCCCTATGAGCAGTGGTGGATCTGCAGCACAGGAAGGGGCTGGGCAAGGAGAAGAAGGCCAGTTTGGGTTTGATGACATCTATAAGAGGATGGGGGAGGTGGGAGGTAAGGATGCTCCCTGCATGTCCTGTATAACTGTGTGCTTCATGCGGACAGGCCGCAAGCGAACATGACTTTGGTCTTGGTGACTTGGAGCAGTCCAGGTGAGAAGTAGGTAGCTGGGTCAGTAATGGGGATGTGTGGGATAGGTTGAGGTCATGTAGGGGACAGCGAAACATGGAGGGACAGGGATCCAGGAGGATGGCCACCAGGGGAAGAATCCTAGAGGATGTGGACTACGTGGTGTCATCAACAAGAGGATTCCAGAAGGAAAGTCAGAAGGTGGAGTAACTGAGGACTGACACGGGTCTGTGGTCACCCACAGAGGTCTGACCTGTGTGAGAGCAGCTTCAGGACATCAAAGAGGCGGAAAAGACAGAAGTGAGAAAGGTGGGAAGGCAGAGGTGACGTGCCCCACTGTGAGGAGCATGGCAGTGGCAGGAGGCAAGAATGGCATTGGCTAGGGCAGGGATTGGCACATTTTCACAGCGAGTCCCAGGCAGGTGCAAGGACCTGGTAAAGCCAGCCTTGACTGCTGCTGACTCAGCCTTCCCAGGCAGAGCAGAGTGTTCCATGGAGCTAAGCTGTCTACTACCGCTCTGTGTCTTTACATATTAGTTTGCAGCATTACGGGGAGCAGAAAACGACAGTAAACCTCAATCAGAGCAGGTCACCCACATCCTTTATGACCCTACGTTGATCTCTTGAGTGATGCATTTCCTAGTAAAGCCAATCACTGTCATTCCACACCCCTACCCCCTCTAACTTGAAACATCGAGTTGAATGGAAATAAATTTGTTTCATTGACTTCTAGGGAAGCAGCTGGTTTTGTAATGTGACAACTGAACTCCTGCAAAATGGTCACCACTGAAAATTATCATTTGTCTGGGGGGCTCCGAGATGAATTGCTGACA
Source organism: Ailurus styani (assembly GCA_002007465.1). NCBI lineage: Eukaryota > Metazoa > Chordata > Mammalia > Carnivora > Ailuridae > Ailurus > Ailurus styani. Next base: position 162,742 of record LNAC01000721.1, on the reverse strand, counting down.
CACCAAAGTCTCTTCTGTCTTTTCAACACAAGAGCTAAGAGAAACAACACACACTTGCTGAATCCTGCCCTGAGGTGCTGGTTGTTTCTGGGCATTCCGGACTTAACTTTTTTAGGAAATCAGGAGGGACTGCCACTGCTTTGTGGGTTGTGACGTCATCGTATTTCATCCCAAACAGGCTCCAGTCCTGCTTCCAGTGTAGATGTGAGGCGGCTTCTGCATGTCAGAACCCACAGCAGCCTGGTGTCTCACCTTCCTCCCTGCCACCCACTTCATTCCACTACTAAACTGGAAGGTGATGGCAGGTGCAGGCACTAGGACTCTGGCCAGCTCAGGCATGTGTCCCATGGCCCCCTCTGTGCCATCCACTGCTTCCTGCTGTTGCTGGACCCCAAGATGTCGGAGTACAGACAACCAGACCACCCCTGGGCTTTCCAAATGTGTCCTTGCTGGCAGTTCCATGCCACCATCCGGATTTTCTACAGGTATAAGCAGCCACCTCCCTCACTGTCAGCCCCTGGCAAGGGAGGACCTACTTTCCATGAGAAATAGGCCAACAAGAATGGGTGGGGGAAATAGTCTGACCCCTAGAACTGTTGTGTGGGGACGTGCTTTGGCAAACATACCCGGAGAGAACTTGAAAGTCTTCCAAGTCAGCTCTTGTCCCACAGGCTAAAGTCTTTAGGACTCAAAAATCTGGAATGAGTGCTTTTGGATGCAAGTGATAGCTAAAGGATAAGTTGTTCAAACAATCAAAAATGCTAATAATTCCATTTAAGATGTCTCAGGTGGGCTGTTTTCAGGTTGGCTCATGCAGCTATTCAGTGATGGCTTTGAGGTCCCAGGTTCCTTGTGGTCTCTTCTTTTCCACTTTCCCAGGCACGCTTGCTTGTCCTGATCCTAGCATCTTTGTAAACCAGCATGGAGACAATCATTCGAGAGGACAGAATGACTGTTTTCACATCTCTGTTTGAGGGCAAGTTCCCGGCACGCTCCCTCACACTGCGCAGGCACCCTGTGTCACATGTCTGCCCAGTTTCAGGTGTTGGCCGGGGGGTGGGCATGTCATCATCAGCTTGGACCTGTCCAGGTTTACCCCCTAACATCTTCTGAAGCTTACTGCCAAAAGATACACAACTGAGTTCCTCTCTGGAAAAGTAAGAGAGAAAATCTGTTAGAGAGGCATCAAGAAGTCATAAGATGTGTGTAGAAGGACTTCCCACACCCTACTTCACAGAGTGAGGAGGACACACAGAATTCTGAATAGACCCCAGGTAACTTTCAGCTGAAGAATGATCCTGGCTTTAGGTGGAAGACAGGTGGGCTTCCAGGATGGTATTTAGTGGTGCTGAGGTCCCAGGACTACCGGAAACAGCACAACAGCACCTGTGAGCCTGGTGTGGCCAGTGACTGACATGTCGGCAGGAGGCCAGCTTTGCTACACACCCTGATTTGTCAGCAGCAGCCAGAAATCCAGATCTTTATGCAAAATCTTAAACTTCTTAAATATTGAGAATTAATTCAAAATTTTAAGAACACAGTGTGACTGTAATAAAAATGTCCAAGAGCTGGAGCTAGCCTGGGACCCACAGTTCTCATTTTTTATGGTAAAGAGGCTCATGTCTAGAGTTTGTTATGAGGCTTTGCCATGACTGACACTGAATATTAGAGCACTGCTGTATTCTCCCGGGTCTAGGGACCCGGACACTTTCCAACTTTTATCTTCTAGAAAGAACTGGGAAAAGGAGATGAGATAAACCAGGATGCTTATAGGAAATAGGCTGGGATGGGTCCTGCCAACAGGAATGTTTCCCTTGCAGTATTGGAGAAAGGTAGGGCGTGGGCCATGTGATTCATAGTTTCAGATGGAAACTAGACACAATCCAGAACATTTATGGGAAGGGCAGCAGGGTGATGAAACGTCACCACCGGTGAAATGAAATTAGACAGAGGAGCGCAAACATGTAGCTAACTACGTTATGAGGAGCCATGCTGGCAGAATTCTCTGCACACCATGGGCCATCTCTACTTTGACCCCTGTCAGTTTTAACAGGATTTGGTGTTGGTATTGGGGTATCAACCAGGCCTTCTTGTCCAGGACAATGCAGTAGTGACTGGTATGCCTAATTAATAAGGACTTTTCTCTGTCATCATGCCCTGGGTGCCCACCCACACCCGCAGGCTCACCATGTCACCGACTGCAGTGGCCGATACCTTCCTGTGTTACCTGGAGGCACCCCCTGACCACTGGGGCTGTGGGACTGCTCTATCCCTACCTTGTCCTGTTTTCCCTGCTTTCCTCTCCTTACACCCATTGCCTTCCCAGGCAGACACTAAGGGAAACAAAGCAGCTTGTAAAAAGGTCAGTTTTTTGTTATGCTTTTTAAAAAGAGATGTAAAAAAACAACCTGGTTTATTTTCAAAATGACTTAATAGAACTAAGTCCACTCAGATGTTGTTTATGAGGTGTGAAAACAGGAGTCTCCTTCATCTGTTTGCCCGGTAAATGCCACGACAGGAGTGACGAGTGCGGACCGATCCCCGGGCACGTCTTGATTGCCTCCTTCACGGTCTGCCCTCTCCTGCCCTCACCTCCTCCCACTCCTCCTGCGTGGGAAAGGGTCAGAGTGTCAGAGTGGCCTTTTGTAGATGGAAAATTAAGAGCACAGGAGAGCTGAGTCCGTCCCCTGAAGTCACAGACGTGGGACCAGGCAGCAGAGGAGAATTTACAGGGTACCTTTATCTAGAACAGGGTTCTGACCTCTGTTTCCATACAATAGTCTGGGTCAATCAGGAAGACCAGATTCTAGGAAACCCCCAGGGCGTTCTGGGAGAACCATCAACCCTGGCTTAAGGGTAGAACACACAGTGCTAGACTGGCAGATGTGAGTGCGGCACAGCCAGCAGGTGGCTCCCGGCTCACCTCCAGGAGAGACAGGCGCAGCTTTGCTACGGAAGCCAGGGGTGCGGAGGGGCAGTACGCCAGAGCCCCCTGGCCGCCTCTTCTCTCTCCACCTCAGCCAGCGGAGCCCCAGGCCTTTGAAGCCAGAGTGCCCTCGCAGAGAAGCAGCCCCCAGCAGGCATATGGAGGCAGCAGGCCCCAGGTGTCCACAGCAGTTTGTGACCCCAGTGGCAGGGGTGACCATGGATTGGCAGAAGGCACACCACTGCTGGGCCACAGAGGGTGGAAATCTTTGGACGCTGCCATTCCACAGCAGGCAGGAAGAGCTCACGGGACACGAGTTGGGATCTCAGGTCACAGGGCTGCCTTTGAAAACATACACGCTCCCCCAGTGCCCTACACACGTCTGCCCAGGTTCCCGGGTTAGGGACACCGCTGGCAGCGCCCTCCACCATCTCTGCTCGGGGCAGCTCCCCTCCCCCCACCCCTTTCCCCCATCCCTCCAGGGCTTCCCTGGGTCCTGTGTGGTGCTATGGAGCATGGTGCTACCACCGGTGTGTGTGTGGAGGCTGCTTCCAGAACCAACTAGAGCAGAAATAATCCTAAAACAGTCATGCGGGGAATGTAAGCTTCTATCTACGTGCTGATAATGGCAACTGTTGGTGAAGCACTGACTGCCAAAACTTTTACTAAGTCATCTCATTTAATCCACATGCTTCCACATTAGGAAACTGAGGCCCAGGGAAGACAGATACTTGTAAAGTCACATGACTAGGAAGTGTCACATTTGCTAGCAATCACAGCTACAGAAGGTGGGAATTATTCTAGTTTGTGCTAAATTGCTTGAGTTTGAGGATGCCAATGGCAGCCAGGCAGCAGCTCTGACCTAGAGAGATAGGGTCCCTCTTTTCTGTGTGCTCCTGGAACAGGGCACACAGTTCCTTCCAGGCTCCTGGCTTCAGAGGACAGTCTAGAGTCTAGTACCTGCCTGTCAGGTCCCAGGCATGGGCCTGGACCTCCCTGGTACCTAGCAGGTTCTTAATGGATTCTTGAGTCATTTGCTTCTCTAGACCTAGTCTATCCTTGTAGGAAACCCCCAAGATTCCCCACTCAGCTTCCCGAAGGCAATAAAATTCTATCTATTCAAACTACGTGACCTCCTTTCAAACAACTATTATGTTACTGTTCTCATTTTATGGAGAATCAAAACTTAGCAAGTAAGGCCAAATAGATCATTTGTATTTCCATAAAATTATATTGTCTAAATAGGGCAAAATTGTTATGACAGCGTATTGGAACCACTGAGATTGCTGCTGTAAATGCTAAACAGACGCTGCAAATCACCCAGTTCAGCCATGGAAGCATGATTTACAACCTTCTATCTCATGCACAGAGCTGTTGCTAGAGATGAAAAGTGCAAAAAGACCCTGCCGAAAAACACTATTCCTCTTCGTGATTTATCTCTTTCCAAATGCTGACAAGCGGCCTTTGGTTCTCAAAGCCAGTGCCAGGAGGTAAACACCAGTTAACCTTAAAAACAACATTCAGCCCAGTCAAGTTTTCTATAAATATTGTGCATGATAAATTACGTTAGGAGACTATTTACAAAACGTGGAAAAATCAATAATGCTCTGAAGAAGAATGTTTAATCAGCCAAGGAGCCAAACAAGACTCGAAGGCAGGGGAGTCTTTGAAAAAGAAAAGCTCCAAGCCTCTGCCAAATGCAATTGGGTGTTCTTGTCCTTTTCAGCTTTTCCTCAGTAGGGATGGGTGTGGATGTATAGTGCATGAATTTTCTGTTTCCTTGCAATTCCAGTAACAGGGACTCTCATCTCCTAAGGTTCTGCTCTGCCTCAGCTCCCAAAGGAAGTATGTACGGCTATTGTCTCCTTAAATTTAATGCTCACAATGTGATGACATCGTGACTCTTATTTTCCCCATTTCACAGAAGAGGAAACCAACATTCATGGAGTTTAGGTGGGTCCAATCCCAAAGCTAGCAAATGCCAAAACTGAGGCTCTAACTCCAGTTGTAGAGGTAAAGTCTGGGTACTCTTAGCTCCTCAGCCTCCCAGTGTGATGGTAGTTCACCTCCTGCCAGCTGCTGTTCTGAGTGCTGGAGATAAGAACTCATTTAATCTCCTCAAAGCCCCCTGGGACCTGAAGTCGCCTCGTCTCCCACTGCAGTTGAGGAAATAATCATGGATTGTTGTGCTACACGATGAGGAACAGAGTGATTCAGTAGCTTGCCTAAAGTCACACAGCTACTACGTGACAGAGTGGGATTTGAATGGAGGGTGGAAGTGTTCTATCTCTTCAAAGCAAAAAAAGTTGGATGATCTATAAGCCACCCCCTGGCTCATCTCAACAAGTGCCCTCCTTAATGGCCATCACCCCATTACTCCATCCCCCCACCCACACCCCCTCCAGCAACCCTCAGTTTGTTTCCTGAAGTATCTTAAGTTTTGCCTCACTCTGTTTTTATCTTATTTTTCTCTCCCTTCCCCTGTGTTCTTCTGTTTTCTTTCTTAAATTCCATGTATGTGTGAAGTCATTTAGTACTTGTCTTTCTCTGACCGACTTATTCTGCTTAGCATAATACACGCTAGCTCCATTCACATTGCTGCAAATGGCAAGATTTCATTCTTTTTGATTATTGAGGAATATTCTATTATATATATATACCACATCTTCTTAATCCATTCATTATTCAATGGACATTTGGGCTCTTTTCATAATGTGACTATCGTTGATAGTGCTGCTATAAACATTGGGTTGCATGTGCCCCTTGGAATCAGCATTTTTATACCCTTTAGGTTAATACCTAGTAGTGCAATTGCTGAATTGTAGGGTCGCTCTATTTTTAGCATCTTGAGGAACCCCCATACTGTTTTCCAGAGTGGCTGTACCACCTTGCATTCCCACCAACAGTGCAAAAGGATTCCCCTTTCTCCACATCCTCACCAACATCTGTTGCTTCCTGCGTTGTTAATTTTAGTCATTCTGACTGGTGTGAGGTGGTATCTCACTGTGGTTTTGATTTGTATTTTCCTGATGCCCAGTGATGTTCAGCATTTTTTCATGTGTCTTTTGGCCATTTGGAAGTCTTCTTATAGAAGTATCTGTTCATGTCTTCTGCCCATTTCTTGACTGGATTTTTTGTTTTCTGGGTGTTAAGTTTGTTAAGTTCTTTATAGATTTCGGATACTAACCCTTTATCTGATATGTCACTTGCAAATATATTCTCCCATTCCGTTGGCTGCTTTTTAGTTTCATTGATTGTTTCCTTTGCTGTGCAGAAGCTTTTTATCTTGATGAAGTTCCAATAGTTTATTTTTGCTTTTGTTTCCCTTGCCTCTAGTGATGTGTCTAGTAAGAAGTTGCTACGGCTGAGGTGAAGAGATTGTTGCTTGTGTTCTCCTCTAGGATTTTGATGGATTCCTGTCTCACGTTAAGGTCTTTTATCCATTTTGAGTCTATTTGTGTGTGTGGTGTAAGGAAATGATCCAGTTTCATTCTTCTGCATGTGGCTGTCCAATTTTCCAAACACCATTTGTTGAAGAGACTCTGTTTTCCATTGGACATTCTTACCTGCTTTGTGGACGATAAATTGATCAAAGACTCGAGGGTCCATTTCTAAGTTCTCTATTCTGTTCCATTGATCTATGTGTCTCTTTTTGTGCCAGTACCATACTGTCTTGATAATTATAGCTTTATAATAGAGCTTGAAATCCAAAATTGTGATGCTTTCCACTTTACTTTTCTTTTTCAACATTACTTTGGCTATTTGAAGTCTCTTCTGATTCTATACATATTTCAGAACCAACTAGAGCAGAAATAATCCTAAGGTGGGTGTGGCATTCTAGCTCTGTGGAATTGTTCATGTTATTTTGATAGGGATTGCATTGAATGTGTAGATTGTTTTGTGCAATATAGATATTTTAACAATATTTGTTCTTTTGTATGAAGTAAATTTTTCAGCAATTTAAAAAGAAAGCTCAGTACTCATTGACAAATGAGTACAGAATAAAAGTAGACAGTTTGGGGTCATGGCTCAGGGCTTACACCATTCTAATAGAATTATGATTGTTCTAGAACATATAATGTGGCTTGCACTCAAAAATCTGCCAAGGAAAGTTCTCATCTCCCCACTGCTGATTCTTGTTTTTTATTTATTTTTTATTTTTTTTAGATTTTATTTATTTATTTATTTGAGAGAGAGAGAGAGAGAGAGAGAGAGAGAGAGAGAGAGACATCACAAGTAGGCAGAGAGGCAGGCAGAGAGAGAGGAGGAAGCAGGCTCTCCGCCGAGCAGAGAGCCCGATGTGGGCCTCGATCCCAGGACCCTGAGATCATGACCTGAGCTGAAGGCAGAGGCTTTAACCCACTGAGCCACCCAGGCACCCTGATTCTTGTTTTTTAACTATCAATCTTTTTTTAATGTTTAAAATATTTTAATGTTTTATTACTCACCTATTTTTTTTTCTTTTTTTCCTTTTTTTTTATTATTTGCCCCAGGGGTACAGGTCTGTGAATCATCAGGCTTACA
>LNAC01000721.1:95586-155039 GCA_002007465.1 Ailurus styani | reverse complement strand
CCCTGCCCCTCAAGTTCCTCATATCAGAGAGATCATATGATAATTGTCTTTCTCTGATTGACTTATTTCGCTTAGCATAATACCCTCTAGTTCCATTCTTAACTATCAATCTTAAGAGAGATTTGATAAAATCTATGTTCTAAGTAAAAGGTGGTAACTTGTCATCCATGGAGGAATTCATACATAAGGTTCAGAATTTCCTCCAAGTCAACATCCAAACATTCCTCAATACTTTGTGAACTCAGCTAAATCCCACTTGGCAAAAGTAAGCTCTCCTTCTTCTGTTGAGCTCACAAGGCATTGGGCTCCCAACCCCACCCCCCAAATGCTTGTGTTACTTCCTTATGGGTGAAAGAGGACAGCAGGACACTTGGAGCAAGAGACCTCAGGCCATGGAGTCCCAGAAGAGTTAACTCAGCCAAACTCAGCAGGCAGTGACTGAAGGATCAAGGAAGTCAGAAGTTGTGAGGCACAAGGGGAAGGGAGATAATCAAGACAAACTGCACTGTATTTAACAGTCAGTGGGTGAGTATGAGGCCAACTGCATGCATGTGGTTTAGACAGATGGTTTGGTTCCTTGTGCCACACAGTGAGGGAAGCAGTGGTCTCTGTCCCTTCTTTCTCACTGATCGGCTTTCTTCTCGGTTCCAGAAGAGAGAAGGATATGTAATTACATGAGTTCATTGTTGTTGATACTAGATTAGGAAAGGCATTCAGAGGCTCTGATTCCCATGTCCTTATTTAAAGATGAGGGGGAGCAAGAGCAAGGCTTAGCTAACCAGGTTACTGGAGATAATGAAGTGGAATTCACAAATTTAAGAGCTGGAAGCTTCTTGCACTGTACATGCTCTTTCTCACAGTCGTTGCTTTACAATATTCCCTGGGTTAATGAATGAATAAACTGAACATATGTCCTTGCTTCGTTTTCTTCTTTATGATGTCAACACTTGGCTAAGTGAAGAGGAGTTGATTTGGAAGTTCCCATGCGAAAGATGAAGAACTGCCAACAAAAGAATACCCTGACAAAGATCTGGGGGTCAGACTGGTTCATAAGCTGTAAGTCACTCATTCAGCCCACATCCTTAAGCACCAACCAAGCAGGATGCTGGGTGAATCCTGCATGATCACAATGGTTATTTGAGGAGTCTAGCTCTGGGCTACACAGACAGGAGGAAGAGTCTCTGCTATGAGTGTACATCAGGCTGTATTGCAACCCAAGGCCAACATCATCAGACTGATTTTATAAAATGTTAAGAAGTCGCCTGCCTGTAAATAAAGCTTTAGAAATGCAGCTTCTTTGCCCAAGAAGAAGTTGACACTCACCCTCTCACCAAGACCAAATATTTACCTAGATATGCCTGCAACCAGGGATTCCAGCCTTTCCAGGCGCCCTTGAGCCTGGCTACTTCCCAAGTTTCCCAAGGGGGTGAATTCAGAGTCCTAAGGAGGCAGGGAGATCCTCAGCCCCAAGAGGCAGACTTCGTCCAATGTTTCTCTGGTCCAGGCCCCATTTCTCCACCTCCAGTGGACACAGCCTTCCAGGATCCCCAACGCCTGGTAGTATAAGCAGAGAGCGATGAAGTCCTTCTGGATACCTCCCACGTTCTCTGCTCTTATTCCACCAATGCCAAGAACAGCCTATTCTGGACCCATATCATTTCCTGAATCTGCTGTCCTTAATCCGAGGGACCAGCCCAGCTCAAGTCACTGTCATCTGTGCCTGCAAACCTGCAGTTGCCTGCTGAGTGGCTCCCCTATACCACTGGGGTCCATTAGCCTACTCTCCAATCCTCTACATGCAGTTTCAGAAGGTTGGACCCTGGGTGTTTCCCCATGGATTTCAGAACAAAACCCCAAATCTTCATTGTTTGGGCTCACAGAGCTCCTCTTTCCCTGGGTCCTCCCTCCCATTTTTCAGGTTCCAGTCTCATCGCCGGTCCCTCATACCCTTGTAAAGATCATAACCCTCACACCACAGGGCCTCTGTGCTGATCCCTCAAATGGAAATAATTCTCCCTGTTAACTATTCTTCCTTTAGATTCCAGCTTCATTGGCATTCTCCAACAGAAGAGCCAGTCCTACTGCCCATATCCCAACCAGGGCAGTACTTCTGCTGACACCCTCAACTTCTCCCTGTTGTACCTATCATAGCTACAACTGTCCAACATGTTCAAATCTGTCTACTCTAACAGACTTCAAGGGTCATGAAGGCAGGAGTCCCCTCCTTTAATCCCAGTGCCTAGCCAAGTGCACAGTAGAGGGTTAAATAACATTGACTGACTGGCAGGCTGACTGGCTGGCTGATTGACTGGTTGGGTGAATGGATGGATAGATGGATAGATGCATGGATATATAGGTGAGTGGTTGGATAGATGGATGGGTATATGGATGGATGGATGGATGGGTGGATGGATGCATGGATGTATGGATGCCTGGATACATGGATGGTTAGGTGAGTGGGTGGATAGATGGATGAGTAGATGGATGGATGGGTGGATGAATGGATGGATGGATAGGTGAGTTGGTGGACTGATGGCACCAAAGACAGCAGGGGGATCCTAGGGGTTCTGAGGGAGGATTCCTGGACTATCTCAAATATCTTATTAAAATAAGAAGAACAGGGCGCCTGGGTGGCTCAGTGGGTTAAAGCTTCTGCTTTCAGCTCAGGTCATGATCTCAGGGTTCTGGGATCAAGGCCCACATCGGGCTCTCTGCTCAGCAGGGAGCCTGCTTCCTCCTCTCTCTCTGCCTGCCTCTCTGCCTACTTGTGATCTCTCTCTCTGTCAAATAAAAAATCTTTAAAAAAATAAAAATAAAATAAGAAGAACATAAGGGACACCTCTGAAGGGTCTCCAACTAGAGTCTGAGATGGGCACCTTATGCTTTGGGGAGGCTGAAAGCCAGTGAGTTCATAAACCCCATAACACCCTAACTCAAATCTCTATGGAGGGCCGATGTAACAGACACAGGTGCCGCCATGCCCATAGCCTCTTGGTAGCCCCCAGCCATTCTCCTCCTGAATGTTCCTTCCAGTGAACTAGGTTCTCAGTGTCAGCCCAGAGTGCCAAGAATTTGCCTCTTCCGGTGAGAAGGGTAGCTGGAAGAGAGCTGCTATAACCCCATCTCCCTGGCTCAGAAAATTGCTGATGTCACCAAGTGCTCCTGGGGGCCATGCTCCAGGAGACCTAGTGTCTGTCACCTGTGTGCTCAGGCATCCTATGTTGGTTCTCTCCCCCCCCCCATTCCTGTCTGACTTCTTCTCTCAGATAAATGACTTGTTCCAAATCTTTGTCTCAGGTCTACTTCTGGGGGAAGACAGCCCCGATGAGTAACACATCTGCCACTTCAGGAAAAGCACACTTTGCTTCAAGGGCCTTTGATGAGCTGCTGGGAGGAAGGGGCCTGCTGTGGCCGGGATTCTCAGAACTCTGGCCCTTCCTGCTAACCCTGAGCTGGGGGAGGCAGGAATGCAAGTCCAGGGCCATGAGGCCAAAAACATTTTCTTCTTTTCTTTCTGTTGCTTTTTGTGACACTGCCACCTCACAACACAATATTTGCACTATGAAACCCTGAAAACTGCCAAATTTCATCCCATTTGGTTTAGTGTTCTTTAGGAGCTTGGCATTTTGTTAGACAATCAGTCATTCCCACGGCCCAGTTCCTATTTAAAAACTGCCCATCTATTTAAAGTTCACGATGAGGGGATAAAAGAAAAAAGACTCCCAAAGCCAAAGGGAACATGAGATAGTCAGAAGAAAAATCCATTTTGCTTCTAAAAAAGGCTGAAAATTATAACCATCCATGGCCTCATGTCTTAAGTCTGAGAATTTTTTTTTCCTCTTCTGGTTGTTTGCAAACCAAAGTGGAATTTTATTATGGGTTACTAAGTGAGCTTTTTCAAGTTCCTAGTCTCCAAAAGTCTCCACTCACTGTGTAGCTTGCCATTTAAGTTCCTCCTGCAGATGGGAAAGACAAGGGAGCCCAAATAAAGCAGCGGGTGTCCCTGAGCTGGAATCGCCTGCCCCTCACGCTGCCGCATTTCCCCAGTGATTAGCCAGAGACCCAACGCAGCCGTCTGACCTCTTCTATGAACAACAAAACCGTGATGAAGGCAACAGGAGTCAGAAAACTATTCACTGCAGGAAGCCCCAGTATCCGGTAAGAAATAAGAAGTACAACGGTACAGGATGCGCCTTGGGTCAGGGGGATGTGAAAAGCCCTCAGTCTTTGTGTTCTTCCCTGTGCCAGAGCGTCTGCGTCTGAGCCCTCAGTTCTCCTCGGAGCTCAGCTGTGCCTGCTGCTGTCACTGCAGGGCCACCAGCCTCCTGCCAAGAGGGACACGGGGCCATGATGGCCACCTCGGCCAGGCTGCTGCCGTTGCTGCCGCTGCCACTGTTGCTGCTGCTGCTGGGCCAGCCCCGGGCAGGGGCTGGTGCTCCCAGGGAAGCCGTGGTGTGTGCGGGGAATGCCTGCTACACTGCCCACTGGGGCAAGCTGAGTGCGGCCGAGGCCCAGCTTCACTGCAGCAAGAATGGGGGCAACCTGGCCACGGTGAGGAGTGAGGAGGAGGCCCGGCACATCCAGCGAGCCCTCACCCAGCTTCTGGAGTCGGAGGTGATCCTGGCAGCTCGGATGGGCAAGTTCTGGATCGGGCTCCAGCGTGAGAAGGGCAAGTGCTTAGACCCCAGCTTGCCGCTGAAAGGCTTCAGCTGGCTGGGTGGTGGGGAGGACACGCATTATACCAACTGGAACAAGGAGGTCAGGAGCTCTTGCATCTCCAAGCGCTGTGTGTCCCTGCTGCTGTATCTGTCCCAGCCGTCCCATGCCAGCCATCTCCCCAAGTGGTCCGAGGGCCCCTGCGGGAGCCCAAACTCTCTGGTAAACAACATCGAGGGCTTTGTGTGCAAGTTCAGCTTCAAAGGCATGTGCCAGCCTCTGGCTCTGGGGGGCCCAGGCTGGGTGAACTACACGACCCCGTTCAAGGCCACCAGCTCTTCCCTGGAGGCTGTGCCCTTTGGCTCCTCGGCTACCGTGGTCTGTGGGGCTGGGGAAGACGGTCAGGAGGATTACTTCATGTGCAGGGAGAAGGCCCCTGATGAGTTCGACTGGGGCAGCTCAGGCCCCCTCTGTGTCAGCACCCAGTATGGCTGCAGCTTCAACAATGGGGGCTGCCAGCAAGACTGCTTTGAGGGGGGCGACGGCTCCTTCCGCTGTGGCTGCCGGCCAGGCTTCCGGCTGCTTGACGACCTGGTGACCTGTGCCTCCCGGAACCCTTGCAGCTCCAACCCATGCAGAGGGGCAGCCACCTGCGTGCCGGCACCCCACGGGAAGAACTACAAGTGCCACTGCCCCCAAGGCTACCAGCTGGACTCAAGTCAGCAGGACTGCGTGGACCTGGACGAGTGCCAGGACTCCCCCTGCCCGCAGGAGTGTGTCAACACCCCTGGGAGCTTCCGCTGTGAGTGCTGGGTGGGCTACGAGCCTGGCGAGTCAGGATGTCAGGATGTGGATGAATGTGCCCCCGGCCGCTCACCCTGCACCCAGGAATGCACCAACACTGATGGTTCTTTCTACTGCTCCTGTGAGAGGGGCTATGTTCTGGTGGGAGAGGATGGCACCCAGTGCCAGGATGTGGACGAGTGTGCAGACGCGGAGGACAGCCTTTGTGACAGCCTGTGCCTCAACACGCAGGGGTCTTTCCACTGCGGCTGCCTGCCGGGCTGGGAACTGGGTCCCGATGGAGTCTCGTGCACCCCAGGACCCATGTCCCTGGCACCATCGTCTGGACCTCCCCGGGGGGAAGATGCAGGAGATAGAGAAGGGAAACTTGAGTATTCTGCCACAATGTCCAGACCCACCGGAGACCCTGAGGGCACCTCCAAGGAGGCACCCACCGCAAAGGGACCCTCCGTCCCACGCAAAGCCCCAGTCACCTCGGCTGCACCTGACACGCTGGCTCCCAGTGGGCCCCCTGGTGTCTGGATGGAGCCCAGCACCCCTCACCCCATGGCCACTACTGGCCATGGGGAGAATACAGAAGAAGATTTCATGGCCAAACAAAACGATGAGGGCACCGACGGACAAAAGCTGCTGTTATTCTACATACTGGGCACTGTGGTAGCCATCCTACTTTTACTGGCTCTGGCTCTAGGGCTACTGGTCTATCGCAAGCGGAGAGCAAAGAGGGAGGAGGAGAAGGAGAAAAAGCCCCAGAATGCAGCTGACAGCTACTCCTGGGCTTCAGAGCGAGCTGAGAGCAGGGCTTTGGAGAATCAGTACAGGTAAAGGAGGCCTCAGGTCACCCAGATGGGGTGGGAGGGTGGGCAGGTTTGGGGAGGCGGGAGGGCAAGGACTGGCACACAAAGCAGGTGGAGTACAAGGTGCAGGCACTGTCCAGGCTGTTAGCCCAGAGGCGCTCACACGGGGCTGATGCCCTGCCTGGGATGTGGAGCACATGGGTCTCTCCCAGGGTCTAGATGTGCTCGGCGGGTCACAGCAGCTTCCAATGCTGTCGTGGTTGTTTTCTGTAGTCCAACGCCAGGGACAGACTGCTGAAGGTGAGACGGCCCCAGAGACACTGACAATCGGCCACCACCATCTTCAGAGCTTTACACACCCTGTCAGAATGGGGGAACCCACATCCTTCGAAAAGACTGGACTGGAATCTTAGCAAACAGTTGTAAACATTCTTAAAAGCCTGGCCGCTTGGAATATACAGGTATTTTCTATGTGTGTGTGGTATTCCTGAAGTGGAAGCAATGGGTTGGGATGTCATTTGGGGAATTTTGTTACTATTAACAATTCTCGTTCACTTATCTTGTCAAATTCAAATGTGATTGATTGCATGGCTCCCGCTGATTCTGGATCAGGGGCTTACAAGTCAGGTGCTAATGGGGCTCCTTTTGAACTGCTTTTCTGCTCACTGGAATCATCTAAGAAGAAAAAGTGGTCCGCTAATGCTAATTAGGATTGGAATGATTTGTTCCTCCTGGTAGAACAGAGACTAAATGAATTGTTTAATTACGTAAAAAGTGTTTTTTTGTTTTTGTTTTTGTTTTTGTCAAAAGGAACATACTCAGAACTGGAAACATTTCTTTACTTGTAAGTTCATACCTTTCCCCATCACAAGCCCTGCTGAACTTTATAGTTGGAGTCCTGCAGAATGATCAGTGTACACTGATCTGCTTAGGTAGCAAGGATGCTGGAAGTTTAGAAATTGCATTTCCTAGTTCTCAATGTCTCTAATAGTCTTGGGTTTATTTGCAAGTGAAGTCTGGAAAGTGTGGGAGAAGTATGAAGTGAGTTGAAAGTGTTTATGAAAGCAAATACTCCAAAGAGCTTGAGAGAGAAGCCTGGGGTTTGTTTCACAAATACTTGAATCAATCCATCTAAATGGACCTGCACTAACACACACTTACTGTTGATGAGGTGAACACGCACAAGGAAAAAAGCTGGAGTGAGTATCTCTGGATGAGTGCAGCCCAGAGACACCTCCCAGGACACCTGCCTTCCCTGAGTGCTGCACTGCATTTAAATGTTCTGATCATAGATGGATGAAGCCCTGAGAAGTCTCTCATTCTGATTATTAAGGCTGCATGAGGGGGTGAGATGTTGAGTTTTGAAACCTGGCATGATAAGGCATTTTAACATAGCTCACAGCTGGTGATCATATTCTCAAGATCATATTCTTGAGAATATGATCCCGACTTGTGGCTGTAGCTTGCAAGTCAGGGACTGGGCAGGCAGGATGCTGTCTTCTTTCTGCTTGAAGAAAGTTTGTCACATTTTTCTATATTTCTTAAAAAAGTGGGGGAGATGGGCAGTATAGAGGAAAAGACAATAGCTCAAATCTTTTGCAACCACAAAAACCACTCATAGTAGTTTTAATTTATTTTTAAATGCTTGCTCTCAAAGTTTTCCCTTCCCAGTGTAGTGGTGGTGAGTAATTTCTCCCCACGAATTTCTGCCTGGGTCACTGGAAAGCTGCTCAGGGATTCACCAATGGTCAGAGCTATTAAAAACTGCCTGATTAGCACCAGGAGACCTCAGGTGGTCTGCAGGCTTGTTGTCATCACCTTGCAGAAAAGAACAGGAGTGCGTTTCCTTCTAGGGATTCCATAATCTGACTCTAAGAACCAGGGTGCCCTATTGTTTCTGGTTTTGTCTTAGAAACACATCTGTCCCAGAGGCGGACACCTGGGGCAGGAATAGCTGTCAGGTGCACAGCCCTCAGAGTTGAGTAAATATCCTTTAGCTACTTTTCAAAGTTAGATGTTATATTTCAGGGTTTGTTTGTTTGTTTGTTTTTTAAGAAAATGGGTAACTGAAGGAGCGGGTGTAAGGAAAGATGAAGCTTTTGGAGGACTTAATAAGGTATTTGGAAGTTTTGCTTTTTAAAGACATCTAATATTATTTAGATTTCAGTTGAAGTACTGGTGCTTAACACCCAAAGAGACCAAGATTGTATGGTCTGGTCACAGGACTCTTGGCTGCCTGTTGTATGGGAACCAATCATGCCACTATTCCGATGATTTTAAAGAGTTGGACGGATGCGTTGCTGACAATACCTGCACTTACATGAAATAAATGCAAATTCAACAGCTTTGTCTCCAGGCTTTTACAATTCTACCTTGTCACTAGGAGGAAGGAGGCATTCTTATTCTAGGCTTCCCCTAAGCCCTTCTGGGGACCTGTGGGATCTTGTACTGGCTGAGGTCCCCAGGTGTGTCTTCTCATTTTTAGAGCCAGATTTCTTCTGTGGTGCAGCCCCAATTCTGGCTTCTGTGTTTGAATCCCTCTGTGGGTAAGAAAATCTATCCCTGACAGCATGAAGACCACAGATCCCCATTATGAAACATGCAAGGGAGGAAATGGGCTGAAAAATAATTTCTCAATATCCTCTCCAGCAGAATCTGACCCTTCCTGGGTAGATGAGCCCTCCCTTGTCTCCCAGACTCTCTGACCATCATCCAGCCAAGATCCCTGAACTGGATGACCTTGGGCAGTGAATCTGATGAAAACCACTGGCCTCAAATAAATGCTGTCCTCCTATTTTATATCTCTGCCATTTCATCTGAGGGATGTGAAAACTTGTTTGGGGAGATGGGGGCCCACAGCAGTGGATAAACAAATACTCACTGTCCACGTGGCCATTAACTAATGGTCATTGGCCAGCAGTACTTCCATCCAGAAGCTCCCCAGGTGCCTGGGCCATGACACAGCCTGAGAAACGGAAGGGATGGAGCATGGGAGTGGTAGGCTCTGCCATGTACAGACTCCTCCAACTGTGTCCCCAAGCTGGGCAGGGGCAGACCCGGCAGTGTTCTGTCCCTAAGCTGCTGAGCAGCAGAATGGCCAGGGCAATGGGGAAAGGGGGACAGCTTCACTTGGCAACAAGCTCAAAAACAATGGAGACTTTTGTCCAAATAGAATTTCCCATACTTCAATAATTCTAGGATGTTCTTGGAAAAACTGTATTTAGAACAAACCCACCACATCCCCTCGCTCTGTCTCCCCATCATTTCAGGGGAGGAGGTCTCCTAAAACATGCGTCCCACTATGCTACTTCCTGAATTTCAGAGATGCTCCCTACTCTTTTTTCTTGTTAATTTGCACACATGATGCAGGACAAAACCCCACCCTGGAATCTGAGGAATGTATAAAGCGAAGGTGAGGCAATTATCTAAAAATGACTTTGGAGTGGTGGACAAGGTGGGCCCTTTTGTAGGGTGCACCTACCATGGCTCAGCATTGTGACCTTGAGGCTAGTGTCCCTTTGGTTCACCCACGTGCCTGATTATCACAACCGTTGACATCTGGCACTATAGAGCAGCATGGTGTTTCTCCAGCAGCATAAAGTGGGTGACTCAAGTGGGTTCTGTCTTAAAGACAGGAGGGATGCAGGTTAACATCCTTCCTGTGATTAGGCAAAAAGGTGGAATAAAAAGTTAAACATGTATGCGAGTGTGTTTATGTACATGGTACAGGAAGAACTAAGTTGGAAATGAATCTCTCTCCCTGAAACACACACACGCCTGTTGCTATTCTTACATGCCATTCAGGAGCTCACGTTTGAACACATCCTGACGGGACCTGGAGTTTTATCACCAAATGACCTTTGGAGAATATGGATGTGATCATTAGCTAATTTTATTCCAACCTTCTTTCCCACAAATATTCCTGTGAAAACTAAGAGAACAGAGGTGAGATTTGATCCAAAAAAAGTACTACATTCAAAATAATGTAGGTTTTAGAAGCAAATATAGGACAGCCTTTTCCTATTATTTTTCTCCTTAGCTTCTCCATTGTCTGAATCAGGAAAACAGGAAAGCATGGCTTTCTAGCAGCTGCAAAATGGTGTAATGTCCCCTCCATATTTCCATCACCTTAAACAATAGATTAGCATGGGAATCTGAGATATGATCCCTGAAAACATCTGTCCCTGTCTGGCTGCAAACGCTACTGCTTATGTCTGTGTGGTTTATGGCATTTGTCAACCAAAAAAAAAAAAAAAAGAAAGAAAAAAGCTGATAATCCAAATTCTCCATGTACTCTGTAATCAAATACCATATTCCATTCCAGATTCCCGAAACTAATACTCACTGAAGTGCTTTAAAAAAAAAAATGAATTGTGTTTTGAACTGTTCTCAGAGATCATGCCCATCTATTTTAGGAAGAAACTCTGGAAATTCTTTCTTACATTGTTCCTCTTATCTGCAAAGGGACAAGCATTTCCCATCTGTAGATTTTGCCCTCCTTTCTTCTGGGCTGGGTTCTTTAAGCATATTTGGCTGAAGCTTGAATTAGGTCTTTCACAAGGCCTTGTTCTGTGATACTTGATGCGATCGTAAATGTCAGTCATCCCTGCATGAACGCTAAAGGAGAATGTAAGTATTTTTAAACCTGTGTATTTGAAATGCAGTCCACTAATTCTGCCACTACGGGATTTCTCTGTGGGGCTGCTTTCTGTCCTGGGTGCAACTGTTTCCCAGGACCGGGAGGATAGGCTTGGCAGCCACATTGGTCTTAGAATGCTGAGAAACCAAGGGGCATTTCAGGTCCGCCTCCACAAGTAGCCTGCTTGTTGTCCTTTGTGTTTTATGCCACATGCCTAACCTAATAAACTCTGGAATCACTTGTTGTCAACTTGTTTTAATACATTTCATAACAACTCAAAATACATGGCAGAACTTGAATTACAGTCATTAAACATATCTGTTTCCCTCCTTGAAGAGTTGTTTTAAAAAAGTACCTTGCCTTCCTCACTTCTGCATCTTTACCTACTGGTCGTGACACTAACTCCAGCGCACTAGGGTGGGACGAGGCCCTGTCCACGGGGACAAGGACATTCAGAGGGACTGGGCTTCACTTTGTCCTGCATCTCGGCTGCTGAACCCAGCCAGGCTGGCCTCAATGCTTCCAGATTTTGTCTTCTCATCCGAGTCTACTCCCCCATGCCTCTCTGCCCGTTTAGGTCTCTGCATCATTTTAACTGCAGGGGGGACACCTGGTGTGGGATTAAACATGCCCAGTTGGTGTGATGTAGAAACAGCATTCTGTAATTATCATAGGAGCATTTGCCACCACTTTGTCAGCAAAGCCTTTTCCGTTTGTTTAGCTAATTGCACAGGCAGACCAGATCCTTCATGCTTGGCTGCTGAATTTCACTGTGCCTGGGAGCTAGGGCAGCAGGTGGTCGGATCTGAGTCTGGCTGCCTCTCAGACTGCGTGCCTGGTAAGAACAGGGCCTGGGTAGGAGAAAGTGCTCTGCTGTCATGCTAAGGGACAAGACACTTGTGATAACCATTCACTGCTTAGGGTTAAATAAAGCTGATCCTCTTAGCAGTCCAGTCACTAGTGAAATGCATTTGGAAACTCTGTCTTAATATGAACAGCCATGGCTGGCCACAATACACACACACACACACCCCACACAATGTTAACATCCTTTTCCTTCATACGGAAAAATCTGAGGCCAGTGTTTCCTAATTTAGGAAAAGCCCATGGACAAAAATGCCAAATTTAAACTCCTCTTGGTGATTTTTGTTATCTGCTAACTAAAAGAATAAATATTAGATACATCTTTAAAATATGAATCTTTTACAAAGAAATTCAATTCATACAGAGTTCTATTTATTGCACAATAAAAAGTCCCATTTGTAACAGATGTCATGTAGGTTAAAATACAAGACTCACATGCCATGGAGTTTAACATGAACCAAACGAACATATCAAGTTCTCAGCTATCTTCTAAATATACTCGGTAAGAGGAGACAGGGCACAGGCAATAAACCCTCAAACTCAAAGCCTCAGTTAACCCTTCACAGCTTCCTTAGACCCCTGCCAGGT
This sequence comes from Ailurus styani, assembly GCA_002007465.1. Lineage (NCBI taxonomy): Eukaryota > Metazoa > Chordata > Mammalia > Carnivora > Ailuridae > Ailurus > Ailurus styani. The sequence goes on along the minus strand of LNAC01000721.1, from coordinate 142,691 downwards.
CATCCTTTGCACAGGAAATGATGGACAGGCGAGTAGTGTAAAGGTGAGCAAAGTGCAGCAAAGAAGTAAAAGAGCAGGATAACCCATGAGGCCGGCAACCACCGCCTGGAGAGCCTGACTTGACAGAATGCTCTTCATGGGGCCGCACACGCAGGTCCTCACCTGAACCTCCTGGCACCCAAACCTTGGCATCATGAACCTCTGCCCCACCCTGAAATCTTTCTGTTGGGTTTTTATGAGACGTCTGTCACCATTGACTTGGATGTTAATCTTCTCCTGTGGTTGAAACTCTTCCACAGAATTCAACTCTATGGTACGAAGGAAGGAAGAAGGAAGGAGGGAAGGAAAGCAGGTAGGAAAGAGGGAGAGAGAGAGAGAGGAATGGAAGAAAGGCAAGAAGAAATAGAAGAAACGCAGAGAGAAAAAGGAGGGGGAAGGAGACAAAAGAAAGGAGGGAGAGAGAAGGGGGGATGAAGGATGACTCGGATGTGGCCAAGGTCATTGGGTCACCATTCACACATCTCAGCTTCAGTTTGAGATGCTCAGGGACCATTTGTCCTCCCTGACATCTGTAACTTCCTGGACCACATTTGCCGAAGACAGGGCTCTGTTTCCGCTGAGCTTGGCTGAGGACCAACACCCTCTGGATCATGCTCTTGCCACCTCTTCCTGCAAAGACCCTCTTATCTCTTCCCCTTCATATTTTATGCCTGTCCACATAATTCATAGCATAATGTCTTAAACTGGGTTGATGCCTTCTGTGCTGTAGAGATCCTTCTACATTCAAATGCCCCACAAAAATACTGAAATTTGTGAGGTAGAAGCAAATAACTGTGCCTTTGACCTTCTTTCCCCAAAAGGTTATATCACAAATCAAGTATTTCACTTCCTTGTCAAAATAGTCATCTGCACCCCCAGTAGCTGACCCCTGGGTATCCTAGCACACCTCATGGTGATGTGGCTTTGTTGACCTCCTCGTATTTCTATTGCTTTTGCTTTCTACTTGAAACTGCATGGTTAAGGGATTGGTGTGTATTTGGCAGATTCTTTACCAACATGAAACTTTCTGAACATGAACATGAACTTGAACATGAACATGACCTTTTTGAACATGTTCATATCATATTTTGTCTAACTATTGCAACTGATATACCTGATTAATCAGTTGCATTTGATGAATACTTTTTCATTTTTGAACAGTTAAAACATTTTCAGCTTCCTCGTGTCTCCTTGTTTTTCTTTTCCAAAAGACAAAGCTGGATTTCACTATCTTTCCCCCCACCTTTTATCCAATCAAAAGTCTGTCTTTTAATGTAAGATCTAACCTATTTACAGTTATTGAGATTACTAGTAAATTTGCAGTGGCTTATTTTGTATATTCTATTTATAGTGCTTTCTTGGTGCTTCTATTCTCTCTCTTTATCAATTATTGGCTTGCTTGACATTTCTTTATCTACTTTTCCCCTTAACAGTATGGAACTCTGTCAGAACTGCTTGTATTCTTCAAACACTTCTTTTTAATTTTTCCCGCACATACTCAAACCTGTACTTCCCCATCAATATGCAATATTAATTCATGATTATGTCCTTCTCCCTGAAATAAAAGACAAGAACCATAGCAATCTGTGATTTCTTCTTCTCAAACTACACAAACCCCCAACACCATCACTCACTTTGATTGCATCTGAATTTTAGTGTTTGATTTCTATACTTTTTTTATCAATGCCTATTTAGATACTATGAATTTACATGATCCTCTTCTCTGTTCTGCCTCTCCTAATTCCCAGTGTTCTTGCATTTCATGAGAGTAGAGCTAAATACCACATGTTTTGATTGTTTGGTTTTTGTTTTTTTCTGAGGGTGCCATCCAAGAGTGTATTTTTGCTGCACCCTTGGATGACTGGAAATAGTTCTTTTCCCTGTTGAATGATGGCTTACCTGGATAATGATTTCTGTAATATACAGATCTTTCTTGACTTACAGTGGGATTGCATCCCATAAAAAACACTGTAAGCTGAAAATATTGTAAGTTAAAAATGCATTTAATACACCTAACCCCTCAAACATCATAGCTTAGCCTAGCCTACCATAAACATGCCTGGACATTAGCCTATAGTTGGGCAAAATCATCCAACTCCAAGTTTATTTTATAATGCAGTGTTAACTATCTCATGTGATTTAAGGAATCCTGTACTAAAGGTGAAAAACAGAACGGTCACCAGCATACCATTTTTTTACCTCAGTGATCACTTGGCTGAGTGGGAGCTGTCCCTGCTCAGAATCATGAGAGAGGATCGTCCTACATATCCCTAGCCTGCAAAAATACCAAAACTCAGAGTGGGGTTTCTATTGAGTGCATATTGCTTTCACACTGTTAAGAAGTCCAAAACCCAAGTTGAATGAGGCTGCCTGTGAACTACTGTCCTTCAGAACGCTTGAGATATGAAGCCCTTGCTTTCTCGTGGGTTGCTCCAGACACGAAGATTGTGGTCAATTACTTTCTTTCACAAACAATTTGTTTTCTTTTTTGTTCTTCCCTGAATGCTTTTATTATTTTCTCATTTCATTTTGTGTTCTGAAGTCGCACTTCAGGTGTGCAGATGTGGTCTTTCTTCACATCCTGACTGCGCTGGGTGAACGCCTCCCATCTCAGGAAGGCGCTTTATTCTGGCACCTGTGTGTCGGGAACCCAGAGAGCTGGGCCTCAGCCCAGAGTTTCTGAGTCAGCAGGTTTGTGAAGAAGCCCTAGAATTTACATTTGCAGTGGGTTTCCAGGTGAATCTGCTGCTGCCCTTGGCCTAGGGAATTCCCCCCCCCCTGCCCCGCCCCTGCTGCCAAGTTCTCCAATCTTGGAGAACCTCTGCATTATTCGGTTTGGGTAATTTCCTTCTCTACTATTGTGAGTATGCCTTCTTGTCCATTCTGTTGATTCTCTTATTCTGGAAAGAATTTTGTGATTGTATTCTTTTCTGGGTCTCCTGACTTTCTTGGCATGCTTTCCATCTTTCTGTCCTCTCACAGTGGGTTATAGAACTGTTCCTTCTCTCCAGCTTCCCAGGGACCCTTGCTCTGCCTTGCTTTTTTTTCCCCCAAAGCGCTGGATGCCTTCTAACATAGTGTATAACTGGATGCCTTCTAACATAGTGTATAATTTCCTTTCACAATTATGATGTATTGCTTATAGTTCATATATATGTATGTGTGTGTATATATGTGTGTGTGTATATGTGTGTGTGTGTGTGTGTATATATATATATATATATATATATATATATATATATGAAAGTTCCACAAGGGCAGTGGTCTTTGCTATGACCCTGGCATCTACACCAGAGCCTGGCATACAGTGGTGCTCAATAAATGTTGAATGCATGGCCACCAGGGGGATTGCAGCAATATAAAAGGCAAGGTGAGCCAACGCACCCCTGGGTGATCCTGCTTGCACCTTGATGTCTGTGACTTTTCTCTCCCCCACCAGCAGCCAGAGACCATCAACTACCCTCCACAGTCTGCTCATGCTGACCCTAACCAGCTCAGGGCACTGTCCATACTCAGGCTTTCACTACGGCTCCCCTGGACAGTCACCATCGTGTCTCCCTGGACTCCAAGCTCCTTCCACTCTAACTTCCAGAAGCAGAGCTGGAGACAAGGATTCCAAATCAAGTGCTTTATTGGGAAGTACAAGAAATGGTCATAGAGTCTTGTAATTATGGAAACTCTAGGAAATGTTGTAAGACAGCAGAGTTATTCCACCTGCAGGACAAGGGAACAAGGATATTTTTACAGCAACTCCCATCTATAACGGGTAGAGGGCTGCTCCCAGGGGTGGTGATGAGTAATTCCTGGCACTTCCTGACAAACCAACATGTGGGCAGAGGGGCTGGAGAAGCCATCACATATGGGGAGAAGGACACAGGCAGATAGGATTTGACCCTGTACACAGTGAAAAGCCTAAGGGTTATGGGTTGAGCACTGATAGCACCCTCATCTGTCTTTAGATCCAACTGAGGCACCCCTTCCTTCCTCTACAGCTCATGGCCTGATTTCCTCAGGAGGAATTTGGGGCCCGAGGAAGGGCTTCTCTTTCTGTATTGCTATAATCCTCACCACTTAGTTTCTTGAGAGCTGACTCAGAGGCTACCTGCCTATGTATTCCTAAGAGGTGATAAGGTGCTAGAGGGCAGGGGCTGCTTCTTTACCATACCTCACACAGTGCTTTACATGTAGTTGAAGAGAAAATATACTTTCATACATTTTATTTATTTTTAGAGAGAGGGTGCATGTGAGAGGAGGGGCAAAGGGAGAGGGAGAGAGAGAATCTCCAGCAGACTCCCTGTTGAGCAAGGAGCTCAATCTCACAACCCTGAGATCATGACCTGAGCCAAAATCAAAAGTCAGATGCTTAGCCAACTAAGCCACACAGATGTCCCAAGTTGCAAATATTTTTTAAATTAAAGACCAACTGAATATGTTATTTCATATGACATGTTGTCAAAGCCATGTATGGGAAACCAATCATTTAACTTTTACTACTTACTGGATATGGAAGTAGTATTTATTGAAAAATAGGCATTATTATTATTCTCACTTTATAGATAAGGAAGTTGACGAACTTGCCCATGGTCACACAGCTATCTGCTGATGAAGTAGGGGTGGAATCTTGCAGTGTCAGTCTTAATCACTGGGTTTCCCTGACTCCCATTAAAGTGAAAGGGAGGTGCCATCCAAATAGTGCCAACCAGCAGCAAGTTAGACTGGTTGTCCTCTCAACCTGTTCAGAATAGGAAAGGTGGAGCATTCAGCAATAGTGGGTAGTTTTAATAATATCTTATTTCCAAATGAACATACTCAAGCTTGTGGATGCCCCCAATTGCTCAAAAGCTACCTGTCATCCTCAGAGAGACTGTGGCACCTGCCCTCTGCCTGCAAATCCCACAGTCACACCCTCATTGACTGAGAGAGGTCATTCCTATACTGTCTTGAGCAAAACAAAATGTTTGTGTGTTGACCAGATATCCTTCAGCAGGTGAGTGGGTAAAGATTGAGGTTTACTCATATGCTGGAATATTCCTCATCAAGAAAAGGAGAAGACTAAGACATCTTTTGATATATACAATGACATGGGTGAATTTCAAAGTATTATGTTTTGTAAAGTAAACCAGACACAGAAGAGTACACACCTTGCATGATTCCATTTCTGTGAAATTCTAGACTGGGTTACTCTATTCTATTGTCTGAGAAAGTAGATCAATGGTTATACGAAAATAAGGGTGAGAACTGACCTCAAAGGACTTTGAGGAACCCTCGTGGAGAAAAAAATCTTGTCTCTTGATGGGGTGGCAGTTACATGAGTGTTGATATTTGTCAAAACTCATCAAATCATACATACGAAATGGGTACATTTTATTGTATGGAAATGATACCTCATTAAATTGATTTTATTTTGTATTTTATATTTATTTTTAAATTTTAATTCCAGTATAGTTAACACACAGTGTTATATTCATTTCAAGTGTACAATATGATTCATCAACTCTAGACATTACTCAGTGCTCATCATGCTAAGTGCACTCTTAATCCCCTTCATTATTTCACCCATTCCCACCCCTCCCCTCTGGAAACCACCATTAGGTTGATTTTAAACTCCTACTTAGTAATGTTATAGATGAAATAAAGGTTTACAAGCTGTGATATGTATTTTTTATGGAACGGGGAACCATGAATGAGTTGGACTTCATTACTTCAGAGGTAATGAAAAGTGAATGACACTGAAGTTACCCTTGTAGTGTACAAATTTTCTCCATTGTCTGTATCTTCTTACTCAGCTTGGGGAGGTATCCCTTGGGCAACCAATCCTCTCTCTACGTCCCTTCAAGGAAGCACAGGCATTATTAATCCCCTTCATTTTTCTGACCTCCATCAAAATAGCCAATGACACTATGAAGTAAGGGGCTCCCTGTCTGTTTCCTGCCTCTCCCCCACACAGAGTATGGACTCTCAAAATTCACATTATTGGATTATTTCTTTTACCACTCCCTGCCTTCCTGCAAATCACCTAACTACATTTCCTTCTTTAAGATGGTAAGTCAAATGCTACCCTTTGGCTTGAAACCATGCACTTTTAGGGAAACAGCTTTTTATTACGGAAACAACCTTTCGGGTTATTAAAATTCATAAATAAAAACAACCTTAGAAAATATCTTAGTTACTGCAGATGCCAAGTTGGGATTGAAACTAGTGTCAGCAGTAAAGTCATGGCCTTTCATTAAGAGGCTTTTTTCCATTGCACAGAGGAGACCAGATGCCCAGAATGACTTCTTTAATGCTCGCAGAGACTGGATTTGATGTTTAATGGTTTGTGGCTGAAATTAAATGCTATTTGTTAACTTCAGCTGCATGTTGAAGGTCTTCAACATGAGGCATTTATCTTTTTTGAGCATGGGAAAAGATGATTCATTTGGGCCATGTTATTTCAAAATTTGGAGTCACAAGGTCTGGAATCAACTCATGGGTTAGCTGAACAAACAAGAAAACAAACTGAAAATAAATAAATAAATAAATAAATATTTACTGGGTAAATGAGTTTCATGAGAGATTTTCAGCTGTAGCCTGCTAAAAATTCATCTCCTGATGAATTTTTATCTCAATGCTTATATGTATTTGTGTAAAATAGATATGAATTTTAAATAATTCTTACATGAGTGCAAACAAATCAGTGTCTGTTCTGGGCATTTGATTCTGGTTCTACTTGTATATGAGGTAAGCTTGTAATGTTTAGCCATAAATTTGCCTGGATGCTATAAAGCCTAGTTAACATGATGCTTATTTCTCTCCATCACCAGAGTTCAGAGGTGGGGGCTCTGGGGCTCCTGCAGGTGCTCTCAGGGCCTTCTATCTTTATGGTCCTTCATCATCAGCCTGTGGGTTTCATCCTCATGCGTATGGCATGGCCCACTAGGGCAGACCCTTTTTATTTTCTTTTTTTAAAACATTGAAGTAAGAATTTATATGCAGAGAAAGGTACCAGTCCCAATGATACAATCTGATGAGTCTTGAAAAATATATATACAGCATAATTGTCTTTCCAATAAAGACACAGAACATGCCACCACCTGGCATGTTTCCTGAACTCCCTTCCAGTCCGTTCTTACCCCAGAGACAAACACCCTTCTGCTTCTACCACAATGGATTCATTTTGCCTGTTCTAGAAACTCATATTGATAGAATCAGAATTTATTGGTTTGAAGCCTATGATTTTGTTATTTGTTTTCTGCCTCTCTTACCTGTGTGCTTGTTTTTCTTCTTCTCTCTTCTTGTTTTGTTTTGGGTTAATCAAGTATTCTTTTTTTTTAATTATTAGACTTTTTTTTTTAATTTTATTTATTCATTTGACACAGAGAGAGAGATTACAAGTAGGCAGAGAGGCAGGCAGAGAGAGAGGAGAGAGGAGGAAGCAGGCTCCCTGCTGAGCAGAGAGCCCGATGCGGGCCTCGATCCCGGGACCCTGGGATCATGACCTGAGCCGAAGGCAGCGGCTTTAACCCACTGAGCCACCCAGGCGCCCTAGACTTTTGTTTTTCTGAGCAGTTTTAGGGTTATGGAAGAACTGAGCTGAAAGTACAAAGAGTTCCCATATAATCTCTCAATAATTTCCTTGTTATTAACATTTTGCATTGGTGTGGTACCTTTGCATGCTTGATAACCCAATAATTCCTTGTGCTTCCCTGGTCTACCTTTCCCTACCTCCTGCCCCCGAGCCCCTAGCAACCACTGATCTTTCACTGTCTCCGTAGTTTTGTTTTTTTCCAGAATGTCATATAGATGAAATCGCACGGTATGTAGATTTTTAAGACTGGGTTAGCAATATGCGTTTAAAGTTCCTCCATGTCTTTTCATGGCTTGGTAGCTCATTTCTTTTTAACACTAAATCATATTCCACTGTCCAGCTGTACCACCACTTGTTTACACATTCACCTATTTTAGGACATCTTGATTGTCTCCAAAGTTTGGCAATTGTCAATAAAATCCAAACTTTTGCATGCAGGTGTTTGTGTGAACATAAGTATTCAACTCATTTGGGTAAATGCCTAGGAGTGTGCTTACTGGGTCATACAATAAGAATATGCTTTGTTAAAAACTACCAAACTGGTTTCCAAAGAGACTATCGTTTTTCATTCCCACCAGCAATGAATAAGATCTCTTGTTGGTCAATATCCTTGCCAGCACTTGCTGTTGTCAGTGCTCTGGATTTTGCCATTCTAATAAGTGTGTGGTGGTATCCTTGTTATTTTAATTTACATTTCCTTGATGACATGATGTGGAACATCCTTTCATTTGCTTATTTGCTATCTTTACATTTTCTCTGATGAAGTGTATGTTCAGGTCTTTTACTTATTTTTTAAAATTGAGTTGTTTGTAGTCTTAGTGTTGCATTTTAAAAGTTCTCTATATATTTTGGATAGCATTCCTCTATCAGATGTTTGTTTTTCAAATATCTTCTCCAAGAATGTGGCTTCTCTTCCCATTCTCTTAACAGAAGTTTTTAAGTATATTTTACTATTGCATTTTTATTTTTCTATTGAGTGTCAGGAGCTCAGTGGAGCTAAAAAGAGAGAGAGACAGGCAGAGAATGAGGGAAACTGTCAGGTATTGGAGTAGTTGATTAAAGCAATGATAAGCCAAGATGAAAGAAACAATGAGGCCTTAGTGAGACAGTCTGTAAGCAAGAGTCTAAAACCAGAGAAAGTGCTGAACCCCTTTTCCATTTTCTTGCATGGAAGTTGCACTGGTGAAGGGTCAGCTAGATTATCATAGGCATGGGAGAGGTCTCACTGTGGATGTAGCCCTGAACAAAAGGCTCCAGCAGTTTTATGGCTTCTGGGGTGGGGAGAGATGGAGAGGCAGAAGGCTACGAGTGGACTGAGTCAGAGGGAGGAAAAGTCTTCAAGGCTCCACTTGGCCTCCAACCCCACCGGTAAGGAGACCAGAGCAAAGGTACCTGGAAACACCTCTGTCCAGGGCTTCAGGTAAATAGATCTGGGAATGAAGACACCCATGGATAGGAGTGCAAATATGCAGGGAGCACATCTAGCCAGGGGACCCTCAGTCCTGACTGCACCTCCCTTCAGAGATTGCTGTGCTCTGGTCGTGCCACAAATCCACTGTGGGGATGGGGAAGCTTCCCCCATGACACCAGTTAGCTAAGTCTTTGCAATTACCTGTGATCAAGCCTGAAAATCACACACATTTTGGCCAGGAGCCAGACTTCCCTTTGGGTGTTTACTGATAATCCGTTTGTAATATTTAGTTGTTGCTTTAGAAATTATATCTAATCAGCTTGTTTAGAGTTAATATTGGACCACTTTGTAAAAGATAACAAGGAACTTGAAACAGTATAATTTCATTAAGCCTATCTTTTGTGTTAATTTTGTCACATATTTTATATTTACAGAATTTATAAATCCTATAATACGATATCATAGTGTTTGCTTTAAAGAGCCAGTTGTCTTTGAGGGAATTGAGTAAATGTCATCTTTTATATTTATTCACATATTTACCATTTTAGATGTTTTTTGTTTCTTTTTGGAGGTCCATATTTCCCTTTAGTGTCATTTCCCTTCACCTGAGAGCTTCCCTTAGTACAAGTATAGCACACATCTGCTGGCGCAGAATTATCTCAGTTTTCTTATATCTGGCGATGTGTTTGTTTCTCCTTCATCCTTGAAGAATATTTTATCCAGACATAATATTTTGTGTTGAAGGTGGCTTTTCTGTTTGTTTGTTTTAGTACTTTAAAGATATTGTCCCATTGTCTTCTGGTTTGCATTGTTTCTGATAAGAGATGAGTTTGTTTTTCTCTCTAGCTACTTTTAAGATATTCTCCTTATTGCTGTTTTTCATCTATTTGACTATAAGAAAAATAGTTATGGTTTTGTCTGTAAGCATGTGCTGTGGGTTCACTAAAATTCTTGGACATGTAAAATCTTAACAAAATTTTGGAAATTTGGGAAATATTTCATCAAATACTTTGTTGTTACATTCTCTTTCTTCTCTGCATTTAAACCTCCAATTATATACTACTGAAGTTTTGTTTATTCTTTCTGAAACTATGTACTTTTCTGTTCCTAAGACTGATTAATGTCTACTGAGCTATATTCAAGTTCATAAATTCACTGACCTATTTCGTTACCAGCTCCTATATGCTTTTAATTTCATAATGCAAAGTTTCCATTTCAGATATTGTACATTTCGGTATTAGAATTTCCATTTTATTACAGTTTCCATTTCTTTGCTGAGATTATTTATTCAATAAGGCTATCTTTTTCTATAGCTCTTTGAATGTGCTTATAATAGCTTCTTTAAAGTCTTTATCTGTTAATTACACTACTTGATCCATTTCAACAATTCTTTCTATTGACTTTCATGTATGTATGTATGTATGTGTGTATGTATGTTTGTATTTATTTATTTAATTATTATTTGCCCCAGGGGTACAGGTCTGTGAACCATTAGGCTTACACATTTCACAGTACTCACCATAGCACAAACCATCCACAATGTCCACAATTGTATTACTGTCAATGTGTTTCTTTGATTTTGTTATTAATTGGCTTATATAATTGGCTGCTCCCATGTTAGGGGCATAGATATTTCCGATTGTTCAATCTTCTTTTTGGACATAGGCTTTAAGTATGATATAGTCCTTCCTCATCTCTTATGATATTACTTGGCTTAAAATCTAATTCATCTGATATACTCCAGCTTTCTTTTGATGTCCTTGGCATGGTAAATTTTTTCCCACCCTCTCACTTTAAATCTGGAGGTGTCTTTCAGTCTAAGATGAGTTTCTTGTAGACAACATATAAATAGGTCTTGTTTTTTTTTTATCCATTCTGATACCCTGTGTCTTTTAGTTGGGGCATTTAGTCCATTTATATTCAGGGTAACTATTAAGAGATATGAATTTAGAGCCATTGTATTGCCTGTAAGGTGACTGTTACTGTATATTGTGTTCCTTCCTTTCTGGTCTATGTTCCTTTTAGGCTCTCTTTGCTTAGAGGACCCCTTTCAATATTTCCTGTAGGGCTGGCTTGGTGTTTGCAAATTCCTTGAGTTTGTGTTTGTCTTGGAATATTTTATCTCTCCTTTTATATTCAATGACAGCCTATCTGGATATAGTATTCTTGGCTGCAAATTTTTCTTGTTTAGTGCTCTGAATATATCATGCCAGCTCTTTCTGGCCTGCCAGGTCTCTGTGGATAGGTCTGCTGACAATCTAATATTTCTACCATTGTATGTTATAGACCTCTTGTCCTGAGCTGCTTTCAGGATTTTCTCTTTGTCAATAAGACTTGTAAATTTTACTATTAGATGACGGGGTGTGGACCTATTTTTATTGATTTTGAGGGGCGTTCTCTGTGCCTTCTGGATTTTGATGCTTGTTCCCTTCACCAAAGTAGGGAAATTCTGTACTATAATTTGCTCCAATATACCTTCTGGCCCTCTCTCTCTCTCTCTCTCTCTCTCTTCCTCTTCTGGGATCCCAATTATTCTAACATTGTTTCATCTTACGATATCACTTATCTTGAATACTCCCCTCATGGTCCAGTAGTTGTTTGTCTCTCTTTTCCTCTGCTTCTTTTGTTCTCTGACATTTTGCCTTCTAAATCACTAATTCGGTCTTCTGCCTCATTTATCCTAGCAATAAGAGCTTCCATTTTTTATTGCACCTCATTAATAGTTTTTTTGATTTCAGCTTGGTTAGATTTTAGTTCTTTTATTTCTCCAGAAAAGGTTTTTATTTCTCTAGAGAAGGATTTTCTATTATCTTCCATGCTTTTTTCGAGCCCAGCCAGTACCTTAATAATCGCCATTCTGAACTCTAGTTCTGTCATATTACTAATGTCCGCATTGATTAGGTCCCTAGCCATCATTACTGCCTCTTGTTCTTTTTTTGTGTGTGTTGATTTTTTTCCGCCTTGTCATTTTATGCAGATAAGAATAGATGAATGAGAGAACAAAATACTAAAGGGTAGCAATGACTCCAGAGAATTATACACTAACCTAATCAGAGGAGACCTGGAACTGGGGAGAAAAGAAAGAGGGGAAACAAACAAACAAACAAACAAAAAATAAAACGAACCAAAACAAAACAGAAAAAGTTAATAAAATAAAATCCTATATCTATATTTATATTATGTTCTTCTGTTTCTATATCTCTGTCTCTGACTTTATCATCTCTATCTCTATCTCTATCTCTATCTCTATCTCTAATCTCTATTTATCTATCCCTATCTATTAGACTGGTGAATTGAACAGACCCTATATGTATACAAAAAATGAGGTTAAATACAATGAAGGGCTAAAATACGACTATAACAATGAAAATTAAAAAGATTAAAAAGTGTCGATAAGATATAATAGTTAAAAAACGTTAAAATAGGAAAGAGGAAAACATTTAAAAGAAAAGAGTAAGAAAAAAAATAAAATTCAAAGAATTTAAGTTTGAACGACTAAAGGATTATGGGTGAAAAAGCCACGAGTTCTCTGCGTTGCTTTCCCCTAGGTCTGGAGTTCCACAGTGCTCAGTGATCTGTGAACTTGGTCTTGGCTGGATGTTCTTGCTGATCTTCTGGGGTAGTGGCCTGTTGCTGTAATTCTCAAGTGTCTTTGTGAGAGGCAGAATTGCACCACACTTGCCAGGGGCCAAGCTAAGTAATCAGCTCGGGTTAGCTCTTGGGAGCTTTTGTTACTTGAAAACTTTCTGTACAGCTTTGGATGATGGGACTGAAAATGGCGACCTCCTAATCTCCGACCCGGAGGAGCCCAGAGCTCAGGAACTCACTCTTCAGTGCATCCTCAGAGAAAAGCAGTCCGTCCCTCCCGTCTCCCTGGTCTCCAGCCACAGTCTGAGCTCACCCAGTCTGTGACTGAGTGTTTCTATCTCTGGCGTGTGGCCACATTTAGAGTCTCCAAACGCAGCAGATTCCTGTAGCACACTTCCATGCCTCTCCTCCTGGAGGAGGACAAGGGGGTCTCTCCAGATCTGCCACCCATGGGGTCCTTGCTCAAAGAGCAGTGGCCCGACTGTGCTTTGGATCGCGGCCCAAGGTAACACCGAGCTGAAAGACACCTTCTTAGCTTGGCTCTGTCTCTCCAGTCAGCTTCTCCTCTCTGATACCTGGGAGCTCTGTCACTCTCAGATGCCCCTGGTCTTTTTGTGTCCCTGTGGGTCCTGAGACCACACTGTCCCCACAAGGGCTCCCTCTCCCCTTCTTAGCCTCTGGCGTGACATCCCTCAGTTGAGTAGACTTCTAAAAGTTCTGATTTTGTGCTCTGTTGCTTTCTCACTTGCCAGGAGCTGGCGCCTCCCCCAGGGATCTATTTTCCTGTCACTTCAGATTCCCTTCTCCGCATGTCCTACCTTCCAGAAAGTGGTCAATTTTCTGTTCCTAGAATTGCTGCTCTTCTTCTCTTCGATCTCCTGTAGAATTTGTAGGTGTTCAGAATGGTTTGATAACTGTCTGGGTGAATTTCTGGGACCTGATGATAATCAGTCTCCTACTCCTCCACCATCTTGCTTCTTCTCCCCCACCCTAATTGTTTTATCACATGCATACCCATCTATCCACCCATCCATATATCTTATTTTGGTTGCATTTCAAAGAAAGTTGCAGACATCAGTATACTTCCTCCTAAATACATTAGTACATGCCATTAAGTAGAGTCCAATAATTGTTTATGGTTTTGTTTTTCTTTTGAGGTAAAATTAACATATAATTAAATGTATAAATTTTAGGTGTACCATTCTATGAGTTTTGACAGATGCAGACACCTTTGTAACTCCCACACTTATCAAAGTAAGGAACATGACCATCACCCAGAAAATTTCCTCACCTCCCTTCTCAGCCAATTATGACCACTTCCCCAACCCCAGGGTCTCACTAGAGGCAACTGCTGCTTTGATTTCCCCCATCCATTGATTAATTAAAAAAACCTTTATGAAAATGGAATCAGAACCTACTCTTTTGTGTAAATCTGTTGTGATTCAGTGCAATTCTTCTGAAATTCATCCCTACTATTGTGTGTTTACTCCTAATAGCTGAATAGAATTGCATTCAATGGGCATACCATAATTCATGTATCTGTTTAACTGATGAGCACCTAAGCTGTTTTTATTGTATTGTATTTATTTTTTCAGTGATCCAAGATTCATTGTTTATGCACAACACCCAGTGCTCCATGCAATATGTGCCCTCCTTAATATCCACCACTGGGCTCCCCCCTCCCTCCTCCCCTCCATAACCCTCAGTTTGTTTCTCAGAGTCCACAATCTCTCATAGTTCATCTCCCCTTCTGATTTACCCCAATTCGCTTTTCCTTTCCTTCTCCTAGAGTCTTCCATTTCATTCCTTATGTTCAACAAGTAAGTGAAACCATACGATAATTGACTTTCTCTGCTTGACTTATTTCACTCAGCATAATCTCCTCCAGACCAGTCCATGTTGATACAAAAGTTGGGTATTCATCCTTTCTGATGGCTGAGTAATATTCCATTTTTATATGGCCCACATCTTTATCCATTTATCTGTTGAAGGGCATCTCAGCTTTTTCCACAGTTTGGTGATTGTGGACATTGCTGCTATAAACATTGGGGTATATATGGCCCTTAATTTCACTACATCTGTATCTTTGGGGTAAATACCCAGTAGTGAAATTTCAGGGTAGCTCTATTTTTAATTTTTTGAGGAATCTCCACACTGTTTTCCAAAGTGGCTGCAGCAACTTCCATTCCCACCAACAGTGAAAGGGGGTTCCCCTTTCTCCACATCCTCTCCAACACTTGTTGTTTCTTGTCCTGTTGATTTTGGCCATTCTAACTGTTGTAAGGTGGTATCTCAGTGTGGTTTTGATTTGAGTTTCCCTGATGGCTAGTGATGATGAACATTTTTTCATGTATCTGTTGGCCATTTGTATGTCTTCTTCAGAGAAGTGTCTGTTCATGTCTTCTGCCCATTTTTTGACATGATTATCTGTTTTTTTGGTGTTGAGCTCAACAAGTTCTTTATAGACCTTGGATATCAGCCCTTTGTCTGTAGTGTCATTTGTGAATATCTTCTCCCATTCCATGGGTTGCCTCTTTGTTTTGTCGAGTGTTTCCTTTGCTGTGCAGAAACTTTTTTTTCTTGATGAAGGCCCAAAAGTTCATTTTCATTTTTATTTCCTTTGCCTTTGGAGACGTGTCTTGAAAGAAGTTACTGAGGCCAATGTCAAAGAGGTTACTGCATATGTTCTCCTCTAGGATTTTGATAGATTCCTGCCTCACGTTGAGGTCTTTCATCCATTTCAAGTTTATCTTTGTGTAAGGTGTGAGAGAAGGGTCGAGTTTCATTCTTCTATACATAGTTTCTAGTTTGAAGTTGCATTTCACAAGACTGTCTCAACAGAGCCTTGGCACATTTCAGAGGTAAACCCACCCTGTGCATAAGGCTATACTACACCTCCTTTTAAAGGGATTTAAAATACAGTGGCAAAATATAGAAAACATATTTTCTTGTAACACAGCTGATGATGACATTTTTATTGCCAGGCACCCTGCTGGGTGACATTCCTGTTAACAGAATTTTTTCTTTCCATTCATTAGAATGCTAAAGCAAATAAAATTGCTCCATAAATGAAGGACTGTTATTCTTTGCAGTGCTTTCCTGCTTCCAATCACTTCTTTTTGCCATAAACATTGCTCAAGTTTAACAGCACGGTTCTGTGTCCACTCCGAAAGTGGAGAAGAAACTGGCATAGCTTTTCACATTTTCTGTTTCAGGTTTTTATGGGGTGTAAGGTGTGTGCCTTCTTAGAAGATGATGTTTCCATCTTTCAACAGTTTGGCTAACAATGGTGACTGTCTTACAAGTAAAATTAATTGCTGGGTGAGGTGAATTGAAAGTGAGCAATAAAGTATGTCCTGGTCACTGTGGGGGCCACAGACAACTGTGTGGGGTCAGACCATCCACGGTGAGATGTTTGAGAGAGTTATCCATCTAAGCTTTAGTTCTTGAACCAGCTCTGGGTTCTGATGGAGGCGCAGGACAACCCAAATCTGGGAAGGAAACAACTCACATAACCTTTTTATTTCCATTTGTCTTTCTTCTCCTACTTTAAATTCTTCTGCTCACCATTAAATTAAGAAAGATGGGAGAATGTGGTATTATAAGTAAACCGAGCCTTTTAAACTCGGGTTTGGTGGCCCTGACAAAGGCTCAAAAGACACAGGGTTGGAGTTCTTATAGAATTTGCTGCTAAATCCAGGCAAGTCTGATTCAGAGAAAAGATGCATGGATGTGGATTTCCAGTGCTTTGAGGTGGCTAGTGAGGTATACAATTACATCTGGCTGAGAAATCCTCTTTGAGGTTTTATGACATTGAAATCATCCATGTCATCCATCTGCCCCAGGAATCAGCAGACAGTTTTGCAGTTTTAAGTGTAAAAGTTAAGAAATTGAATGAAATTCAGAAATGGAATTTTTTTTTGAAATGGTATTTTTAAGGATAAACAGAGGTTAGGTCAGAAAGAGATGGATGCTGCTTTTCACTCATGTCATTTACAAGTCCCTGAAGTTTTCATAAAACACGGTCCAAATACTATATTTGCCATATTTTACCTGTGCCCTAGATCAGAAATGTTAGTACAATAGTGTCATTTGGGCAAAATGACTTTTTGCCTTGGTTTTGTTATCAACATTTTATTATCTTTGGGTCTATAGCCTCAGTCTGGTGGGCCCAATACAATCACAAGTTCCTCAAAAAATGGAAGAGGAAGACAGAGAGTCAGAGAAAGAGCTTTGACAACCAAAGCAGAGATCAGAGAGTGAGAGAGATTGGCAGGTGCTCTTCTATTGGCTTTGAAGATGGAGGCGACTGTGGGACAGGAAATGTCAGTAACCTCCTGAACCTGGAAAGTTCTCCCCTAGATTCTCCAGAAGGAACACAACACTACTAACACCTTGATTTGAACTTCTCACCTTCAGAATTGTTAATATAATGAATATGTGTTGTTTGAAACCACTAATCTGTGGTTGTTGGCTACAGTAGGAATAGGAAACTAACATACTCTCTCATATTATAGATATTTCCTACAAATTATCTGTGCCACTACAGATTACAAATTACAGGTATTTCACTACAAATTATAGATATTTCCAAGTTTTTTTCAATGTAGCTTTGTTCTAGGATGTGGTAGTGACAGAGTATTCACTGAAGAGTGATTAATAAAAGTGCATGAAATGTAGTGTCTGAATTAGTACATGCCTACAGGATGGTGACCTTGGTTCCCATTTATCAACCTTGTATGAAGTAATTCATGGTACCAAAGAATGGAGCAGCAGACCACACTGAGCTAGTTAAGTAACCAAAGGTGAAAAGAGCTTGTTTCTGCTTTGGATGTGGGGAGTTCAGAATACAGAAGGGTGTAAAGCATAGGCTCACAATTTACTGGAAACAACATGATGGAGGATTCCAAGTGCCTGATGGGGATTAGCCTCAGCAAAGCCATTTCAGTATTTATGGTTCTATCTGAGAGCCATGGGGAACCTTTGTGGCATTGAACTTAGAGAATGGAGCAGTGTTTCTGCAGTTAAAAACCTCTGGTCTGGGTGCCTGGTGGCTCAGTGGGTTAAAGCCTCTGCCTTCGGCTCAGGTCATGGTTTCAGGGTTCTGGGATCGAGGCCCACATTGGGCTCTCTGCTTGGCAGAGAGTCTGCTTCCTCCTCTCTCTCTCTGCCTGCCTCTCTGCCTACTTGTGATCTCTCTCTCTGTGTCAAATAAATAAATAAAATCTTTAAACAAAACAAAACAAAACAAAGCACCTCTGGTCATTTTAATTTGTCCTTCCCTTCTCCAACTTCTTAAACAGTCCTGCTTCTCCTTTCTCCCTCTTCCTTCGTACACAGTGGCCTCTCTTTCACCCACCAGGGCTGTGCAACAGTGATAAGTACATCTATAATGGAGTAAAAATTAGAGCTAAGGCCCCATCCCCACCATTGCCCCTTACTAAAGTGCTTCTTTAGTGTTGGGTTTTTACCTTTTTGTCTGCATATCTTCTTTAAGTTAGGGAAAACTCTTATGACCAAGGTCTGCATCATCTGGGATTTTTTTTTCTTTTTTAATGCTTAAGGCAGGGATTGGCAAACTATGACCTGCAGACCCAATCTGGCCAGCTGCCTATTTTTTAAGACTCATGAGCTAAAAATGTTTTTTACGTGTTTTTGTAGTTAGGAAAAAAAATCAAAGGAAGAAAAATATTTCATGACATGAGAACACTGTAAAAAAATTCAAAGTCCACAAATAAAGGTTTATTGGGACACATCACTTTTATTCACCCTACAATGGTAGAGACAAAATGGCCTGCAAAACCTAAAATATTGACTATCTGCCCCCTTCGTTGACCTCTGGCTTTAGGGATATGATCTAATGAATATATAGAAGATACTACTAAATGATCACATTTGACTAAGGGTCAAGCCTTGAAGTTTACAGAAATAAGATCGGATAAATGACAATCCAGGAAGCTATACTTGAACTTATTCAGATTTGTACCAGCTAGGCCTGTGACTGGTTGCATGTTACAGAAATCCAATTATAGTCGTGGAAACAGAAGAGAACTGATTTATGTCCCCAACAAGAAGTCCAAAGGTTGATAGTCCATGGAAGAGGCTATGAATTCTTAATGTTTTTAGCATCTTGGATGCTTTCAATATTTCTGCTTTTATCCCAATGCATGACTGTCATCCTTATAACCATGATACCTGTTGTCCCTTCTGTTTCTCTGGCAAAATTCAACAAATTCCAGCTTGCTTGGCTTAAAAGTATATCCCTACTACCTCATTAGAATAAGACCTGGGATAAATGTGCCCCTGGAGCCAAGAACTGGGTTTGAAGTTTCCATGGATGTGTTGGCAGAGCCAGGACCCAGAGTGGAAAGCCCAGGAAAGGAGATGGGGGCAGTTAGGATAAGAAAAAAGTGTTGGAGGTCACTTCATTCATTTCTCACATGCCACGAGCTAGTAGTTCTCATGAGTGTGCATCACAATCCCCAGGGATCCATCCTCAAACCCAGATGGCTTGACTCTTGGAGTTTTGGTTTCAGGAGACCTGGGCTTCACCCAGAATCTGTTTTTCCAACAAGTCACTAGGTGATGAATGGTGTTTACAGAGTGAAGTCACAACTGATACTGATGATCCTGGGAGTGCCTTCCCACACATCTAAGGAGGACGACTGAAACTCTAATGGAGGGCAGGGGAAGGAGCCTCTCATTTCAACAAGGTCATTCAGTTGCCCTGCTGGCTCCTTCTAGGGCACAATCATGCCAGAGGACTTTGTGTGTAGCAAAACCCCAGGACCTTGTCAAGACGATTCTGATTCAGACAGCATGGGATAGAGTCAGAGATGCTGTATTCTAACAAGCTTGTAGGTGAGAATGCTGATCTGGGGATCATACATGGAGGGACAAGACTGCAGTCACCTTGGCTGGGAGATTCCCTCCTCTTGTTCAGGCTGCATCACAGCAGGGCCACCCTGTTTCCAATCTGAGCTGCCTCCCACTCTGCTAGAGGCAGCAATGCCCAGATATTCTGGGGTAGGGTGTCCATATCTTTGTCAATTCTACTGAGCTTAGGGGACTAACTTATTTGAGTGACATTCTCAACTGCTTGGAAGCCTCTTGAGCCAGAAATGGAAATGGCAGCAAACGCTTTATGAGAATTAGAAAGCCAAATATTTTTTTCAATCATTATTTCCCCCAGATTCAGAGATTGCTTAATTTTCAACTAAATAACAACTTTTAGATTGCAAGATAAAATATGAAAATGATGGCCAAGCTCAAGACCACAGGAAAAGAGCAGAAAGTCCACACACTGTGAGAAAATAGAGCTACAGAGTGTCTCTGTGGCATATTTCAATTTCTGAACTTACTTTATTTTTCAGCTGTGTGCATTTATCTGCTTGCCATAGAACCAGCTGGAGTTTTAAATTTGCACCATGAATAATGCTGCCAGAATTCTCCCTTGCATCTGTTGGCTCCAAGGTTCTTCGGTGGCCAGCTGGTCACCAGAAGTGATCATAAAAGTACAACCAGTTCCAAGGAAAAACAGTTTTCTCTATTGCCTGTGGAGTGAGACAAGTAGGCATCCCATGATTCCCCTTTCTGGAGAACACGTTAAGGGACTCTGGAAAGACAGATCTTGCTAAATGTCCCAAAAGTCCCTACCAAAGGAGAAAACACCCCAAAGAGGAGTCTTTGCCAGTGCTTCTCTGGAATCTGGCTTCAGAATGCTTCTCAGTCCAGAAAGTATTCCCAATGACTTGGGTGTGGACTGAATGCTTCCCTATCTCTCCATGGGTGGGCTGGCTCTTGATGCAGGTGAGTGGGATCTGGGCATGGGAGTGAGCGGGATCTGAAGCTCCCCCAGTGAGGAAGGACTCCCGTTCCTCTCTTCTAAAAGCTTGATGAAGCCTGAAGCACCCACAGGCCTGTGGGTAGAAGTGGAATTTCTGAATGACAGTCTCAAATGTTGGCCACCCTGACCCCTGAGTAAACTCTCTCTTACAGCTGCTCTCTGTGACTCCTTCATTCCCCAGAGAGCCTGCCTTCTCAAATTCAAGATGTTCTCAGTCAAATCACCTGAGGTTGTCAAACCATCCTGCAGGACTGCATGCACCAAAGATCTGCAGCAGCTAGTCTGCAACCCTGATTGACCAGATGTTGATGGAAACAAGCCATCTGTCTGCACCAGCACCTGTTACTGAAAGAACTCAGGTCTATATTATTCAATAACAACCTGATTAGATAATGGGAGGGGTGGTTCAAATATTGATTGTTCGCATCACTAAATTTGGGAAGATTTGTTACATAGCAGTAGATAGCTGATTGTGTTGGACACCCCCATGCTCATTAATGCTACAATAGCAGCTTTGAGTAGTTACAACAGAGACCAAAGTCTTCTTCAGCAATACCTGAAGCATTTGCTACCTGGCCTTTTCCAGAGAGTGTTTGCCTTCCTCCTGCATCCACAGAATTCTTCCCATAGCTGGTCTTAACTATTGTTCTGATTGTCTCCCCTTCTACAACTCAAACCAAGAAGCCACAAGATGTAGCAACTAAATAGTAAATTGGTAATTATATTGCTGTTGAGTTGGGACAGGGCTCTACTACATGGTCTGATTGAATCCCTGTGATAAAAATCTGTACACTTGTGAAATATGTGTTTGGGGAAACATGTGCACTGAGCTCTGGGGTGCAGAAACCCAAGTTCTTCCTAAGTCCACAAAGGCTGCTCTCCTGTGTTGCTGATGAAGACACCCACATTAAATGCTTCAAAAGCAGTGAGCTAAGAGTAACTCAAAATACATTATATTTTGCATGAAACTTCAAAAAATAAGTGGTATATTATTAACCAAATTATTTTCAAAGTCACTAGCTTTCAATTGCTAAAAAATAATTTTACCTTCTTTATAAAGAGTTGGAACCCATTAAGAAATACATGTTTGCTGTTGAAAGTGTGGGGGAAAGTGAAAATCATTTGTTATGCTTCAACACAGATAATTTTATTAATGTAGACATATATAAGCTACATATTATATGATATGTAGATGTTTTTTTCCCCTAAATCAGATAGATCATCTATTTCCACAGCTTTCCATCCAATGGATGTATCAGTTATGATTCGTTAACTATCCTTCATATGTTAACAAAATATTCAGGTATCTCATTCTCAAAAAAGATTATGTGCAGTTAGTTTTATGACAGTTAAGTGTTTTTGTTGCTGAATTTCTTACATCTGATACATTTAAAATTTATATTAAAATACAATTTTGTTATATAAAAATAACAAAAATGTAAGTCCTCTTTTCTGATTTTCATAGCTAAGTAGGTATGTTTTCTACACATGCTTCACTTTTAAGCCTCTCATCCTGCATGCAGTTGAGCCAAGAATATATCCCACAGGAAATGTTTGCCAGACGTCAAAACATATTTGACGTTTTTCAAGTAACATTTTTGGATTTCTTGTCTCTTTCATGAGGAGTGTCTTCAAGGACAGAGCATTCCTCTCAAATATGTATTGTGTTTTCAATAAAAACAAAATATGCTATGAATAAATATTACATAAAAATAAAGGGAGAGTCTAAAATAGCATAAATACACCTTGA
Organism: Ailurus styani; assembly: GCA_002007465.1. Taxonomy (NCBI): domain Eukaryota; kingdom Metazoa; phylum Chordata; class Mammalia; order Carnivora; family Ailuridae; genus Ailurus; species Ailurus styani. The sequence continues at coordinate 120,490 of LNAC01000721.1, read as the reverse complement.
CAAAACATAGGTCCAGAGGCTTCTATCTGACTAACCAAGATAGTTCTGTATCCTTGTAACCCAGTAGTTTGTATTTCAGGGGTTCCATAAACTTAATGGGAAAAAAAATTACATCCTTATTTTCACTAATCTCTACCTGGAACTTAGCCTATCCCAGCATTATTAAAAAAGAAATATCAGCACTAAAATCACAGCTAGTTCTCACCACACTGTCATTATTACAGATCTCTCAACAGCTTGTCTGCTTCGGTCACCACTTTATGGTATTTAAGTGATGCACCACGAGGTGTTGTGATTTTAAATACCCAGTAAGAGACATTTATAATTGATATAACATATTTGCTTCTTTTGATATTCTTGAACTATATTGCAATATGATTGGTGCCCTTTGTAATTCTGTGTATTTTATCATGTGCATTTATTCAAAACGTTATTCTGAGAAGGGGTCCACAGGCGTCTCTGCTCGACTGCAGGATGGTCCATGGCACAAATATCTACTCACCTCTTGCTCGCCATCTGTGGCCCGAGCAAAGATCACCACAGACAGCCAGACCAAGGTCGTCGAAGGGGATACAGTCCAGCAGGCTGGGCCTCTGGCATGTCTTGCTATTTTCCTCTGTGTTCCTCTCTTCTCAGAAAATACTTCTTGAGAGGAGGGGGCACATCAGGACACTTGAGTAAGAAGACTGATGTGATGGCCCATGGATCCACAGGACACAAAGTCCTCTCTAGTCCCAATGTGGGCCACACTGGACAACCAACCCAAAGCAGATCACCAGTTGTCTGTGAGTTGCCCTTGGCTTATGGGAAGATGTGCCAAGGTGACAGATGCACAGCTCTGTTTAAAGGTCTAGACAGTTATTGGTACCATTTGTCACCTCAGAGATAAAACCTTCAGTGGTGGGAAAAGGCTCAGAGGTGCATTTGGTGACTCCCATGCGTGATGAACTGGGGGGACATTTTCTCACTTTCTTAGTACCTTGATTGAGGGTATAATCCACATGACACACAATTCACTTATGTAAAGTGAACAAAGGCTTTTAATGTATTTACAGAGTTGTGCAACCAACACCGAATCAATTTTAAAACACTTTCATCGCCCCAAAAGAAACCCATACCCATGCCAAATTCCCACCCACCCACTCCCAATCTCTAGGCAACCAGCAATCTACTTTTGGTCTCTTTAGATCTTTTATTCTGCACATTTACTGGAAACGGAATCACACAGTATGTGGCCTTTTGTGACTAGCTCTTTCATTTAGCGTAATATTTGCAAGATTTACCCATGTGGCGGTGCGAATCAATACATCATGTCTTTTTATTGCTGAATAACATTCCATGGTATGGATATATCCATTGACCAGCTGATGGCATCTGGGTTCCTTCTACTGTTTAGCTATTATGAATAATGCTCTTATGAACATTTGTGTACAGGCTTTTGTGTGTACAAGTTCTGACTATTCTTGGTTATATACCTAGGAGTAGAATTATTGGATCATATGGTAACTATATTTTTAACATTTTGTGGAACTACCAAGCTGCTTTCCAAAGAGGCAGTATCACCATATAACTCCACCAGCAATGTAGAAGAGTCCCATTTGTTCCACATCCTTGTCAACACTCATTATATCCTGTCTTTTTTATTCTAGCTGCTCTAGTGGCAGTGAAATAGCATTTCACTGTGGTTCTGATTTGCATTTCCCTGATTCCCAATGGCATTGAGCATTTTTTTCATGTGCTTATTGGCCCTTAATATTTATTCAGATTACTTGCCTATATTTTAATTGGGTTAGTTTTTTTTATTATTGATTTGTAGCAGTTCTTTATATATTCTAGAGATGAGTCCTTTATCATATAAATAATGTACAAATATTTTTCCCATTCTCCCATTCTGTGTGTGTGTCTTTTCACTTTGAAGCACAAACATTTTTAATGTTGATAATATGCAATTTCTATGTTTTCTTTTGTTGCCTGTACCTTTGGTGTCACAGTTAAGAAATCATTGACTAATCTAAGGCCATGAAAATTTACACCTATGTTTTCTATTAAGGCTTTTCTAGTTTTAGCTCTTACATATAGATCTTTTATTAACTTTGAGTTAATTTTTGATAGGAAGTGAAGTAGAAGTCTGACTCTATGTCATGTTGATATCTAGTTATCCCATCATGATTTCTAGAGAGATTATTATTTCCCCCCATTTAATTGCATTGGAACCCTATAGAAATTAACTGACCATAAATGTGAGGGTTCTTTCTGGACTCTCCATTTTATGTCTGTCTATTTGCCAGTACAATACTCTTCTGATTACTGTAGCTTTGTAGTAAATTTTGAAATCAAGAAGCGTGAGGCCTCCTGTTTTGTCTTTTCTAAGATTGTTTTAGTTATTTAGAATCCCTTGAATTTCTATGTGAATTTTAAGATCAGAATGAAAATCTCTGAAAAGAAATTGGCACTGAATTGGACTGAACTGAATTGTGATCAATTTGGGGAGTATTGATTGATGTCTGTCTTAACCATGTTAAGTCTTCTGATCCATAAATATAGGATGGCTTTTCATTTACTTAGGTTTTAACATTTTTTTTTCTTTTTTTTTTAAAGATTTTTATTTATTCATTTGACACAGAGGGAGAGATTACAAGTAGGCAGAGAGAGAGGAGAGAGGAAGAAGCAGGCTCCCTGCTGAGCAGAGAGCCCGATGCGGGCCTCGATCCCAGGACCCTGGGATCATGACCTGAGCCGAAGGCAGCGGCTTTAACCGACTGAGCCACCCAGGCGCCCTAACATTTTTTTTCAGCACTGCTTTGTAATTTCCAGAGTACAGCTGACCCCTGAAACAATACAGGTTTGAACTACACAGGTCCACCTATATGAGGATTGTGTGTGTGTGTGTGTGTGTGTGTGTGTGTGTGTGTGTGTGTGTGTGATAAATAGAGCACAGGACTGTAAGTGTATCTTTCTTATGATTTTCTTAATAACTCTTTTCTTCCAGCTTACTTTGTTGTAAGAATACAGTATATAATACAAGTAGCATAAAATACGTGTTAATGACTATGTTATTGGTAAGGCTTATAGTTGACAATAAGCTATCAGCAGTTAAGGTTTGGGGCATTTAAAAGCTATATGAAAATTTTTGACTGCCCATGTCATGGGGTAGCACCCCAACCCTTTCATTGTCCAAGGGTCAATTGTATACATTTTGCACTACTTTTTAAATACAATCCTAAATATTTTATTCTTTTATGATACTGTTGTAAATAGAATTGCTTTTTTGACTTCATTTTCAGTTTGTGCATTGTTACCATTTGGGAATATAGTTGATTTTTGTATACTGATGTTGTATCCTGCAACTGCTAAACTCATTTATTAGTTCTTATAGATTTTAAATATTTTCCTTAGGATTTTCCATGTCCAGAGAGGATAATGTCATTAATGAATGGAGATAATTTTATTCTTTTTTTTTTCTAATCTGGATGCCTTTCATTTCATTTCGATGCTTAACTGTTCTGGTGAGGCTCTCCAGAACACTTGAGTAGCAGTGGCAAGAGGAGATATCTTTGTCTGACTTCTAATCTTAGGAGGAAGATTTTCAGTCTTTCACCAGTAAGTATATCAGCTGTGGGTTTTTTGTAGATGCAACATATTTCCTTTTACAAAACAATGAACCAATAAAGGATTGTCATTTTTTACCTTATTTCTGGAAGAAAGCTTAAATTTCTGGGTGAGAGCTAAAATTTAGTAGACTATTTGCTCTGCCCAACTGATATACTGCTGTTTCTTGAATAACATTTTTTTATCAGGCATTTACTTTCCATGCTTAGATTCATATATTGCTGCATGGATATAGACTTAATTTTTATGTCTGCATTTTAGTATTGTTATGGCTTATAAATGTTTTTACTTTTATAACTTCTTTCTTCCTAATATCACAATGATTGTAATTAAAATCAAGGTTAAAAATAATACTGATGTATTTATTAATCAAGTACTAATGGTCATATAATTTTAACACTCCTCTTAATGTTTCCCTTATCAATTATGACTATGGTTTTGACAACTATTACCTTGAAAATAATTGCTGTGAAACAATGCCCTTTGAATCTAAGAAGGGGACACTCATGTGCTCACACCAATGGCTTCCTTGAGGGGACATTAACTATCTGTGTAGACCAGCACCATCTAATACAAAGTTTGCTAATGATCAAATGTTCTCTCTCCATACTGCCCAATCTGGTAGACATTAGTCTATTGTACACTTGACACATGACTAAAGAGACTGAGAAAATTAATTTTTAACTTTAATTTGAGTGAGTTTAAGTTTAAATAATCACAGGAGATTAATGCCTATCATATTGGACAGTGTATGCAGCTTTCATCATCCTCATTCCCATGTGCTCCCAAAAGCAGTTTCCATCTAAGGGGCCTGGAACTTTCTTCACCAACACATATTAGTAGTCAATCATTTTTCTCCACGGTCTCCATGTCCTTAGCACCTGGAATTGTGCATTCTGATAGATGGCTTTTCAGCAAGTGTATATGTTGTAACTAGAAAGTTCTTTTTAAGTCTTTTAAGAAAAAAGCTGCCTCCCACACTTGAAAAAGATCTTTGATGAAGGTATGTCGGGGGCAACACATTTCCCTGGGGCCCCCTTCTGCATCTGGACTCTTCTTCATCTCTGTGTTCACAATATTCACCAGTAGTAACTGTTATTTGTTGAATAGCTGCTGTATCATAAGAAAGGTTAACAGTCCCTGTGTGTAAATTTTCTAATTTCCACAACAACCCTATAAATTAGATATCATATCTTCAGTTTTAGGGGAGAAAACCAGAGCTTTAAGGAACTTAGCCAAACTCCAGCAATTGGTAAATGGCAAAATCAGGACTCTGATGTATTGCACATTCTGAATCTTTCATCCTAAAGTGAGCTGGAGAATCTTAGTTTTACCACTGACTAGCTGTGTGGCCTTGGGAAGTCACTTATTCTCCCTGACCTTCAGTTTCCACATCTGGAAAAAGAGGAATTAACAATGGATGGCTCCAGGGCAGGCAGAGAGTTAGCTTGAAGCTTTATGAGAGCCTTCCAGGTGCACAGGGGCCCAGGGCTTGCTTCCTGGGCTTTCTTGAATTGCTTCCCTATCCCTCCTGGCCCATGAACTTATTTTTGTCCTTGATTTTTTTTCCATGATTGCTTTTTGTTATTATTGGTAAAAATGCTCAGCTGAACTGAATTTCACCCAGCAGACATTTAGTGAGTCTCTGCTATGGTCAAGAACCATGCTGGGTGTTGAACACAATCAGTGGCTGAATTCAGGTCCTAGAAAGCAGAGTATATCCTTTTCTAGCTAAAATTTGTTGAGAGTTTACCATGGTTCAGTCAATTCTAAATGTTTTACATATATAACTCATGTAATCCTCATTATAACACTTTGTAGCAGTGACTATTAGGATTCCTCATCACACAGTTAAGGAAACTGAGGCACAGAGAGGCTGAGCTACTTGCCAAATGTGACACAACTTATAAACGATGGACCTGGGGGCTCAAATCCATCCATGCTGGCTGCAAAGCCCCCACTCCTAACCCTGATACTCTGAGGTCCCCCAACCTTGTGTTTGCAAGTTACCATGAGAAAGTCATTCTAGAGCCAGGGCATAAAGGAACATCTCCAAGAGGTGCTCAAACAACTCCTGAGGACAGCCTGCAAACAAAACATGCTGTAGACTGGATGGAGAATACAAGAATGTCTAAGAGTTATGCTCCACCCCCAGGAAACTAGATTGTAAGTCTAGGAAAGAGCATGATTAAAAAGTACATGATGACTTATAAAGGAAATAAGGTGTGGTAAGTGCTAAATTGCTGATAGAAAGTCCTACGAATTTCACAAAGAGATCAGTTCTGGTTTGGTTACTCAGAAACACTTGTGGTGGGACAGTGTGTCATATGTGCCTTAAAGGAAGGGTCAGACTTCAGCAGATGGAAAAGAAGCAAAGACGAGAGCTTTCCTGATAGACAAAAAGACAGGAGTCATGGGATGGAGGTAAGACACAGTGGGGCATTTCTCTGACAGTCAGCAGGGCTCCTCTTGCTGGAACCTACAGCATCTGCAGGAACAAGTGGTGGGTTGTAAAGAGGTGAAGGCCATGGGCAGAACTGTGAGGACTGGCCACTCTCATGGGGCAAGAAGGGCAGAGGGGCCTCTCCTCAGGTAGAAGAGAGGAGCAGGAAGGTAGGTGTCTCAGCAGTTGTGGGATGAAGAGACCTGAAATAGCCAAAGATCAAGAGTGCAAAGAGCATAGACACACCAAGAAAAATAGAGACCGAAAATAAGTTTTTGACTTTAGTATTTACAACATTATAGGTGTTCCTCAAGGGAGCTGTTCCAATGAAACAGCAAAATGGGCCTGGGCTGGTGAGCCCTCAGTGAGGTCGGTAGCGCCAGGGGCCAGCCATGGAGAGGGAGCTGCTAGTGTCATCCCATGGAGACAGAGGTAGTGGCCAATCCCCCTAAACTGGAGGTCCAGAGAGGAAGTTTAAAACATGCAAAAAAGCCTCAAAGTAATGGCTCAAGGAGAACCAAATAGAATGCCCTACTAAAGATGGCCATGGTGAATCATCTAGAACCCATCCAAGAAGTGAACCAGCCTGGTGTGCGGCAAGACTTGATTCTTGAATATCCCTCAACTTCTTTGAGGGTTGGCAGGCTTGAAAATTTTAGTTAAGTTTGAGCAAAGGGTATAACAGGTTTTGTCCCTTCTCTTGCCTCAGGCATACAGGCAATTACTTTCACTTTCTGAGATCTTTCAGAGGCGGTGATCAACCTGTTGGGAAAAGCCAAAGGGGTGGCCCAGATGTGAAAGCCCCACCCCCAGGGCCAGCTGCACCTGAAGTGCTGCTGCTCCTGAGGCCACCCTGCTCCTGCTCCAGCTCCAGCCTCCTTGGGCAGGCAGTGCATGTGAGTCAAGACCCAGGCTCAGCAAAGGCAGCTGCTGGGATAGCAGACAGCCTGCCTCTCCGAATCTGCTGGTCTTTCCTTCTCTTCCCGGAGGTGCAGAGGCACCCATTCCAGGGTGCTTCAGACCTTAGTCTCCACACTGCGCTCCCCCACCTAGCTCTCAGGAGGCACTGTTTGTCCTTGTCAGAGCTCTTGTCCTCCACCCTCGGATGGGACCTCGGGGAGTGCAGGAAAGGACCACTGTACCTCCTGCCTTTCACTCTCAGAGTGCCCACATCCCACCCCTTCGGTCACTATCGGTCAGTATGACTCGGGGGAGGGGTGGGTGGTCAGGTACTTGTCTTTCGCTTGTGAAGATGCCACACTGCCCTGCTCTCTTACAAGGTCTGGGCTCTGGTGGACCAAAGAGACAAGACACCCAGCTAGACAGTGGAATCCGCGTGGGGTTTCCCTGGAACGAAATTTTTTTGCCCCAGAATGCGAGGGCCCTGCATTCTTCATACCCATTACACTTTTCGGCCCAAGTTTAGAGATCTCCAACTTTTGGGGCTTTGTTTAGAGTTCAACAGCGCCGCCCTCTGGTGTTTGGATGTGAGTGACCGTAGCGGAGAGGTGGCGCAGGGTTAAAAAAAAAAAAAAAAAGCGTGTCCCTCCCTTTTGTTTTGCCCTCCCCACACATACACATTCTTGGTAAGTGAATAAGCGGAAAAGGTCGCGAAAGTGACAGATTCCCATCTCCTCCTCTCAGTTCTCCCCACCCTGTGGGTCTGCAGGACCGCCCTTCTGCAATGCTAGTGGCATTTACATGCACCTTTATATCACTCTAATCTCTCAGCCAAATGCAAAACTTCTAAACTGTCCCAAGCCGGAATTCGCTTGGAGCCCGCGAGGGCTCCCCTGCTCCCCTTTTGGGGTGTGAAATGGCCTGTTCCTCTGTGAAGCTGGACAAAAACAGACCAAACAGGCTAGCGCGCTCCCCAACACGCCCGCCCCTACAGGGCTCTGCAAGAATTCGCCTGCCGCTGCTTCCGAAGGGTGACTAGACCTTGGAGCCCTGACAGTGTCCACGCGACTTTCCCACGCGACGAGATGACGTTTGGCCAGGCAACTCGCGCTCAGGGACCCGTGGGTCCTTGGTTGTGCGCGGAGAGCGCCAGTGTTAGGCCAGTTCTTCCCCCTTCCCCCATCCTCGCGCCAGCCACACCCTCTATCCTCTGGGGCCGAGCGCACCCGGGTCTCCTGCTCTAGGCGCCGGGGCCCGGGGCGGGGTCTAGTTCTTTCCTTGCCCCTGCTTCTTTGGGGAAGCCCACGCCCTTGGCAGCCCCTCCCCAAATCCTCTTCGTGGCGGGCACCTCCCGCTAAAGCCGGGCAGGTCCTGAGCACTACCTCCCCACCGCTCATTCAAAGCCTTCCTCTCTCGTCTCCACTTCCCAGAGTTCCGCGATCCAGACTTCCCTTGAAATCGGTGGTAATAATACATTTATAAGAAAAAGAAAGAAGACCAAGAGATTAGGAGGGGCTGCTATCAAGCCCCCTTTACGACTGCGAGCCTGAGGGCCCTAGTGGCGGGGGAGGACACTGTCTTGCTGACAGAGGTGCTGTCTTCCCGCGGCGCCTGCGCCTGGCAGTCCCGCCCGGGGACCTCCCAGCGCCCCAGCCGGGTTTACTCATCCGCGCGAGGTGATCCCAGGCGCGAGGGCGGGCACAAGGCGTCCGAAGAACCCAGTAATCCGAGAATGCAGCATCAGCCCTTCCCACCAGGCACTTCCTTCCTTTTCCCGAACGTCCAGGAGGGAGGGCGGCGCACTTATAAACCCGGGCCCCAGCCCGCCGGCATGTCAGAGACTGCTTCGCCAGGGCTGCGCGCCGCGGCTGGACACGTCTGGGCTGCGACCAACGCACGCAGCTGTCGCCTGCGGCGCCCTGCGCCTCTCAGCCCCCTCCGAGCTTGGGCCCGGTCGTGGCGTTTGCGCTCTCCTCTACGCCTGCACTCGGCGTGCTGGGACAGCATGCTCCGGGTCTTGCTCCTCGGCGTGCTGGCCCCCGCCGGTCTGGGGCTCCCCGCGTCCCCAGAGCCTCAGCCACGCGGCAGCCAGTGCGTCGAGCACGACTGCTTCGAGCTCTTCCGTGGTACCGCGAACTTCCTCGCCGCCAGTCAGGCCTGCGAGGGGTTGGGGGGCCACCTGATGACCGTGCGCTCCTCAGTGGCTGCTGATGTCATCTCCTTGCTACTGAGCGGCGACAGCGGCGACAACCCGCGCCTCTGGATAGGCCTGCAGCTCCAGCCCGGCTGCCTCGACCCGGGGCAACTCGGGCCCTTGCGCGGCTTCCAGTGGGTCACCGGCGACAACCGCACCAGCTACAGCAGGTGGGCGCGGTTCCACGTTGACCGGGAGCCTCTCTGCGGTCCCCTGTGCGTCGCGGTCTCGGAAGCCGGGGCCCTAGCACCGGGAGAGCCAGCCTGGGAGAAGCAGCAGTGTACTGCAGAAGCCGATGGTTTCCTCTGCGAGTTCCACTTTGCAGCCTCCTGCAGGCCCCTGCTGGTGGACTCTGGCGCTGTGGCGGCCTCTGGTGTAACGATCACCTATACCACCCCGTTCGGGGCCCGTGGCGCGGACTTCCAGGCGCTGCCGGCGGGTAGCTCTGTCGCTGTAGCGCCCATCGGAGTGGAGCTGGAGTGCGCGGCCCCGCCAGGAGAGGCCGAGGCGCGCTGGGGCAGAGATGCGCCCGGCGCCTGGGACTGCGGCGTGGAGAACGGCGGCTGCCAGCACACTTGCAACCGGAGCGCCGAGACATCGCACTGCCTCTGCCCAGCTGACGCCTACCTGCAGGCGGACGGGCGCTCCTGCGTCGCACTAGCGGATCACTTGTGCCACAAACTCTGCGAGCAGTTTTGCATTCCCAACAGCTACGTGCCCGGCTCCTACTCCTGCATGTGCGAGACAGGCTACCGGCTGGCTGCCGACCAGCACCGGTGCGAGGACGTGGACGACTGTATCCAGGTGCCCAGCCCGTGCCCGCAGCGATGTGTTAATACGCGGGGCGCCTTCGAATGCCACTGCAACCCCGGCTTCGAGCTGGTGGACAACGAGTGCGTGGAGTCAGTGGACCCGTGCTTCGGCAGTAAGTGCGAGTACCAGTGCCAGCCGGTGGGCCAAACAGACTACCGCTGCATCTGCGCTGAGGGCTTTGCACCCAGCCCTCACGACCCACACAGGTGCCTGATGTTCTGCAACCAGACAGCATGCCCAGCTGACTGCGACCCCTACAGCCCAACTTCCTGCCAGTGCCCCGAAGGCTACATCCTGGACGACGGCTTCATGTGCACCGACATCGATGAATGCGAAAATGGAGACTGTCCCGGGACCTGCCGCAACCTCCCGGGCTCGTACGAGTGCATCTGCGGGCCTGACTGTGACACCACCACGGTGACTGATGGGGGTGATGACAGGGATGGCGACGGCGGCTCTGGGGAGTTCCCCGTCAGCCCGACTCCGGGTGCCACCTCGATCCCCTCACCTGTAGGGCCCTTGCATTCTGGAGTGCTCATCGGCATCTCCATCGCCAGCCTGTCTCTGGTGGTGGCGCTTTTGGCGCTCCTGTGCCACCTGCGCAAGAAGCAAGGCGCCACGAGGGCGGAGCTGGAGTACAAGTGTGGCTCCCCAGCCAAGGAGGTGGTGCTGCAGCACGTGCGAACAGAGCAGATGCCTCAGAAACTCTGAGAGGCCTCCTCCCTGGCCCCTGCTGTTGGCTGGGCCTTCCCTCCCTCCCGTGCCTCTCCCCCTCCCCCAGCCTGATGCCTTGGCCACCTATTCCAAAGCACTTTAGCTGGCATCAGAACTGGAGAAGATCCCGCCCCCCTTCTTTTGCTGATTCCACACTTGGCTGGGGAGTGGGGGTTGGAAGGAGTAGGCGCCCCAGCCACTTCCATGACATCATCGGAGAAATAGGCAGACATGGCAATTTGTAGTGAAGACACAGACTACAGTGCGTCCCATGCCCTCGCCAAGGGGCACAGGAGGGGTGCAGCCTTTGGGTCAGACTTGCAATCCCGTGGACTAGTGAGTGTAATCAAGGTGTGGGTAATGACCAAGATATTTATTTTTTAAGTATTTGGATGGCTTTTTTTCATTGCTTTTCCTTTTTTATTCCTTACCTGTATATGTCCAGTATCCACTCTGTATTCCTCCCTCCCTTGCTCCCTCCCTCCCTCACTTCCCCTTCCTTATCTGTATATTTATATTTTTCTACTCTTCAGGTGGCACTTAAACCATCTTGGTGGTTTTCCCAGCACTTTCACATTGCTGAAGCCAAGCCCCAGTACCCTTTGTTATTCATCCCAAATTTCCCCTCCCTGGAACTCAGCCACCTTATGGACTCTCCCTACCTGGCCACCCTCCTTCTGTTCTTCCATGTCTGCCTTGGTGAAAGTTCTATGTGAAGCAGAATCAAAAACACTACAATCAATGTTGTTTAGGACTTTATTTGCTCTTGAACCAGGCTTGCTAATTTATCCTGAAATTTCAGGTTTCCAGAGTAATAGCATTTTAACAAAAGTTAAGATGTGAGAGGCATTCATTGAACTCATGTTGCTGGACTGTCAGAGAAATTCAACCCAAGGAGTTTTTTTATTTTTATTTTTTAAACAATGAGCCTGGGTTTTATTGTTGTCATTTTCGTTTGAACTGAAAGATCTTTATTGTTGTTAAACTTCTTATGCCAGTTTCTTTTTCCCATTATTATAATTATTGTCGTTGTTATTACTGGTTATTTTTGACAATGTTGAAAATGTTCTCATGATTGCTCTAGATTGAGAAGGGAATGAAGTTCCTCCCAGGAGACAGTTGAAGAAAGTTCTGAGCTGCACAAATCATGCCAGTTACCATTTTGAATACTACTCTTCTTTTAATATGTGCTCCAAAATAAAAATAGTTCTGCTGGGTTTTGGGGGGATTTGGGAACTTGGGGATGAAGCCTAGAGGATGCCCAATTAGGGCCTCACCTGGATCAGGCGCTTAGGAATTTCTCCCACTTCAGAGGGGCCTTCTAACCCTGGCCACTTAGAACGTGGTCCTTGAACAAGAAGTGGGAGCAGCCCCTGGCAGCTGGTTAGAAATGCAGAAGCTCCAGCTGCACAAGAATCTATATTTTAACAAGATCTGCAGAGGTCTGCCCAGTATAGCTTGAGAAGAACTGTTTCAGACAGCTTCCAACTTTCTGGAATACATTAAATATAGATCAGTAATAAGCAGCAGGCCAAGTCTGGGCCTATATTCTTAAGAAACTGAGGAATTTTCAACTTATAGCTTTGCTTTCTGATAGAAAAAACTAGGTACACACCTTTAGACATTGCTACACAGGGTTGTTGGTTCAACTAAGCTAGGAATGAATTGTGTTTCACTGTATGGGAAAATGTATCATACAAGTGTATCTTTTGTAAAACAAAGGTTTTCCTCTATTTTGTAAACGCAGCACATTTGTACATAGTTATTTATTTATTGGAGATAAACTAGAACACAGGCAAAATTCTTGCTTATGACATCACATGTAGAAAATAAACAAATAACAGAGTGCTCTTGGATTTTGTGTCTGTTCACCTACCCTCCCCCAATCCCCTCATTTTATGTCATTAAACAGGGCTCACAAACAATGAAATGCTGGGAGACACCCTGAAAGGCAGCTCCACACCCCATCACTAGTTCCATCTGCTTGTGGCACAATCTCTGACTTTCAAAGATCTTTCCAGAGAGGATTGTTTTCACTGTAGAAGGACTTCATGTTATGTCTGTGTGCACAAATATTTATGTTTCCTTTTGTAACCATAACAACTTCATACATAGGACTTATGTCTATGTGTTTTGAAACATGTTATAGTATTATTTGTTGGGATGAGTTAAAGAAACAGTTCTTCTTGGGGGCATTTCTGGAATCCCAGCTGTGTGTCCTTCCTGTGAATGGTGTGGCATTATCTGCCCTCTGAGGTATCCAAACACAACAGTCACGAGGGGTCTCAGTCTTTGGCTCAAATTCAAACAATCATTTCCACATACCAAGGTTTCATGCAGTATTAAATAATTCTTATTTCTGTCTGAGATTATAGAAATACTGTCTTTTGTAAGACACACATTTCCTGGGCCCCTTTTCCTTGGAGTGTGGCACAGGCCGAATTTTATATACAGTGCTCTGAAAATTTTCATAAAGCAGAAGTTGGAAGATAATTGAGTTTGATCAAATATTCAAACCTTTTTTTTTATACATCTGGATAATGCTGAATTTCCCAGCTTGAATCTGCATAGTTACTGTGGCAAAGATGCAGTTGGAGATTTCCACATCTGTCCTGGATGAAGCTGACAGCTTTGGGGTGTGTGTGGATGTAACTAGTAGGCATAGCGCCCTCCTAGGATCACAAATTGAGCAATGTTGCCTTTAGGAGTTTGGCAGACTAGCAGAAGACCAAGTCAGTAGTAAGTACATGTGAAGGAAAAACTTGATGTGTGTCAGCAAAGCAGGTATACATGAACTGTGTTGGGGGTCTAGAGGAGAGAGCAGTAGCTTATAGATTTGCCCTTACTACTGGACTTCATTTTTCAAAAGGATCTGCTTCCAGGTAGCTAGCAAATTGACTAACTAGGGCTCATTGCTTTAGGGTTTCACCATCCAAAGGAGGGGGATTTTCTTAAGGAATATAAGAAGACCAAAACACACTTTTAAGACTCAGAGTCAAAAACCCTTACTGGGTCATCTTGGGCCCCAGGGCACTGGTGAGGTGGGGGCCCAGTCCCTTCCCATCTTCCTCAATCCCTGTCCCATGGGAAGTTAGCATCCTGCTTATAGGCCTCCTCTGAACTTGAGATTCTCAAAACAACCAGGAGACCACAGCCCCACTCTGAGAAAGATGCCAGGATCACACAAACAAATCAGTCAGCTGTAGGAACTGTTGCCCAGCATTTAGAATCAGAGTAAATCTTATGAAACAGGGGCTGTGGATCAATTTGCACCATCTCATTTTCTGTTCACATTATTGGATATCTAGGTCTGAGGGGAGAATTCCAAATCTCAGTACGTGGTAAATGTTTGCTGATGACAATCCACGGCTTGCAGAGCCTGGGGAAGAAGGTCAAGATCATACTTGTGGATAAGTCAGAATTTGATTTTATGAGTTAAATGGCATCTGCCCCCCTCATATCTATCCCCTTTTATTGGACTTGTTTGGCAAATATTTATCGAGCGTGTACTCTGTGCCTGGTTTGGTGATAGGCATGTTAACGACCCCCTACCTTGAGAACTCTGGTGTGGGAGACACTCTACACTCTGGTGGGGGAGACAGATATAAAACAAATAATTGCCCCCAAACTGTACTTAACCTAGAAACAGCAGTAGGAGCTGGGGAGGAGAAGCTCAGCACAACAGGGCAGTAGGATTTAGGTTATAGGAGTAGAGAAGGTGTCTTCGATAAGCTTAACATTAGACAAGGAGGAATAAGGGTTAGTCAAATGCAGAGTGGAGAAGAAAGCAGTCTGGATGAAGGAACAGAACATGCAAAGGTGCTGTGCAGGGAAGAATCTTGGCAGAAGGCATGAAGCATGGTGAACAAGGGGGAGGATGACCAAGATGGAGCTGGAGAAGTAGCAGAGTGGCAGGGGGAGGAGACTTCAGGTTGGCTTATCAAGGGTGAATTCTATCCCAGAAGGACGTGTGCCACTCAAAGAGTTTTAACAAGAGCACACTGGTATTTGATTTCTAAAATTGTACTAAATTGTTTACAATTTAGTAGTACAATTTAGTAGTACAATTTTGATTGTACTAAAATTGTTTGGGAAGATAACAGCCACTTCTGGGCAGACACCCAGACAGTTTCCCTTGTAAGCACCCAGCAGGGCTAACAAGGGGTGTGGGTGTCACATACACTTGGATTTGAATCCCAGCCTGACACCAGGTGGTCACATGACCATGGGTACCATGGAGCACCTGTAATGCTGTAAAGTGGGGTGCTAGAAAGTGCCACCCCACAGGGTTTCCATGAGCATTAGATGAGGTGAATAAGCACAGGTTTGGGTACACAGCGGGTGCATAATAAATGCTAGCATGTGTGCCAATAAATAAGTGGATGCATTGGTGGATAAAAACAAATGATTATGTCTCAATTGTCTTGAGAACAAATCCTAGGTGTGCAGGAAGTGGAAAGTATTCTTTCCAGGCAAGGTGCAGTCACTTGGAAGAGATGCTGTCCACCCTTGAGGGAGCATCCTGGTGGGATCTAGGGGATCTTTAAGGAGGAAGATGTTTGCACAGGGTGAGAAACAGCTCCTTGGGAGCCATAAAATCCTGCCTCCAAGTTCTCTTCTCCCTGCTCACAAAGCCCATCAAAGCATAGGGGTGCAGAGATCCCCTCCAATGTGCTCCTGGGGAGGCCACAGAGAAAAAGAGAACATACCCCAAAATGTCCTGCTTGCTTTCTTGGGGCCCAAAATAGAAAAAGATGATTGGCTCCAGCCCAGGCAACCTCTGGGGCTGTGGGAAAGGGAGCACTACCTGCACCCTCACCCTAACTGCCCCATGGGGCCCTCAAGTGTAGCAACACCAAAGAAGAGCCAGCAGAAGAAAAAGGAATCATCAGTTGAAAATGATTAGCAGCCCCAGCTGTTCACACTCTTGATGGGTGACTTTGGGCAAATCTCTAAGCTTTGTCAACCATCCACCTCACTGGGGCAGTGAGTCTGAGGAAAGTGGCATCCTCCCTTAAGGGGCGAGGACTTGGGGAACTCTCCAACAGAAAAATATATGCACATTTGCTCATCTTCCTCTTTTTCTCTGGGGAGAAAGGAGAACCCAAGTGGAACTAAATGGTGTTTGATCACTGATTAGGGGCCAAAAGAATTAAAATCTGTGAGCCTGGAAAATTCTGGCCATTAGGACCACGAGCACCAGGAAGAGAAAGCTAGTCCCAGATGGTGGGTAGTGCATTTTACTTTAACTCTTTTTTTTTTAAGGAAAAAAATCACAATATAATTGACATATATTAAAATTTGCCCCTTTTGGCAACCAAATCTGTAAGTCCTAAAGAATACATACATTCCTGGTACTAGCACCATCACCAACATATAAGACATTTGTGTCACACCAGAAAGGTCGCTCAGGCCACTCCCCTTCACTGGTTTGGAGTTGTGGGCACACACCCGATGAGGCTTCTTTCCTCTCTGATGCCTGCCAACCCTCTCCCCACCTCTTTAGGATCTCCCCACGCCAAGGATCCTATGTTTTCATGTTTGAATCACAAAGATGAACTTTTATAAGCTTTGACCAGACTGTCTGACTCTTTTAACCTCTGGCAAACAGGTTTCAGTGAAACCTGGCTCCCGTGTCTCCCAGCACCTAGCTCATTGGCCCCATGTTCTGGACTCATGCTGCCAAAATTCCTAGCAGCCCACCAGGAGTGTGCAAAGAAACAAAAAAGCAAGATGACAAATCCCATGCCACAATTTTGGGGGTGCAGTTGGAGGGTGCAATAAGGAAGCAAGGAAGGAGTGTGCAAAGCTATATGATGGTGCTGCCTACTCACACTTCCTGAGGCACCTTGGTCTGCCATGCTGGTTGTGGACAGGGCTAGGTGACACAGACAAAAGATCCCCAAGTTCTAACCTAGGAGGCATCTGTTGGTCTCGTATTAAATGGGGGTGAATTATTTCATTTCTTTAGGGAAAACCAAGGTTACCAAGCACATATAAAAACACATTTTCATCACGGTCAAGACTGTGGGGGGGGTACACGAGTCCATGTGAAAACACATCCCCTGACCTTTTCAGGCGTTTCTTCATAAAATAATATGGGCAACGCCCGGCTCTTCCTTTCGTTTTCAGAACATGTGCTCAGGGTCCAGCACTATCTCTTTTTGTTTTGAGAGAGTCCTTCTCCCTTTTTTTCTTTTGGTCAGCAGGTTCAGATGTAGACAAACAACTGATTTCCTCTCACAAGAGAAATGAAATATTTTTTTTTAACATCAGATTCTAACAGAATCAAAATCTTACTCAGCTTGTTTTGAAAGTGTGATTACAAAAGACAAAAGAACCCTGGGGATGCATTAGTTCAAAGTCACACCCACTGGAGACAGGAGAGAGTCACAGGAGGGTTTCAGGATCCAGTGAAAAACAGCAAGATTCCAAACTGGGGTCCATGATGATATAATGCTCTGGACTTTCTGCCTGAAATAAATCTTTTTTTTTTCAATGGGTCATATCATGACTGATATTATCCTGAGATGAACCTTCTTCTCTTTCACTTATTGAACATGTGGCAACTTCTCTCTATTGTCTCTCTGGAATCTTCCTTCTGGCTTCACACTGAGGCTGGACCCAACTGCTCGCTCATGGGTTGTTGGACTCTCAAGCAGACCTTCCTTCAGCCACCCAGCTGGGAAGAGCTTTGCCATGGCATCCTGAATCCTCCCCCTCTTCCTTCTGCCTCTTGCCTCAACTCCTTTTTAATTCCTGGAGATATAAATTCTCCCACAGACTCTGGGAACATTGAGCCTTGCACACCATCACCCCTGACCTGGGGGTACACATTGTTAATTTGTCTTGAAATGGTGATTGAAACCAAAAGTGCCACTTTCAGCAATTCTTTGCCAGAATGTGATTCCCATCTTTCTTCAAACATTTCACCCTTCTCCCAAAGGTGGGACTTCAGAAATCCAACAGTAACCCGAGGAGAAGAGAAAGTCCAAGAAGGACACAGAGCAAGTCCTTGCTTCTGTCTGAACATCCAATGCTCGGGACAGGGAACACAGGGATACACAGCAGCAAGGCTCCTGCAGGCCTGGGATAGATGGAATTGATGTGTCCACCATACACTTGAGGTGTATCCACTCTGCAAAGCTTTGGAGGGAGTCTGAACCCCTGGCTTGGAGGGGAAGCCATGCTCTCTTTCCAGAGCTCAGAGTAAAAAGCCTATGAGGTCATTGAGAAGTTGGCACCTTGCCCACAGACTTACTCAAGCCCTGGTTTGTGGGTGAGATATTTCTGGAGCCCAAGGTGGTTCTTTTCAGGTCCAGGAGGTTGAAAGGGCAGCTTTTCCTGAGTAAATGGGCTGAGGGATCCCTGTCTGGGTAAAGAAGCTCAGGAAACGGTATGAGTGGGTGGTTTCCCTCAATTTAGGGAGAAACTGACTCCAGTTCTGGCCCCCTCATGTACACTCATGCTATTGGCAGCCCTCTCCCTCCAGGCTTGGATTACCGTCACCACGAGGGAAGTGCGTGGTGACAAAAACTGTCCCCACCTTGGCTGAGGTGGTAGTTGAATAACTATAGCTATGTACGTTTGTCGGAATTCATAGCACCAAACACCTAGGAGTGAATGTTGCCATATGTAAATTATACTTCAATAAAAATAGATTAAAAAGAAATCATAGCCTCCTCAGAGTGGCTAAAGAAATCCTGATTTAAAAAACAAACGAACAAACAAACAACAACAACAACATGCCAATTCCCTGTACTGACCTTATTGTCCCATTCTCTGCCAGCTGGTCACTGTCTGAATACTGAGCCTTCCTCTGGGACAGGCCTCTGCACAGTCTTGTTCTGGCCTTTCTCCAGGGGCCATGGAGCTTTCCTGCAGTCACATTGGGCTGGTAAGTGGGTACTCTGTCCCGCGTCTGTGTGTCCACAAGACTGTTCTCCCCAGGCCGCCACACATCCACACTGTGCTGGCTCTGACCTCGGGCGGCCCATCTAGACCCAGGTGCTACAACCTCATGTGGTATCAGTGGGTGCCCATGGTGTCTTTCCATAATCAAAAGCCATAATTTTTATTTTAACCAAGTCAGTACTTCCATTCTAGATGACACAGTTAATGATCTTGGATTTTTTTTTTAAGTTCTCCCCCATTTTCCAAATGTCCCTCCTGGTTAAACACTAAGCCAATTCATTCATATGATTGGGAATTCTGTCTTTCTGTTGAAAAAAGTTGATGAACGTTGAAATGGAAAGAACATGTTCCTCCTGCCAACCTCCTAGTGAAAAATGGAGGCATAAGTGCCCTGGCTTTACAAGGATTCAAGAGCTTTGATGGGTTTCTTTGCCAGTCAATGACCCTCTCATTACAGCTTGTCACTGTTGTGTCGTGGCAGGATCCCAAATCCTTAAGGGGTATTATGAGGTGCTGTTGGTCTGTCTCCTAACAGATCTTGCTGACTGGACACCATCTATCCCCTGTTCCAGCCCCTTGGGCATCTTCAGTGCCTACCACCCCAGGTTCTTTGCACATGCTGTCCCTTCTGTCTTGAGCCTTTGTACTTCCCACCCTACCCCCTTCTTCTCCTAGCTGATTTTCATTCATCCTTTGAAGGAGGCCATCTCCAGCAACCTCCCTAGGGATACCTGCCCTAATGACCATGTCAGGTTCTTTTAGCACATCATCTCATAGAAGCCAGAATCCATTCCTGGGTTGTTCTAATTTTGGCCTAGAACTGTACTCTCATTTCTGTGGTTCTCTGATTAATGTTCATCTTTGGCCACCTAAACTCTGAGCTTCATGAGGACAGGGGGTTGTCTGTGGAGGCTCCCCATGAAACCTCAAAGCTGCCAGAAGCAGCACTCACTGTGCTGGGTGCATGCACCCCCACCTGCACATACCTCCACAGAGCAGAGCTTTGGGGTGTGGTGCTGACTGATGGTGTACAACCCAGGACAGAGACTTAGGATTTTGACATTCGTGCTTAAGGAATCTGAGGCTTTTCTGTCACTTACTTAGGGTAGGGGTGGTGAGAGACAGGGATGTTTCACAACTGACAGCCTGACTGAGAAAAGTTTCAAAACCCAAATTCATAGGGATCTGCCCAGTTCTGCTCAGGATGCCATGTCCGGTTTCTGAGGAGTATGGCCGAACATTTGGGCTTTTTTCTCCTTTGATATAAGCCTTTGGCACATAAGAAGTGCTAGGTATGATGTTTTTAATCAAAGTGAAGCCAAGAATTTAAAGATGAAAATGAAAACTGTATGCATCTTTGTTCCGTGACATAGTGCTGACAGATCGGGCAAGAATTCCGATGAATGATCCCCCGTCATGTTCAAATACCGTCTTCTGACCATCCGGGAAAAAATAAACACCTGGCTTGTCACTGAACAGCAAGTTAAAGACAACTTTAAAAGGCAAGGTAAGGGGCACCTGGGTGGCTCAGTCGTTAAGCGTCTGCCTTTGGCTCAGGTCATGATCCCAGGGTCCTAGGATCGAGCCCCCACATCGGGCTTCCTGCTCTGAGGGAGGCCTGCTTCTCCCTCTCCCCTCTCCCCCTCCCCCTGCTTGTGTTCCCTTTCTCCCTGTGTCCCTCTATGTCAAATACATAAAATATTTTAAAAATAAAAATAAATAAATAAAAATAAATAAAAGACAAGGCAAGTTCACAGATTGAGGGGGCTGTTTCTACCCAGGTGAAAAATGTTCTCATTCATTTAGAAGCCAAAAGCTGTTATGGTCAACAGAGCAGGACTCAGGTCAAAGCATGTCTGTGTGGCCGACAGGTGACATGTGTGGGTGCTCTCAGGACCCCAGCTGCCTCCATCCCCACCTTCATTTCACCATAATCTTGCTGCTCCGGAACTGGGAAGGTTTTAGACAACCAGCTGTTACAACGGCCTCAGGGTGGATGCTAACTAAGGCCGACAGCACTGTTGACAGACTCTAACTGTTCCCCTGACAGATGCTGCTGCCAGTGCCATAGTATTAACCCCCAAGAAGTGAGAAGACTCTGCAGTTGAGGAAGACCCTGGGCAGCAGAGCACTCTCCACCCCAGCCCGCACCCTCCCCCTCCAGGGCCTGATTTATGACTCTCAGGTCAGGGGCAGTGTTCACGCTCATTTTTAACAAGGGAAAGAGAGTACTCACCATAAAAGAATGCTGTCTTTCACCCTCCCACTGCCTCAGTTAATGTGCCTCCCCAGTGCTTTGCAGAAGGCGGTTTACAGCTGACGAGAACTCCAAACCCACACCCTGCTTTTGTGCATATTTCACATGAGAAACTGAGGCTCAGAGAAATTACAGGGCTGCTCTCTGATCCGGCTGCTGGAGGGCCCCTGCCACTCCAGGACTTTTCCTTTTATCGCTTAAGGCTGCCTCTGCCTCAACCATCACCTACTAGTTTAACACGTTGCATTTCAAATACTCAGCCCGGCAGGAGTGTTGCCATTCCTGGGCAGTGCCCCATCTTCCTCAGCAGAGGGTCTGCCCACTGTGAATCACCATTGGAGACTGAAGAGAAGGACCCCAGCCCCACACAATGGGTGTGTGTGTATGTGTGTGTGTGTGTGTGCAGGGGCTGGCAAAGGCCCAACAGCCCATAGCCATTTCATATCATGGCCAGGACCACAAACCCTCTGCTGCATTGCTCTCAGTCTGGGGGTCAACCACATTTTCCAAGTGAGCACCCTGCTGAACCCTGCTGGGCACCGGGGAACAAAAAAATACTTCAGTTTCAAAAACTGCCAGGAAATTACAGTTACACGAGGCCAGTGGACATCAGCACTGACTTACTCCAGATGCCCAAAGCAACTCTAGTGGGTACAACAGATGGTCCATATTCATGTGTTTACGTGCATGTGTGTGTGCATGTGGATTCATGCATGTGTGTGAGTTCAAGGGATTTTGTGCCTTAGGTGGGAGCTTCCAACCCACAGTCATGTCTCCAGGATGCAGTGCAGATTGGCTACACATTTTCTCTGCCAGACAGATATAGACCACCCCAAAGCGCAGACCTGAAAGACCGACATCTCTACCTTGCCCACCCAGCCCTATGGGACACACTTGGATCCACACCGATTATCGCCTACACATCATGCTTCTGGCTGGCCAGCTAGAGGAGCAAGGATGCAATGATTGTATGCCCAAAGACAGTTCAGGCAAGGCTGTTTTTGTTTTTGTTTTCATTCAGTAGGGAAGAAGCTGGAATCTACACCCACATGGGAAAGAGCATATGGTTAGACCTATGTCACAGTGAGCTGGTACTGGAAGACTCTTGATTTTATCGGCAGAACTCTGAGGAACCTGGGGTTCAGCTGCTTGCCTGCATCATACAATATTTATATCTAGGACCAGAAGTCAGCTCTCCTGCCTGTTTCCCAGACACCAAGTTTCTGTTCATATCAAGTAAAACTCTAATGGTGGCCCTAACACTTCGTGGAAGAGTCTTGTTCTGCTTCTTTCTGGATCTCAGAGAGGATCCCCTACCCATGGTGGAAGCAGAGCATCCACCTGGGCCTTACCCTGCTCTCCTGGCCCTCCCTCAATCTTCTTTAGCCTCCAAGAAGCCCCCTGTGCCCATCTTGGGATGCCTGCTGGATGCCTGAAAAGGCTCCAGGCAGGCGAGTTCTGCTAGGCTGGCAAGTCCAGTGTATTTTCTCTCGAAGCCCTCCTGCCAGGAAGCTGTGAGCTCTGGGGGGCTGTCCTCTCTGAAGAGCAAAGGAGCTCTCTCTTCAGCTGTCCTTCCCTCCCTCCCTGCCTGTGCTCCTCTCTCCATCTGGATGGGATCAGCCAAACCCAGAAGGGTCTTCTGCTGTGCTAAGCCAGGTGGAGTCTCCCCCACAGAGCTGTTCATGCATGTTTAATAGCGTGTTTTCACTCCAGAGCCCAACATAAGCATTGCAAGCATTTCTTCATAGAAAAGAGGATTAAATCTCCTCATAAGCTGACTTTTTCCTTTGGGAAAAGCTAATTTATCCTTGGGTTAACATCAGGCAAAAAGAGTCATTTACTGTGTTCAGCCTCATATGTTTATTATCTACATCTGGCTGATGTTTTACTGAATTGTGATTTTTTTTTTAATAGTGGGTGATAGGGCTGCCTCCTCTATCCAAAATCTGGGCTGATTTCCATCTGCATCCTCTGGTCTCCTTTCCCCTCCCCCTGGCTCTCCTCCCACTTACCACTGTGGTATAAACTGCCGATTTAATGAGGTCTCGTGCTCCCAAGCCAAAGGGTCGAGGCAAAAAATCACTTCATAGGAGCAAATGGGATTTATCCTTTCTGCTTTTTTATTACTGACCTGGTTTTGTGCCTCATAACAAATCCCACATTACGACTCTCCAAACCTTTTCTACTCACAGGAAGCCTGCTGCTTGACCAAGATAACCGGAGTGACACTTCTGACTGCAAGCAGGCACTGGGCCTTGGGGGGTGACAAAGCTGGTGTCCCAGACAGTCATGCATAAATTTCAGTTAGAGAAGAGCCCAGGAATAGAAGCAAAGGGAATGTGCTTGGAGACATCTTCCTTCTTTCCTTCTTGTATCGAACATGTGATGTCCCCACCACAGCCAAAGAGTCTGCAGAGAGCAAGGGCACTGGCTGCTCCACCCTCTGGACAGTCCTCTCCCGAGCAGAGATTCTGTAACATGTCACAGGCAGATAGCCATTCCTCCCTGGCGTGCCCCGGCCTCCCACCCTTGGGAAAATAGTCAGAGGTCCGGACCAGCACTCAGAGGAGTCCTACCCCATGCAGGCATCCTCCTGAAACCCAGAGTCTTGGGGATGGGAGAAAGCAAAGAAGCTTTGATGCTCTTGGGCTAGCACACAGACTGCTGGAAAAAGGTGACTGTGGTGGGAACAAGTGGCGGCTCTTAGATGAGCATCCGGGACAGGGAGTCTGCTGGGTTGTAAAGGCGGCACAGACTCCTTTGAGGTGGCCAGGCTGGGGAGGAGGAGAGAGGGCTCTTCAGAAGGTGGTGGTCCTGGTGAATGGGACCTGCTTGCGGCTGGGTTCTGGTTGCAAGGGCTCCTGCTGGCAGGGGAGCGGAGGGCATATCCATCCTGCCCCACCTCTGCTCTTGAGAGCAGTGGCATAATAGTCCAGGGGCTCTTCCTCAGCACCACCAGCAGCATCCAGGAGGCAGCAGCGCAGGCAGAGTACCCGCTGGAAGGAACGGCGGAAGTTGTCGGAGAGGAAGCCATAGAGGATGGGGTTGGCGCAGCTGTTGGCATAGCTGAGGATGAGGGACACGTGGTTGACCGTGGCATCAAGACTGGTCACAAACAGGTTCAGCAGCTGCACCACGTAGAAAGGCATCCAGCAGAGCACAAAGACGGCTACCACCATCAGTACCAGCCTCGTGATCTTCTTTTCCGAGCGCCTCCGCTGCTGCCAGCCTGCCCGGAGTGCCACCGCCCGCATCTTGCCCACGATAAGCAGGTAGCACAGGCCAATGGCCAGAACAGGCAGCAGGAAGCCCAACAGGAAAGTATAGACCACAAAGACCGCCGACCAGGCCGGGTGTGGCCAATGCAGGTTGCAGGCCACCACCCGACCGCCCCGAGCCGGCCTGGTGTCTGCGAAGATGGCGATGGGCAGGGTGACCAGCAAGGACGCCAGCCACACGCCCAAGTTGATCAGCTTGGCCACGCTGGGCCTCCGGTAGGTGGCGGCACGCAGAGGGTGCACCACAGCGACGTAGCGGTCCACGCTGAGCACAGTCAGACAGAAGACGCTGGTGAACATGTTGAGGCCGTCCACACTGAGCACCGCGCGGCACAGCACGGATCCGAAAGGCCAGTGGCGCAGGGCAGCCGACGAGGCCACAAAGGGCACGCTCAGCATGAAGAGCTCATCTGCGATGGCCAGGTTGAGGAGGTAGATGTTAGTGGCCGTCTTCATCTTGGCGTAGCGAAGGATCACGAAGATGACAAGGGCGTTGCCCACCAGGCCCACCAGGCACACCAGAGCGTAGATGCACTGGATGGCGACCATGCCCGCTGCCCCCGCGTCCCGGGTCCCCGCCGACGCCTCCTCCTCCCTGGCCGGGGCGCAGCTGGCGTTGATCACTGGGGACCAGGCCGTCTCGAGCTCTTCCTCGCCCCCCGGAGGCAGCGTCGGGGAAGCGCTCATGCCCAGGGGTGCCCGTCCGGAGCTGCTGGAGCGCGGCGGAGGGGACTCGGTCCGGGGCTCCGGCGCAGACGCGGGCGCTTCTCCCTGCTCCGCGG
>LNAC01000721.1:55460-93816 GCA_002007465.1 Ailurus styani | reverse complement strand
AAAAAAAAACTTAAAAAAACCCACTTTATTACAAAGAAAAAAAAAGACTTGTCTTAAAAAATAAAAATAAAAATAAATAATAAAAGATTTGTCTTAGCAGCCGTTCTCCTCTTTATGGACACTCCTTACATTGGTCTGTCCTTTCTCTGCTCCCATTCTCCTCATTGTCTCTAAGGGAGAGACTCTAATGGGGAGAGATGGTGACATTGTTATTAGGGAATGTGTGTAAGTCAGCCGTCCAGGTCAGAGTTGGGGTCTGCATGGCTCCTTGACCACTGGCAGAGGATGGCCTGGGAATGTAGGTCTGTGAGGTCTACACAAGGAGCCTTCTGAGCATTGGCAAGAGCACAAGCATTCCTGGCACACAAAGGGCAGGTAGACCTTGAAACTAGGCTGCCTGGTTCAAATCCAGCTTCACCTCCTCCCAGATATGCAGCCTTGGGCAAATTCCTCTGTCTCTTTGTGCCTCAGTTTCCACATCTAGAAAGTGGGTATTATGGTAGTAACTATTTGGTAGGGCACCATGAGGATCCACAATGGCATACCTACAGTGACTGAGGGAGTACCTGGCCTTCATCAGCACTCAGTGAGTATGGGCTATCCAGGTTATTTATTTTTCTACCCCTCTCTGGATGATGAGACTGAAGAAGAGGTCTGTCTCTTCCCACTTGACCCCACACTGTCCAATGTTCCACTGGTTGGCTGCTTTCAGAGAGCAAAAGGTGAAGGATGTGGTGGAGGTCCCTGATACCCCATGAATTAATATTGTAGCTTTTGTTGTCAGATGTATTGGTTTCTATTGACAGTGTTTTTATATCTAACTTGTATTGAAAACAATCCTTAGACACATGGGAAGAGCATTACTTCTATCCCAACTTTATGCAAATGACCCAAACAGAGCAAGCTTTGCTGACACAACCTGACCTTTATTCTGCTCTAACTCATACCTTGATGATGGGTGATGCTCGAACCAAATTCTCTTGGGAGTGAAAAGAATCTCTATTAGCAATTATGCTGAGCATCAGCATAACCCCCGACTCTTCCAGTCAAAACAGGACATGGATCCTTTAATTATGGGGAACCTTCCACTTTAATTTTTGAGTTACCACATTAAGTATCAGAAAATAAAGTTTGTGAAGCACCAGATTAACTTAATAAGTGCTGTCACACCTCTCTCAAGAGCATCATTGGGAAAGGGCTTTGCAGTGATAAAGGTGTGCATTTCACTGACAAAGGGAGGAGATGTTGAAGATTAAATTGAAAAGTGCCTATGTCCAAGGCCAGGAGCAGGTAATCATTCTGTCCCTGGACTTGTAAATTTAGAGAGGGATCAGAGAAGCATTTGAGATGTGGACCACTCAAGCAACTGAATTCTTTAGAGAATGAGCACACACAGTGCTGAACCCCTCTTGAGACGGACATGGGGGAGACAGATGTCCCTTGGTCACCTTCAGCTTGTCCTGAGATGGACATTCTTCTACTCATCCCATTTCCCTACTTGGCCCTCAGATTCCATCAGGCCTCAAACCCCAGGCTGGGGTTGGGATTGGCAAGACTGTCTTAGCTTTTGAAAAATTGCTGTAATGTTGAAAACAAAGTTGAGTTGATACCAAGAATCACTGCCTTCACCACAGCATCATCGTAACGATAAAACCTCATGGACTAGAAGAACAAGAGGTTGGGAAATTCAGGACTGATATGGAGGTTCTTCCTCAAAGTCAAGAAAGTCATGAGGCTGGGCGCCTGGGTGGCTCAGTGGGTTAAAGCCTCTGCCTTCGGCTCAGGTCATGATCTCAGCGTCCTGGGATCGAGGCCCGCATAGGGCTCCCTGCTCGGCAGGGAGCCTGCTTCCTCCTCTCTCTCTCTGTCTGCCTCTCTGCCTACTTGTAATCTCTCTCTCTCTCTGTCAAATAAATAAATAAAATCTTAAAAAAAAAAGAAAGTCATGAGGCTGAGTTACTTGGAGTTTTGTTTGAGCTGACAGTGTGGGAGCAGGAGGTCAGTTTTGAACAGCAGACATTTTGGGAAGCAACACAGTGTAATGTGACTGCCTTAATCTGTATCTCGGCTCATTGCTTACCAGATATGTAACATTGGTCAAGTTACTCTCTGTGCTTCCATTTCCTCCCCTGTAAAGTGGTATTAATCCTTGTCCCATCACAGAGGGGCTGTTGTATGGATTGGATAATTTGACATACATGAAACAGTTACAACAGGATCTGGCACTGATAAGCACTATATATGTTTATTATTATTAATACTCCATCCAAAGGCTCTGATGCTTGCTAGTTCAGAGCTCCTGGCCACATCTGGTTTTGCCCCAAACATGTGGATATTAAGCAGACGACCCCCTTTGTCAAACTCAATGAGGTGGAAGGACCAGGTATCACTCCTGAATATTCTGAAGGCTCTCCAGATAATTCTAAAGCATATTGATGCAACGCTCAATTAAAAGGAATTATAAGAGGCAGGAGCCTGAGGACCGCAGTGTGTGGAGATCACTGTGCCTCCAGGGTGGCTGGCTGAAGGGAGATGCCAGGAGAAACATCCAGGAAACCAAACAGAGACCCTTCTGCTCAGAGAAACAGAGCTCAAGAGGGGCACCCTGCTAGACCCCAGGTGGGAAGAGGCTAGGCTCTTTGGGGCCCCACAGCTGTGCTCTCCCAAGGCACTAAATGCTACTGAAGGGGGACCAGCCACAACTCTACACTGGGACAAAAAACAAAGTGAAACATTTATGCTGAGTAAAAGTGGGGGGTGAGGGGGACAAAGTCCATTTATAAGCTGTCCTTCAGCTCCCCTGTCCCTTTGCTGTAGGATGTACATATAGGGGGCCTATTTGGAGTTGTTGATTAAATGTCTAACATCAGGCCCAAATTGCTCCCCTGCACATTGCTATAAGCAGTGCAGAGCTGGAGCTAGTCTGGGTCTGAGTGTCCTTCTCCTGGCGGTGACAGGGCAGCCTATGGGTCCAGCTGGCCCCAGCTGCTGGAGGGCTGGTGGAGTTTCCCAGGCTGAGTAAGGGCAGAGAGGGTGGAGCAGAGGCCTCACAGACCCTCCCCCAAATCAGAGGGAATAGCTCCTTGGGGAGAAATGTGATTATCTCCTCTATTTCCATTTTTCAGATGTGCTCCTCAGGCCAGAGTCATCTGGCCTCCAAGTGTCTGGGCCACAGGTCTTCGAGAAGAGCTTCTGCAAGTAGGGGTGCACCAAGGGGTGGTTGGACCCTCAGCAGTGTGAGGACTATCCCGAGAGCCACTTCTGTCATCTGCTGATTAGAAAATCATCTCGAGTGCTCTCAGCAACTCGACTCGGCTTTGATAGCTTCTGCGGAGTATCTTAAAGCATAATTTACCGGGGACTGAGTGCATGGCATTGTCAGAAGTGATTTACATAATTGCCTCTTCTTCAGATTCCATCAGAACTCTAGTGATGTGGACAGGGTGATGATGATGCAGCCCCACTCCACTCCAAAGGCTTTAATATGAGGTCCATGATTTCCTTTAGGAGTTTATTACATATTAAAAGATTTCCTCAAGGGGTGCCTGGGTGGCTCAGTCCTTAAGTGTCTGCCTTTGGCTCAGGTCATGATCCCAGGGTCTGGGGATGGAGCCCTGCATGGGGCTCCAGCCCCACATCTGGCTCCCTGCTCAGCAGGAAGCCTGCTTCTCCCTTCCCACTCCCCCTGCTTGTGTTCCCTCTCTCACTGTCTCTCTCTCTCTCTGTCAAATAAATAAATTTTAAAAATCTTAAAAAAAAAGATTTCCTTGAAAGAAAGTGAACCAAAAATCATGAAAGATAAACAGAAAGTCGGCATGAGAAAGGCACAGGTCTGGGACAGGAACAGTGTTCATGCACTATCCAGATCATGTATCCAGACTCAGATGTCGACAATTTGGTGTGAAGAAATGGAACGCCTCCTTCTGTTCCCTGGAGTTGTTTTCGACCGTCCCAGCCTCCTGGCCTCATCGTTCTGTGTGCAGAAGAGAATGAACTGGAAGACAAAACTTGGGTTCCACCTTGAACCCTCTGCTCATGACTGGTGTGAGCGTGGGTGGCTCCTTTTGGGCCCCTGTGCTCCTAGTGTGGCCCCTGCGAGCAGCACCCACACCACTTGTTAAAAGCACCCATCCTGGACCTGCTGAATCCCAAACATGGAAGGTGGGGACCAGCCACGGTGCTCACTAGCCCTCCAGGGGCCTGTGATGACATTTGAGTCTGAGAGCTGCTGACATCACCTTTCTGAGCCTCACTTTCTTGTCTGGTCCACTTCCCAGAGTGGTGAACCAGTATCAGGGAAGATAATTTGACATGAATGCTCTGAAATCTCCAGATGACCTTGCCACATGGCTCCTCAACACTTGACATGTGGAGATGTGCTTAAGTATAAAATACCCATCAGATCTCAAAGACTTAGAATGAACAAAAGAATGGACAACATCTTTTTTTTTCAATTGGTTATTTGTTGAAGTGATACAGATATGGAGGTAACATGGAGCATACTATAAAATGAATTTTACCTGTTTTTTTAAATATTTTTTTTAATTTTATTTTTATTATTTGCTGCAGGGGTACAGGTCTGTGAATCATCAGGCTTACACCTTTCACAGCACTCACAAACCCTCCCCAATGTCCATACCCCATCCACCCTATCCCTACCTTTACACGCCCCAGTAACCCTCAGTTTGTTTTGTGAGATTAAGAGTCTCTTATGGTTTGTCTCCTTCCCAATCCCATCTTGTTTCATTAATTTTCCCTACCCCCCACGACCTACTGCCCTGCCCCTCAAGTTCCTCATATCAGAGAAATCATATGATAATCATCTTTCTCTGATTGACTTATTTCTCTTAGCATAATACCCTCTAGTTCCATCCACGCCGTTGCAAACAGCAAGATTTCATTTCTTTTGATTTACCTGTTTCTCTTTTTACCTTTTTTACTGTGACTATTGGAAAATTTATGTTACATTTGTATCTCACATGATATTTCTACAGCATTAGACCCTATCAGATGCCACAGGTAATGCTGTTAATATGCTGTTCCTGCATGGTCAGAGACATAGACCCATGTGGCTCTTTGAATTAAACTAACGTTAACTCTGTTTCAGATGCTCAATAGTCACATGTAGCCACCATACTGAATGGTGGAAATCTAAAACAATCCATTGTAATGGAAAGTATACCATTAGAGGTTAAGAGTAGGGCCTTTAGTTCCCAGAGTTCCAGTCTGGCTTTGACAAAGTTTCATCTGTTGCTGCCTGCCCCCCAACTCCACTGCTTCCTCTTCCTGTGGGTAAATCTCTGATTTTGTTTAAGGTTTCACTTTAAATGCATTCAGGTGCTCAAGTTAGTTCTTGCTGCAGAATCTGTGATTTCTTTGGAGGTAGGCATATGCTCTAACTCTGGCCAAAGAGACATGAGGGAAATTATTGAAGTCGTAGGGGTTGTTTCTGGGAAAGGTTTGGCTATTTTCTGGCAGGAATATAATGCTTAGATGGGCTGCAGCCACTTTGTGACTGTGAGGTGTAAAGCTTATCCAATATGATAGCCAATATGTTGAAGATGGTAGGGCAGGGAGCAGGAAGGGACTAGGGTGTTGGTAATAGTTGAGAGCTGAGGGGATAGCCAACTCTGGCACTATTCCCACTGAACTTTTGTTTATGTGAAGTGATGTACATTCTTGCTGTCTTATTTTCTTGTTGGTGTATTTTCTGTTACTTGCAGCCAGAAACACTCTAGCCCATTATCCTTGGGCCAGTCACTGACCTTTCTAAGCCTGCTTTTCTCATCTCTAAGACATGAACAAGGAGTTTTTACCTCATTCTATGAGATCATGTGACACTAATGTTAATAAGCATTTATATCACACTCACCATGTGCCGGACTGTTCAAAACAGCAGACTCATGTAGCATCCATATAATGCTTAGTATGGGATCCTGAATCTTATATATTCTCAGCACTTATCATTATAATCATTGCCACAGGAGCCAG
Organism: Ailurus styani; assembly: GCA_002007465.1. NCBI lineage: Eukaryota > Metazoa > Chordata > Mammalia > Carnivora > Ailuridae > Ailurus > Ailurus styani. The sequence goes on along the minus strand of LNAC01000721.1, from coordinate 87,825 downwards.
GTGATTATTTTGGACATTCTGTTCCTAAATACTTTACCTACCGTGGGAAGAAGTAGCCATTCTGGTTCATCTCCCACCTTTCCAGGAGGATTTGAGAAGCAGTTGAAAAATGTTTTTGCCCCTCTGCCAATTTTGGAAATTCACATCCTCTCACAACTGAATAACCTATGAATCAATAAATAGAATACTGCCTCCCTATGTTCAGGTTATAATGTCTATTTAAAAATAGACTCACCGTAAAATTCCTGAAAATCACTCTGGAAGCTAAAAGAGTTCATTGTAGGAGTGACTCCTAGGTAGATTCTAAGCTTCTCGAGTTTACAGACGGGTTTTGCTCTGTTGGAATGCCACACTCCACCTGTCGCTATCTGGGGCAGAAGGAGCCTTTCAACCAGTCATCTGGTTCTTCATGCTTTGTCAAGAATGGCGAAGAGTGGAAGATTGACCTTACTTGAAAGCTAACCAGTTAGCTGACCACAATCTCCTGGAAGCTGGCTCAAGTCCTGGCTCAGGGACATGGACTTCATCTCTCAGGGCTCAGCAGGAGTGTGGCTTTCCTGTTGACATCCCTCCTCTTCTCCCCTGCCTCCTGCCCCTCCCAGCTCAGGAAGGTGCCAGGGAGGTAGGCTTACATGGGTGCTGTACATGTATAATCCAAGAAGGTTTGCATCAGAGCTGAATAATTCTGAGTTTAAGGAATCCTAATCTTATAAAGAGAGGTAGCAAACCTACCTCATCATTGCTCCTGAGGGAGATATTATCTTTATTATCCTGATCAGAAGACAAATCTGCCTTTTGCCCCAACGAGGTGTTATACCTGTCTCCTAAGGCTTTTGCTGTACAAACAGCCTTGGGAAAATAGTTTGGGGCAAAGGCCTGAGCACATAGGATGTGCAAAGATGAGAGAGACTGGGGTGGATTGTGTCCCAACACTCTGTCTTCAAATGGGGTGGAGTGGAAACCCCCGAGTGTCTCGCCTCTAACACTCTCTTCCTGGATACCCTGTTGGCATGTAGCAGAGACGCTTGCTGCCTGCATGTGGCTCCAAGCTGCCCCGGCTCCCAAATTTCACCTTCTGGTGATCCACCACTTTCTAAAGAAATCATTCTCAGGGGTCCCCATTCAGGTTACCAGGGAAGTGATTCTGATGGGTCCCGCTTGGGTCCATACCCCATCCTGGATCACTGAGCTGTGGCCAGTGGGCAGGGTCAGTTGGCACCCACACTTTGCCCATCCTCATAGGTGGCCAGGAGGGGCAGATCCTCGTATGGTGAGGGCAGAGAGACAGTTTTAGTAAAGACTCACCTAAAGAACATCCATCGTTACATCGATGTTACCATCAAAGCAGCAGCAGACTCTGTAGAAGTCTTCTAAATCACTTTATATTAAAGAGAGTCATCAAACATGACTCAAGTAACTTCAGCAGAAAACAGTCACCATAATAAAATCTTTTCTTTATATAGTCTGCATTTTCTGAATATTCAAAAAATTGGATGGTTCCGCCCTGCTGTGTGTATTCAGAGCAATGCTTGACAGCTCTTTTTATGGCTGATGTCTTGCTGGGTTTTTGCTCCTCAGAAGGTGTCAGAATCATTTGTATTGTCACTGAAATGTGCTGTTTATGTAAATCCCACCAGGAAAAACAGAAGAGCAATGGCAAAATGAATCCAGTAGCCAGAGAAGAGGCAGTCTATTGAAAAGGGGTTGCTGGGGGTTGGGGGTGGAGAAGCAGTGGAGTTCTGGAAAGCAGAAGTCTGTCTCGACAGGACCCACTGGTAAGAAGCGCCCCTGCAAGGCTGCTCCCAGGCCTGTCCAGCTGAATGTGGCTGGAGGGGTCAGAATGGGCAGTTGGGTTCTCCACTTCAAGGCCTTTCTCCTTTTTACCTGTATCAGTGGAATCCTTCCTGTCTCCCAATCACTAGCCTCTTAGGAAAGAAACAAGGCTCTGAGCTCATGAATGTATACTTCAGTGTGGAATGCATTTTCATCCTGCGTGATACTTCATGGGCTTATCTACATTTTAATTATTCTCTCATCATGAAATTGAAGAGCAATCCAAAGAAAGAAGCCATATTAAAGTGTGTTTAAGACAAGACAGAGGGTAAGGGGCACCTGGGTGGCTCTGCCAGTTAAGCGTCTGACTCTAAATCTCAGCTCAGGTCTTGTGACCTCACAGTTGTGAGTTCAAGCCCCGAATTATACTTCATGCTGGGTGTGGAGCCTACTTAAAAAACAAAACAAAACAAGACAAGGCAGAGGGCAAGAAAGTATCAATTACGTACACTCAGTCAGTATTAGTCTCTAGTTTAGAAAATGTCAATGACCAACATCTAACAGGCAAGTTTGAAGTGAAGGGAGTGGAGCTGACTTCCTCTGTCCTTGGAAGTATTTGAAGCCATCTGCCCCCCTGCCTTGTGACCTATATTCTAGAGGCTTCACACCTACCCAGTAGTTAACTGCATCCCAGGCTTTGGGACTACTTATCCTAAAACAGTCCTGCATCAGACACTGAACATCCAGTCTGCCTTCCTCCAAACACACATGGGAGCTGACCTCTTGCCTTGTCCCCGCCCCCTGCCTTATACTCCTGCCTGTGTCTTTTCTCTTGTCCTTGACTTGTCTTAGGCCCTACAGCTTGACTATCAGACAGTGACTTCCTGCATTGGACTAAGCATTTTCAAAGTTACAGATATGAGGTGCACCTGGGTGGCTCAGTCAGTTAAGTGACTGTCTTCAGCTCAGGTCATGATCCAAGGGTCCTGGGATCGAGCCTCATGTCATGTTCCCTGCTCCGTGGGGAACCTGCTTCTCCATCTCCCTCTGCCTGCTGCTCTACCAACTTGTGCTCTCTCTATATCTCTCTGTCAAATAAATAAATAAAATCTTAAAAAAATAAAAAGAAAGTTACAGGGATGAAAACAAAAGCCTGGTGTCTTTTCTTGTGAGATCATGAGCCACTGTGGGAGGGAGACAGTCAAACAAACAAGGTACTCTTCAAATGCATGCAGCCCAGAGTGGAGACTGCATTAGGATTTAGGGAACATGGCCTCCTTTCATCTTGGGGGCCCTGGACAGACTTCACAATGAGACAGAACTCTGAACATGTTCTCAGACTTCTGTAGACAAGAGAAGAAGTGGCCAAGATGGAGCCAGGAGGGAGGGAGGGGGGCAATGCAGGGAACTCAAGGCTAGGGGAGAGGGCTCCCTTTTCCCATCTGTTCTCAGTGCTGATGGCACTCTGGTGGGTTTTACCTTATAGGAGAACGTTTCTCCTCATCACTTTGGCAGTAACTTACAGTTTGGGCGGTGTCTCCCCTGGAGGACCTTTGAGTGTTGACAGCATCTGAACAATTTAATATGGCTAGAAAAGTGTGCATGGGACTACGTTCAAAGTAAGAGAACATGTATTTAAAGTTGACATGTGCACTCTCTTCTCTTCCCTGCCAGTCCTCTAGAAGCTGGGTGGAGGTGGTCTTCAAAGGCACCATCTGGAAGAGCCCCAGGAGATGGGTTTTCATACCATTAGGAACAATTACTCCAGCAAGTTCCAACTCCTCTGTTCTACTAAAACAATTCATGCCGAAAATCAATATTTGCTGAGTGATGAGTTGACTCTCATTGTGCAGAGCCCCAAGACTGGAGCTATCACTTCCCTGGGGAACAATGCTTCTCCGATTCACCTGGGGCATATGGTCAAGAGCAGGCTCAGAGTTTTCTGACTTGAGAACTCTGGGGTGAGGTGGGGAGCTGCAGTCTGGGATCTGCATTTTTAGCACACTCCCCAGATGATTCTAATGGAAGCCACAATTTGAGTCCCTTTTTCTAGAAATTGGGTGAAAGGATCTGGTAAAGAAGACCAGGATTTGCTACAGCTGATCTGTGTGAGGGCTGTGGGTATGTAATGTGTCTCTGAGATTTTTTGGCTCTTGTCCCTGGCTGCATGAACCAGGATCTATGGAGCTGAAACTCCAGAGTCTACATATTCTATAAGCATGTTGGTTACTTATAAATGAGGAAGGAATGATTTTGGAGCAGAACAGCTGGAATAGATTTTCAATTTTCCTAACATTGTTTTTTGTTTGTTTGTTTGTTTGTTTGTTTTTGTTTTTGTTTTTTTTAGTGATTCAAGTGAGGTAATTTTCATAGCCAGTAGCAAACGGAAATGACACAAAGAGTTGAAGATCTAGACCTTGAGATCATGAAGGACTTCTCAGGTGAGACTGAGGGACCGGACAAGTCCCAGAGAGATGACTTCTCAGTTTGTGCAGGATACTACTAGTTGTCATTCTAAATAAGTCTAGACTATTTGTTCTCAAAGTGGGATGATTGCTTGGAACAGCTGTGTCAGCATCACTGTGGGCCGTGCTAAAAATGAAAACTCTGTGCCCTAGAATCTGAATCATCAACTTAGAGTCCCAGGAAGCTGTGTTTTCATGAGCCCTTCAGAGAATTCTGATCATGGTCAAGTTTGAGAACCAATGTTTTCAACATGGTGGACAGCTGGAGATTGTCTGGTAAGCATCTTCATGACCTCAGGTGTGTCCTCTCTCCCACTGCTGCCTGATCAGATGGGAGAGGGAAAATTGAGATCTTCTTGCCTCCTACTACAGTGCAGAGACACTGGGACAAATCCCCAGCTGCAATGCCCCCGTATATTTTACCAGCCACCTTTTACCATCTTTGGTTGATTCAAGTTGAGTTCTTTATCTTTTATGAAATAAGTGTTTAAAGTCCTAGTAACATTGTTGGCTAATGTAAGACCAAAAAGACTAAGACTTTTGCTTAGTGTGCAAAAGGGGTGGCTGGCTGGTTCAGTTGGCAGAGCTTGCAACTCTTGACCTCAGGGTTGTGAGTTCAAGCCCCACACTGGGCATAGAACTTACTTTAAAAAAAAATGGTGTGTGAAAGGGGAAACTAAAAACTGTAGAGGGAAGACAGCTGGTGAACACCACCATCAACCAAGGATGGAAGCTAAAATCAGCAAGATCAGGACAAGTCAATGCCACATAACATGTGAGATGATATCCTGATGGGAACACCAAGCATGTCTATGGCATCATTGCCCAGAACATGTAACCTCCTGAATCAGTCCCTTAGGCAAACCCAAACTGAAGGACAGTCTTCAAAATAAGACCTCTACTTTTTAAAACATCATAGTCAACAACACCATGCTGAGGGGCTATTTCAGATCAAGGAGGCTCAAGAGAACTGGCAACTGAACACGTGTGGTACTGGATTAGGTGTTGGGGGAGGAGGAAAGGACTAGCACAGGCATCACTGGGCAGCTGACAACATTCAATGTGGCCAGTAGCTTTGATAATAATATTGTTCAATGTTAAATTATCTGATATTGATTATTGTTCTGTGGTTGTGTAAGAGAATATCCTTGTTCTTAAGAAAACACAAGTAGAATATTTAGAAAGTGAGTATGAAGGATGTCTATAACTTAGCCTCAAATGGTTTAGACAGAGAGAAGGTGAGAGTCTGAGAGAATGAAAATGATAAATATAAGCAGTAGATGAATGTCTGTAAAGAGTATATGGGAGTTCTCCGAATGATTCTTAACAACTTTTTTTGAGGAAACTTATTTTTTTAAAAAAGTGTGTATAAATAGAGGGAATATTCACTGGTAATCATTGTATTTAAGTAGTGGGATTATGGGTAGTGTTCCTTGTTATTTTTAAAAGCCTATTTTCTGCCAAATATTCATCATAAGCATTAACTGTCCTTGAAATCCAAGAACAAATGAAATGATACAAATTATTCTTTTCATACGTAGTTCCAACTGTGCTTCTTTTTTTTTAAGTATTTTATTTATTTATTTGAGAGAGCAGAGTGAGAAAGAGAGAGCACAAGTAGGGGGGAGGTGCAGAGGGAGAAGGAAAAGCAGGCTCCTGCCTGAGCAGGGAGCCCCATGCCTGGCTCAATCCCAAAACCTTGGGAACATGACCTGAGCTGAAGGCAGATACATTTAACCGACTGAGCCACCTGGGTACCCTGTGTTTTTGTTTTCTTTCTGCTGGTTAAAGTGTCCATGCCTACTTCCCTGAAGGATATGAGGTAGCTTGGAGCCAGAAACACACACCAGCACTGAGTTTGATACACAGCTAATGGATCGTTGAACACTACCTCGAAAACTAATGATGTACTATATGTTGGCTAATTGAACATAACAATAAAAAATAAATAAAAATAAATAATGAAACAAGATGGGATGGGGAAGGAGACAAACCATAAGAGACTCCTAATCTCACAAAACAAACTGAGGGTTACTGGGGGGTGGGAGGGTAGGGATAGGGTGGATGGGTTATGGACATTGGGGAGGGTTTGTGCTTTGGTGAATGCTGTGAAAGATGTAAGCCTGATGATTCACAGACCTGTACCCCTTGGGCAAAGAATAAAAATAAAATTAAAAAAAAAAAGAAAAAAAAAGAAAACCCCCTTAAAAAAAAATAAAGCTGATAATTTTACAGACCAAAAAAAAAAAAAAGCAAAAAAGAGAAAAGAAAGAAACACACATGAACCCCCACCGAATAGGACCCAAACCACACACAAAAGTTGGGGGCAGGGGGGCGGAGATAATTAACTCCTGCAACTGTAGACGAAAGCATTTGATCCCCTTGCCCTCCCCTTATTCTGGGGAGCCTGGAGTTTTCCAGAGTCTACCCTACTGGGTAAGTCTCTTCCCCATGCACAATTAACATGTTTCCAGGAGAGTGACTATCATGAGAACACCTTTTCTGCTGACCCTTTGTATGCTCCTCAGTCCCCCAGATGTGGCCAGGTCTTTGAGGAGGCTTCCTTTTGCTTTTTCTGCCTTGCTAAGCATCTCAGCGATATTGTGGAGATCATTATCTTTTCTGGTACTTTTGCCATTGTTACCGTGTGAAGATCTAGACAATACTTGGCAGATGCCAAATCCCCAAGATAATGGCTGTTATTTTAAGGATCTTCCTCCTCTTCAAACACGGTTACCAAGATAACGCACACAGATCACAGACGTCCTCACTACAATGAGCTTGGTTTCTGAACATATAAACAGTGCAATGTGCAAGTCTCTGGATTAGCTTGACGCACTGTGGGGTGAAGTCAGAATGGCAGAACTCTGCCAGGAGTGCGAATGTGCTTGGGTTTCCCTTGCAGACAATGCATGGGGAGCCTGGAGGAAATGCCTCCAGCAAAGCCCTGCTGCAAGCTGGGACGCCCTGTCCTCCTCTTAAAAGGCCACTGCAAGGCTAAAGCCAGTCCACATCTGACTTCTTTTATGTACATTTCTTTGTGTTGTTTGACATATGTTTATTCCCACTTTACCAGTTGTTAGAAAGAGCACAATTCCTTAGAAATAGCTGTTTGTGATAACTCTCCAGATCTCTGTGATCATGCTCAAGGAAATGTTCCAAATAGTGATGACTGCAAAACCCTCTACTTAGTAGGTTGATCATCAAACAAGAGTTTTTTGTCATACAGGAACTATTTTGGATGATGTTTGGTGTAGATGTATTGGTGTTCAATAAATACCTGTTGAATAGTTCAGTACTTGAATGTCTAACACTAGGAACTCTTCCTAGCCACGTTTCTTTTATAGAGCAGGAGTTCCTGGATCACCCAGAGTAGCAGAGACCTCTGCAACCTTCCACAGAGCCACAGCCACCCCATCAGCTTGGAGCTTGTCAGGAATGCAGAACCTCAGGCCCCAGCCTGGAACTTCTGAATCACAATCTGCATTTGGACGGAATCCCCAGGGCGCTTGAGCCCTGCTCAGGAAAGGATGCTGCCTGGGGTGTTTCGGCACCTTCACCTCTGCCTCCAGTGATGGGGGGAGGAGGCAGGGCTTACTGAAAGACTGGGTGAAGAGCAGGCTGGCCACAGGGGAGGCAGGTGCTCCTCCAAAAAATATTTTTATTTTTTAAAAAGAGATTTCTAAAATGCTGTCCATCTTAAATATATTTGGGAAGGACGTTATTTGAAGGAGACTTTCGGTTAATCTTGTTTTCTGGTGGATGGAGGAGGAAGGTACTCTGCCTGCAGCCTGAATTTGAGCTGAAAACTGTGTTAGGCATGACACACACGCGTGTGCATGCGTGTACTGTGTGTGTACGTACACACAGCTATGAATATACAGCTGACCCTTGAACAACATGGATTTGAAACACACGGGTCCATTTACACGTGGATATCTTCCAATAAATACAGTATAGTTCTGCAAATGTATTTTCTCTTTGTTTACTTTATTGTGAGAGTACAGGATATAATGTATATAACACACGAAATATGTGTTAATCAAATGTTTTGTTATTGATAAGGCTTCTGGCCAATAGTAGTTACATTTTTGGGGGAATCAAAAGCTACCCTTGGATTTTTTACTTTGCTGAAGTAAAGTAAACCTAACCCTGTGTTGTTCAAGACTCAGCCATATATACATGTGAATATATGTATATACATATAAGTATGTGTGTGTACATATGTATCTCTTTTCTTCTCAGCACCCAGGCACTTGGCTAAGAATCCCACCTTACCGGTTAAGCAGGTGACACCCCGGCTATGTGCACTGCATGTGAGGAGTGGGGCAGAGTTTGTAGGGAAGTCTAACTTTCAAACCCATGCCCTGGTTTTATCTTACTTCTTCTTTTTGCATAAAATAAAGAAACCTTTTCTGATTTCAAGCGCTTCCTAATTTGTTCTGATCATTGCATTATGTGTATGGTTGAGTGGGAGGGTAGGCGTTTCCAGTTACTACTGCTGTGTAATAAAACACCTGGCCTGACAAATGTCACATTTGCTAGAAAAATCAAATCACACAAGCTGCACTATGGGTTCCCAGTAAAGGGTCCAAGAGGGGGCCAAGCCAAGGTATGGTGGGGCATGATGAGACCCTGGTTGGTGCTCCTTTCTTCCCATCTTCCCTGGGCTCTGCAAGCTCCCATTCACTTTCTCTATCTCAGTTTCTGCATTTGTATAAAGTGAGGTAATAGTAGCAATGGCTGCTATTATTACTATCAAATAATATCAATACCAAATATGGTAAATATCAAAGGAGATAATACATGCACTCCTTCTGATATGATGCACAAAACAGAAAAAAATGGTCCATGATGATTTGCTGTTACTGCAGGCAGTAATAATGATGGTTATGTGACAAAGTTCCAATTATGAGAACCCAAAGGATGGTGCCTAACTCTATCAGAGCAAGAGGTGTTGGAGAATATCTGACTGTGGGTCTGTATGAGCCAAACTTCCAGTTATCTGATTGCCATGGTGGGGGTGAGGGAGAAGCTTTAAAGTTGTGTGTGTGTGTGCATGCGTGCACGTGTGCCCGTGTGTTTACTGCAAGCTTTTACATATAACAATCTTCTTTTTAAAAATCATGTATTCAATGGAAATAAGCCTTTTTTTTAAAGTGCCAGGTGCCTTTTCATCTATCACAAAGAAGTTTCTAGTTGTTGCAATGTTCAGACATTGAGAAATGAAGACTTTACATATTTAAATAAACTCTGGTTTTGTGTTTCTTCTTTTGAAATCTGACAACCAAGATACCCAGGCAATTTTTTCAAAATAAACAACTTATGTTTATGACTTGTTGGATTAAAAAAAAAGACACATGATTTTTTAAGAGTCCTTAAATCAAAGCAGATCCAGGGTGCTTGGGTGGCTCAATCAGTGACCTGCCTTTGGCTCAAGTAGTGATCTCTGGGTCCTGGGATAGAGCCCCACATCGGGCTCTCTGCTGAGTGGGGAGTCTGCTTCTCCTTCTCACTCTCCATCTGTGCTCTCTCTCTCTCTCTCTTGCTATCTCTCTGTCAAATAAATGAATAAAAATCTTTAAAAAACACACAAAGCAAATCCTTTCACCCCCAAAGTCTATATTCTGTGCCCCAGCCCCTGCCAGGGAAGGAGGTTTTAGCCAATTCAGTGGGGCTAACTGTAGTTAGCTGGAGCTCAGGCCGAGCTCTGCCCAGCACAGCCCTTTGAGTAGATGGTCTGCTCTGACCAGGCTGTCGTTCTCCTCGAGTGGGGAAGCAGGCGAGCCTCTCTGAATGTTCACACTGACAGCCACTGAACAGCACTCATGGCCAGGCATCCTGATCCTTGAGCTACAGTCTGTGCTTGAATGTGACTGTGACAGGTGGGGGGCAAACCAACCTACAGGTGCCAGGACACTTCAGACCGGAGTTGACCTTCTTTCACAACCCTTGGCCAATGACTGAGGGCGGCGGGTACAAAAGGCTGGCTTCCTCTTCCTCCAGGAGAGACCTGCTCTGGGTGCCAGGCATGCTCCAGAGCTCCCCGTGGGATCAGGCTGAAGCTGGTCTCCTGCTGGTGCCATATGCTCACTTAGCCTTCCTCTTCTCCATCCTCCTTCTATCACTGCCTTTCTCCTTATCCTAAACAAACCAGAATCCCCTTCCCCATCACTGGTTCTAGAAATCCAGTCACCAGTGCTGCCCCTTATGAAGTCTGGAGACAAGAACAGTACCCTTAAAAACAAAAACAAAAAAACCAAAAACAGCACCCTTACCATGGTGTGTGTGAACCCAGAACACCAAGGCCGAGGAGCCAGTCCACAGCCCGAAAGGCCACAGGTCCCTGAGGGCACACTGCTGCACCAGGAGGACATTGGAGATGGGGAGCCCCATCCACTGAGCCAGGGGGTGCACATCCATGGAAGGCACAGGAAAATACCTTCCTTTATGGAAGACGCCAGCTTGCAGGACCTTCGGGATCAGGTCGCCCCTTAGCAGACATCATTCCTGAATATCAGGACCAGGATGTCAGCAGCACATGTAGTCCACAGTCTGGGTCATCTCTCCTGCCTCTCACTCTTAACTGGCATTGGAGACCCTGCTCCTCTCTGCCAACTTTCACTTTAACTCATGCTCTTCTCTTAAACATGGCTCTGATTTGCTTTGTCTCTATTCTCTGAGCCAGAATGCCACTGTGATATTTGGTGAGGGCATTCAACTTCATCCCCCCAGACAGGCATGGACAATGATCTCCCCAGACAGCAAGAAATGTACAACAAGCATTTGGACTGAATTCTGTCTCTTTGCATGGGAGCCAGACATTTATGTCCTGGTCCCTGTCTCAGTTCCTTCCCTTTGGTTGCCCCTCGAACCCTACACAGGTTACAAACAGTATTGTCCTCATTCCCCACATTTCATGCTATTTGTTAGGACACTGTTCTCACCAGCAGGAATGGCCTTCCCCATCTGGCAAATTTTGCTCATCCTTCAAGACCCAAATCAAGAATCAGGTGCCTCTGCTTCTGTGACTGTCCTAAGCCCTGTCTCCTCCAATAGACAATTTCCTTCTTGTGTGTTCATGCCCCGGAAGCTGACACACACCTGCACAGATCTCTGTGCAATTCGATTATCTATGCCAGCACTTCTCTAATGTGCATATGAACCCTCATGAGTCTTGTTAAAATGTGGTTCCTCATTCAGTTCCTCTGGATCAGGTCCTGAGACTCTGCATTTCTCACAAGCTCCTTGGGAGCTGATGTTGCTGGTCCATGGGGGTACGTTTGGATTACCGAGGGTTTCTGTGACTCCCTTGTCCCCTCTCCCAGACATCTAAGAGGAACAGTCTCTGTCTTATTTACCTATGTAGCTTCTCCCCTGCCCAAACTAGGACTAAATACACTTCAGAGGCTTACACACGGTGGGCTTAAATAGACTAGCTCATGCCCAACAAGCATTTACTGAAAGGTTGCTGTAACTTAGATTAAAATGGGAAAGCACAGCTGGATAAGCTCTGTGTTCCTTTAAGGCTCTCTGCTAGGAGGTTACTGGCATGCAGATGCTGTCCACATTTTTGGATCTGGTATTTCGGAGCTCCATGCAAAAGCTTCATTTACCCTGTCTCCTTTCTCCCCAGTGCTACCAGGTAAGGGCACAGTATGGGCCCTGCTTCTCAGACGATGAAGCTGGAAGGTACTGGTCACACAAGAACTAGCTGATTAGGAGGCAGTGGGCTTCCAAAGTGGTCTTGCCTATCAGACACTGGTTCCCACTGCAGTGCCATAAGGAAAAGCCTCGCTCTTGCCCAGGGACCTGTAAGCATTCATTGTGCCAGATTTTACCAACGACTTCCTGGTTAAGGAAGTTTTGTGTCTTTCCTCCAAGTATGCTGCAGAACGTTCTCTGCACATCTTCAGAAAGTCATAGGCTGCCTTTCCGTTTACCAACGTAGCTTATTTAAGCTTACCTCAGACCCTGTGATGATTCTCCGTTGTGCCTCCACGTGTCCCTGAGCTCTGTGTCCAGGGGACTTTATGACACTCCCTCCCCTGCCTCCCTCCACCCCCCACCCTACTCCCCTTCCCCAGCCTAAGCAACTCTCCTCACTTCTCGGCCCTCTGCAATGTAGAACTCACTGATACCCATGGCTGTCTTGCAACCACTGCTGAGCAAAGACAACCGTGCTGCTCGGAGATGGAATTGAGGAGTAAGAACTGGGGCTTCAGGGTCTGGCTGAACGAGGTACGATTCCTTGCTGTGACATTTACTAGCTGTGAGACCTTGATCTTGAAGCTATAATTTACCCTTTTTGAGCCTCTGTTTCTTATTCAGTAAAGTGGGGATGATGACTAAGCCACCGTCTACCTCAGGGGTGACTAAAAAGGTGAAATGAGGGGTGTATTTACTTCTCAACAGGGTCCGCAGAAAGTTCTGGGAGGGAATCAATACTTGAAAGAAGAGAATGACATGATATTGTTCAGGCTTCTAGCCAAGGCCAGACCCCAGCCTGTTCATTCTAGGAGGCAAAACCTCCAGCAGATGGTTCGTCCCTTTACTGGTTTGAGGAGCTGAGGTCAGAGTTCAGAGTGACTACATCTGCCAGAAAAGGGGGGTCGGGGTGGGGGTGGGGGGCTCCTGCATTCTTTGTATGGCTCTGCCTGCCTCTCCGTGGATCCCTCAACCACAAGCTCAAGTAGCCCTGCTAAGGGTCAAGATGCTGAGCTGAGATTTATACTCTTATCTGGGAAAGAGAGTTTTCAGTTAGAGCCCGACTGAGTTATTTGCTTGCAAAAACAAACGAACAAACATTAGCACTCTTTTTTAAGAAGTAATTGACTCCAAAGCCTATGGTCCCAATGCCAGAACAGAATCCTAAATCATTCAATATATTAAAGAGCCAGGAGAATGACAACAACAGAAACCACTCTGGAGATTACCCAGATATTCAATTCCTTAGGATTTTAAACCAACTGTTGTAACTATTCCCAGTGAGGTAAAAGAAAACATACTCATAAGGAGGGGAAAGAGACATTTTGGGTAGAGAAATGGAAACTATAAAAAATTGGAAATTAGAGAACCAAAAATTACAATTTCTGGAATAAAGTGCTTATTATAAAGGCAGGCCCTTGGTAAACAGGTAGATATTAAAGCAACACAGAATAGAAGAGATGCTCAGTTTCTTCAGAACTGAGCTACAGAAGAACACAGCATATTCTTAGACAAAAAGTGTTCAGACATCACTGATTATGGAGACTGTCTTCTTTCTTAAACTAAATTCCTACTGAATTATTATTAATTATTTTATGATTTTATTTTATTTTTTTTAAGTAATCTCTACACCCAGCATGGGGCTCAAACTTACCACCCTGAGATCAAGAGTCACACATTCTACCAACTGAGCCAGCCAGGCGTCCTATGAATTATTTTTTCAAAGGACAGTCTTTTAGCAACTGAACTACATTAAGCTGCTCTTGAAGCCTGCTGCCTCACTAGACAGAGCAGGTGAGGGTGGGCAGCTGGGGGGTGGAGTTGTGATTTAGCCAACACTCCCTGGGTTTCTGCGGCCACATGGTAGAGGGGGAAAGCACAGCCTTATGGGCAGTTGCTGATTCAAATCCCACTGGTGACTTTGACTTGCTTTATGACTCAGACCAAGACATTTTGTATGTGCATACTTATGTTTTTCTTGTTGTTTGTCTGTTTTTCATCTATAAAGTACGTATTGTTGAAGTTGTGTTTATAAACTTGTTACAAGGATTTAATACGAGTGTCCATTCTAGGTACGGGCCTGGCATCTACCATGGTTTCCTGTAGCGTTGTGAACAAGAGACTTTGCCAGACGTCTCAGCTCCTTTGAAGTAGTGCGGTGGGCCCCCGGGCCTTAGCTGGATCCCAAAGGGACTCAGGAGGACTGCTGTAAGACCGATGGGGTAGGTGACGATCAGACCTCTCTTTGCAAGAGCAGCTTTGCTGGAGCACCAGGACCAGCCCAGGCCCTGGAACAGAGGGCCTGTTGGGAGCAGTTGCACACATCCGAGGTCTGGAAGAAGACTCTGGAGGAGTCATCTTGGGGATGGACTCTGTCAGAGACAGGAATGAGGACCAGAGCACATCCTGGAGGCCTGAGTGGTAAAGTGTGTCGCAGAGTGGCTGTGGCCTTCTGGAATGCCAAGTTTCCCTGGCACCTTCAGGATCTGCAGCTTTAGCAGCATCCGAGGTGCTTATGCTGACCCAGCAGTGATGGGCATAGTGAAGTGCTGCCCCCATGTGGCAGGTGGGGGCAGAGACCGTCAAAGTGACCACCTTTTCTCACTCGTCTGTTCAGGGCTTGGGGAGAGCCCCTGAGACATGGGTTAATACTGGATGCAAACCAAGCAGTATTTAATATATATATATATATAGTTCTGAGAATATTATCCTAACTTCTCACATTAACCTGTAAGAACTCGCCTACCTCCTAAAGCCTTATTTTTTATCTCCTGATTCCTTGATAGCTCTGTCTTGGGCTTACTGATAAGTGTCAGTTTTATCCAACCAAACCATCACCTTCCTGCCACAGGGCCTTTGTACACATTGCTTCCTATACCTGACACTGTCCTGACTTCCCATCCAAGGCTCCCAGTCCCCACCTTCTACCTGCCAATTCCTACTGATTTGCCAAGAATCTGTGTATTTCTTAGTCTGAGAAGCTTTCCCCTACCTCCCAGGCTGGGCTGGACCCATATTTTATCCTATTTAATTAGAATAACTCAGCACTAGATTGTTAGTTAAGTAATTATATGTTTACTGACCCTTCTCCCTGGCTCTGTGACAGTAAAAACCTTGTCTACTTGTTCACTCCTCCATCCCTGGCAATGGGCACAGAGTGGACAGTCAAATATGTCTTAAACTAGAGAACAACTATTAGTTCTTTTAGTATTCTAGTTATTTTCCTAATTTGGGAAACCAAAATCATTTCTGGGAAGAAGTTGATGAATCTAGATATGTTCATGGAAAGAGAACAGGGCAAAGCCAGGGCACACGGGAACTGATGAACCAGCCTGGGCTCAGAGCAGGGGCAGACTTTGAGCCTACACATCCTGCTGTGTTCTCATTTGTAACCTGCTTGTGCATCATTGCCCATTCCATAGAGACAAGGAAATCATTCCCCAGGTTTCAACATTATGTGATGCCTGAGAGAAATCTTAAGATTTTACTTTCAAATCCTTTTTATTTAATTGTTTTTAATCTTAAAAATTATTCCACTTATCCAAGTTATATACAAGTAAAGTGTGGCTGTGGAAAAGAAAATGGCATTATTCCGTGAATAAACCATGCCAAAATATTGTGGCTTAAAACCATGATGGTTTGTTACTTTCCACGGTGCTGTGGGCTGACTAGGCTCAGCTGGGGGGTTCTGTTCCTCACAGCATTGCCAGAAGGCATGCATGTGGTATGTTCCTCTGGGCTCTGGGCTGGTCTGGAGGGCCTGGGAAGTCTTCACTCACGTGACTACCCCTCTCTATGAGGCTAAATGCAGCTTCCTCACAGCACGGTCATCTCAGGGTGGCCCACCTTCTTCCTGGTGGCTGACTTCAAGAGAGAAATTGGAAGCTGTGAGCCACATAAGGCATTGTCTCAGGACTGAGATGGTGTTACCCTGCCACATTATGTTGGTCAAAGTAGTCATAGGCCAGCAAAGATTCAGGGTGGTGGATACGAAGGCAGCATGTCTTGGTGAATGATGCAGCATGTACTTATTGGGAGGGAATTTGTGGTGGCCATTTCTGAAGACTCTGTCCTCCAGCATCAGATGTAAGAATTGAACCCTGGTCCTGTTGAGGATCACTTGAATAGCTGTGGTGTGATGCTTAAATGCTTGACACTCCAGGCATCTTCTTCTCAAATAGGGAGAACATTAACTGCATAGATTTGCTGGGGGAAGCAAATAAGGTAATAATATATATAGTATGTACATGGTAGGCACTCTGCTAATTGTACTGGAAAAAAAATAATAACCTTAGTTCTCCACAACAGATGAAGTTGGTGTCCAGCCTATATTCCCTAGGTCCACAGCTGAGGCCACCTGCCAACACTGAACAGCTTGTGTAGGGTTGATGCTTTCTGTCCTTGCCCTTCCCTGGACAACTCTGAGCCATGTCAGCCTACACAGGCTCTCAAGTCAGCAAGGATTGGACTCCATTGAATGCTTCCAGAGGCCACTGTTTTGAGCCCACTTTTTGACAGCCTGGGCTCCTTATCATCTTACTTCCCCAAGCCCTCAATGTGCTTCTCAGGATCACTTCCTAATAAACTACTTGGATCCAAGTCCTTGTCTTATGGCCTGTTTGGGAGGATCAAAACTAAGACATAGACGAACAGGGGGCTCGATTTCAGGACCCTGAGATCATGACCGGAACCAAAACCAAGAGTTAGACCCTTAATTGACTGAGCCACCTAGGTGTGTCCCATTTTAACAGAACAAGTTGCCACATGTCTGTGAAAGATTTACAGTCTACTTCTTGGTTTCAGGTTTCAGAGAGAAACCTGGCAGTGACCATAGGTAGAAGAAAAAGGCTCCATTTTCATTTCTAGGGTAAAACAGCCATTTCAGGTCTTTCTCGGTTCTGAAAGCCAAAATTTAGAACAATTAGCAGCAACTCCACAAAAGTAGGATTAAGAGGTGGAAAGGAGGGTTCCCACTGGGGGGAGTGGTGACATGAAACATTATTCTAAGAGTCTGACTCACAATTCTTCATGGGGAGAGAATTACTTTTGTTAGGAGAGAATGTCCTGGTGGGCTCCTGGGGACAGAAGGGGCAGGAATGGGCTGGCCAGGATCACCATGCCAGTGGTTGGCTTAACCTGCTTTGCATTAGGAATAGAAAGAGGACACCAGGGCAGCTCAGTTCTTAAATGTCTGCCTTTGGCTCAGGTCATGATCCCAGGGTCCTGGGGTCAAGCCCATGTCAGGCTTCCTGCTTGGCAGGAAGCCTGTTTCTCCCTCTCCCACTCCCCCTGTTTGTGTTCCCTCTTTTGCTGTGTCTCTCTATCAAACAAATAAATAAAATCTTTAAAAAGAGAAAGAGAGAGAGAGAGAGAGAGAGAGAGAGAAAGAAAGAAAAGAAAAGGAAAGAAAGAAAGAAAGAAAGAAAGAAAGAAAAGAAAAGAAAAGAAAAGAAAAGAAAAGAAAAGAAAAGAAAAGAAAAGAAAAGAAAGAAAGAAAAGGGGCCTGGAGACACCGAGGGGGTAAGAGGAAAGAGAATGAATAAAAAGTATAAAAGAGTTATCAATAACGTGGACATAGGTTGTGCAGGGGATCGAAAGGTTGTGAGGAGCAGAACCATCTGATGTTGTTTGTAATTCTTCATGCAAGTCTTTTTATGCCCAAAGCATGTATTGAATTGTCCCACCCAGCATAAATGTGTACATGTGCATGTGTGTGTTGATGAAATTAAAGATAGGCTTGAGTTCCCCCAAGGGGCAATGACATGGAGACCAAATATGAAAATAGGCCTGGAAAATAATGCCCCCAAGTAGAAGCGCTTGAAAGAACACAGTTCAAAACCCTTGATAAGGACTTTCCACAGATCAGGGAAGGGAAGTTTCAATGAACTTTTCCTGGGTGTCAAGGGGCAGCGGGAGCTCACATCTGGCCTAGGAAGGTATCTGAATGCCTGACTCAACATTTGCATGTGTATTGAGTACATATGCTAATGTGTCTATTGCTTGAAGTCATGCTAGAAACGGAGAGATTGCCAGACAAGCTCTGGGGTAGGTTTAAAAGAGAGTAGCTGACCTTCACCTCCTCAGAGCACGAAGCACTCAGGACCAAGCCTCTCTCCACGTAAGACATCCCCACTCACTATGAACCTACTCCCTTTTCTAACAGTGTCAGCTAAACCAACATAATCAGCTATCATCTCGCTCCTACTTCTGTTGACCTTTTTTCCCTGGACCAGGATGGGAATTGGGGAAAGGGCTGTTACACATTTATTTCTCACAGTGTTTATCTTGTGGTGATCAAATGGCGGGGTTAGACAAACTATGTTTATGTGACGTGGGGGTGAAAGGCAGACAGCTGGCGCGGGTACAGACCTTTGCCAGCTCCAGTCACCATGGGAGTGTCCTCGCTCCAGCTTGAGAAATTCAGAATCCTCTCAATGGGAGGCTCAGTATTTTCCTTTGAGAAAACATATTGTGCAAAGATTCTTCAAAGTCCCGGTATGTACTGGTAGACTTCAAGGAGTCTGACATAATAGGGTCATAGTCTAGGGGTGCCTGGGTGGCTCAGTTGGTTAACTGTCTGACTCTTGGTTTGGCTCAGGTTGTGATCTCAGCATCCTGAGATTGAGCCCTGCGTCTGGCTCCCTCCCTCCCCCTGTTCGCCATCTCTCTCTCTAAAAATGAATAAATAAATCTTTAAAAAAAGAGAGTCATAGTCTATAAACCCAAACAACAAAGGAAATTATAGATTTGATACTCGAGAGCTTCAAGTGATGACATTTCATTCTCTAAGCAGAGGTAATTGGCATGAAGGCCCATGAGGGAGGGGATGGAGGAAGGGTGGTAACAAGGATACAAATGAGGTATTTCCTTGTTCTTCTTTCCGTTCCAGCATCTCCCGAAGACTTGAGCTTTGTCTTGCCCACCTGGGTGTGTTCCAAGCCACTCTGTGTATAGACATGGACAAATAAGATAGCATTTTACTGGGAGAAAAGTGTCTGGTTCAGCTTACCCACAGGGACATCTAATAGGAGGTAAAGGAAGGTGGCTGGCCCGCTCTTCCACATTTAACTTCTATCCATAATCTTAAAAAAAAATTCAAGTACTATCCCAGTTAGTCTCACCACACTTTGTGAAGTACCTGTAGAAGATATCATGACTCCTTTTGGACATGAGGAACCTAAAGTGCAGAGTGGTTACATGCATGCCAGAAGAGCCATCCAGCCAGGTCATAACAAAGATTGGTCTTGAAAGATCTTTCGATTGTATCCTCTTAGAGGTCACAGCCCCCAAAACCCACAGGGACCAAGCAATAATATAAGAGAGAAAAGTGGACTAAAGTAGTGGTGCACTAGGGAATGTTGGGGACTATGGCCAACTGGGGAGCGAGCCCTATCTAGAAAGGGAACTGCTCTTTAGCCCCATATGGTTGTGGGTATGTGGGGAATACAGGCCCCATTCTGCTAGACTCTCCAACTTTCCCTCAATTCATATTTTACAAGAAATGATTTGGCAATTACTTAGGAAATAAACAACAACTATGTGCAGACTAAACAAGACAAATTTTCAGGTGGCCTTCAGCCCACAGGATGTGATTATTTGTCCATTCCATGCCTTAATAGAGGTTGCATGGTGGGTGCATGTGGCCAGGGCCGTGGGAGCAGGTGCTCCCTGCTCTATTCTTGGCTGCCTGTCCCATGGGTTCCACATGTTAGTTCTACAGAGGCTGGGCTGTGGGGCCAGGCAGCACTCTCAGCCATGGCTCCTAAGGAAGGAAAGTGAAAGATGGTGACCTTTAAGCCCATTAGCCTGGAACACAGACATACAGAAGTATTTGTTCCCAAATCTACCTCCCTTCCCCAAATCCACTCCCACCAGCTCCAGCATAGGAAGTGTTCACTTCCGTATAGTCATTTTTGGAGCTGACAGCAAAGTTTCTATTTTCTTTTTTGAGAGATGTGGTTAATATCTAATCTCTGCCTTTCTCAGCCAGTCTGCTTTATGTCACATTACTCCTGCAAATATGGGATGACAATGAGACCACTCGATCCTATCTGCAGCTGCTGTCTTGAGGCGCTCTACGGTTTCTCTTGAAAACAGTCCAGCATTGTGGATAGGACCTCTCTTGTCCCTGAACGTCACTCACTGTGACCCTATCCAGCTCCTTCCTCATGAGGAGTGAGAGCCACCTGTTTATTGGTTGCTCACCACTGGGAAATGTGGCTTTTCCTCTTCATGGAGGTGTACTTCACAAGGACTCCGGTGTGTCCTCAGCTTCCTCAGACAGCTGGATTTCAAGACCCAGGGTTTCTTCCATGGGGATTGCTGTAGTCCCTGCAGGTCAAACACATTGGTGGAATGGCAGATAGCACAGAGTACTCCATTCTCCAAACCTGGGTCCATGCCAAGCAGGGGGACACAGGGCAGGTGAGGCAGGGACGCTCTTGTGGAGTCTTTTCCAACTCTGCTTTGGAGCCTCTCCTATTTTCAAAACCAAAATAAAACAAAAAGCAATGGAGAATAGGCATAGCTGCTGAACAGCGCAGGAGTGAGGGTTCAGGAGGAATGTGGACTCGCCCCATTTCTGCCTTTTTCATGGTGTAAACATGCCATGAGGAGAGGAGGACTCACTTTCAAAATCTCTTTCTCTCTCTCTTTCCCTTTAATTCTACTTAGCGTCAGTGTACAAGAGGTTATCAGACTTGTTCTGGGACAGTTCCTGAAAAGTTATGAGTAGCTGGCAGGATTTGCAGCCCATATACTCAGGTATGCAAGAAATAAAATTATCTCTAGCCCTTTAAATCATGTCATTCTGACTCAGAACCCCTGCCCCCAACTAAATGCATGTGAAACACCACCCTGGCATTACTGGGTCAGGGTGGGGAGGAGCAGGTGGCTCCTCTCAGAGCCTCTGAGAGAACTTGTAGGGGGAAGGGGAAGCTGGGGCAGAGGTGCCTAACCTCTGTTATTCTGAAGCTCAGATTTGGATCTCTGGACTCCTCACACATAGCCCTCTGATCCCACCACCTTCCTGGGTGTCCCCCCGCTGGGCTTTGCCAGCCTTTCACCTAAGACCAACACTTCCCATTGGCCTCCTGGCCAGCCTGAGACAGTCTCCGCCTCTCTTCTCCCATCTCCCCAGCACTAGGTGCAACGTCCAACCCATGTAGGCATTGGGCAAGCAAAATCAGGCAACTGAAGTCCTTTGCAGACAAATTCTTCTTTTTCCCTACCACAACCTCCTCCAATATAAGGAAGCATGGGGCTTATCTATCAGCTTAAGTGGGGAAAGTAAAGGGGAGAGGCACCAGAGGAAAATACAGAAATCAATATCTTCCAGATTAGCATGACACTTATAGTATGTATAGAACAGACCCAAGAGGGAGAGTCAGGAGTTTGTTTATATGGTATGATTTAAGGGGTCGCTACTGGAAGGTTCTATAGTTTAGAGTCTTTCAAAGTGTTATTCTGCCTAAAATTTCCAGCACTGAAAATGCAGACAGTATTTTGTCTCCATGGAAGGGCTTTTCCATCAAATTAGCATTATCTGTAGTCAGCACCACAGCATGAGACCATCACAAAGGATGAGACAGTCTCTTCATCATGTGACAAAGCATATAGGGAGGTAAGACACCTGGATGGGGAGGTGGGACACCTGGATGGGGCTGTGAGGTGGCCTTGTCCTAAGCTAATGTGTCTGCGTGGGCCAGGCTGTTCTCAGAGTTGGACACCCTAAAGACTCAGGCTCTTGGTTTGAGAGAGAGTGTCCCAAGTAGAAGGTCACACTGGAGTCATGGGTTCTGGCTGATCTGGGGAGAATGGTTGCTGCCCACACAATCTAACAGTTTCCACTCTTGCCTGAACGACAGAGACCCAGGCTGGGAAAGTCATTCCTTAATGTTCAGGTAGCTTTTTGTAAGTTCACCTCTTCACCTCTTCCTTTCCTTTGGTCACAGGTCAGGAGACAGTTTTAAATATTGTGTTAGCCCAAATGTTTATGACAGCACTATCAACAGTAGCCAGACTATGGAGAAAGCCCAAGTGTCCATCAACTAATGAATGGATAAAAAGGTGTTTTATACACACACACACACACACACACACACACACACACACACGTGTGTGTATATGAATATTACTCAGCCATCAAAAAGGATGAAATCTTTCTATTTGCAATGACATGGATGGAGCTAGACTATATTATACTAAGTGAAATAAGTCAGTCAGAGAAAGACAAATACCATATGATTTCATGCATATGTGAAATTTAAGAAGCAAAACAAATGAACATATGGGATATGAAAAAAAAGAGATAGAGGGAAAAAAACATAAGAGACTCTTAAAAAAACAAATAGACATAAAAGACTCTTAACAGTAGAGAACAAACTGAGGGTTGATGGAGGGAGGTGGGTGGGGGGCTAGATGGGTGATGGGTATTAAGAAGGGCACTTGTTGTGATGAGCACTGGGTGTTGTATGAAAGTGATGAACCACTGAATTCTATTCCTGAAACCAATATTGCACTGTATGTTCACTAACTAGAATTTAAATAAAAAATTTTAAAAAATATTTCAAAAATTCTTATTCAACAAAAATAAAATAAAATAAAATAAAATATTGTGTTCAGGACTTCATGGCTCTAAGTTAGTTGGGTTTTTTCCTTTTCTTAGGCTTGAATTTCTATTTCTCTAAAAATTATGTATTTCTTTTAAATGAAAGGTCTGCTATGAATGTCAACTCCCTCCTGTCCCTGCCCATCCTGAAACTGTCCACAGAGGCAGCCACTGCTCCTGGCATTGCCTCTCCTGGAGGTGGTAGCAACTCTGTGCTCTAGTCTGAACTTCCATTTGTTTCAGCTTGTCTTGGGAATTTCTCCTTATCATCACAAAGAGAGTCACCTCATTTTTTATCTTACTGACCTTTCACAATTTATTTAATTAAACCCCCTTAATAAATATTTAGGTATTAAATTTCTTCAGTCTTAGGCATCCATAAATAATGCTTCTTTATTCATTCAATGTCTCTGCACACGCATTTTTTTGTCCTTTAAAATGTTTTCCTGTTCCTGATTCATTATCTCTATTTCCATTTCATCACATCATCCTGCCTAATGTATTGTGTGTAAATGTGTGTGTGTCCTGGTTGTAAGCCATCCTGATTTTTTTTTTTGTAGACCAAGGAGAGGCAAACAAAACAAAACAAAACAAAACAAAACAATGAATATTCTCCTTCCCTATGCCTTGTCCTCAGTGGAGTGGGATAAAGTTGAATTTCTTTCATATGACTCATGCTCTCTACATGACTTTGTTGCTGAATACTTAGATCTGGTATAAATTTATCCCAGAAATTTACGGACTTTTTTGGGCAAGTGGTAGTCAGCCAGTCTCTTAAGAATATGCAAAGCAAGAAGATGAATTTCTTTTTATTATTATTATTATTTTAAAGATTTTATTTATTTATTTGACAGAGAAAGAGAGAGATCACAAGTAGGCGGAGAGGCAGGCAGAGAGAGAGGGGGAAGCAGGCTCCCTGCTGAGCAGAGAGCCCCATGCGGGCCTCAGTCCTAGGGCCCTGAGACTGTGACCTGAGCCGAAGGCAGAGGCTTTAACCCACTGAGCCACCCAGGTGCCCAAGAAGATGAATTTCACTGGTGTTCTTTATTAATCTCTTATAGCAGAGCTATGGAATTCTTGGAGTAGTAAAAATGCCGACCTGGTTAATTCACCATGAGTTTCTTCTTTGATGACTGTGGGCCACTTATCCACACTTGTTAGGGTCCCTGAATACACCTAGCTTCCCCTGTAATCAGGGAAGTTTGGAATACCTCCATGTTCTCAACCTTGCCTCCACATTAGAATCACCTGGAAAACTTTATAAACAGCATGACACCTGGTCCCAGAATTTTCCTCTGTTGGGCATCTAGGGCTGACAAACCTGGACTACATGATCATTGAAACCCTTCCTACCTCTGACCTGATGACAATTGTCAGAGTCTGCCATAGAATTAGAGGCCTTCTCAACTTGACCAATTCATCAGAGTTTTCATGCTCATGGTTTTGAGTGTTGCAACATATTTTCTCTTGAGAGTTTTCCCTGTATAGTTTTCCCTTCAGCTACTTGGAGTAGAAAAGTCAAAGTTTGGATTTTGAGCCTTTGAACACAACTTTCTCAAGGTGCAAAATTGGGGATCCACATAGCTGAGAAGCCAGGTAGATATATTCCAGCAGCTGGGACCGAAAGAGGGGACCCATGGGTTAAAACATCTTCCCAAGGCTGACTTGTCATTTCACTATGCCAATCTTTCAGTTTTGTCTCTCCCAGTTTCACCAAATGTCAAAGCAGCACATAATATTGGTCCTCATGCTACCATAGATGAACATAAGAAAAGAAAAGAAGAATAGATAGATGAGTGAGTGCATGGATGGAAGAAATGAAAAGAAGAGAGAAAGATGGATGGTTGGATGCGCTGGTTGAGAGTTCTACAGAGTCTGGAGGTTGTGTTTGGCTTCTGACCCTGTCATTTGCTACCTGTGTGAGCTCAGGGGTTCACTTAACCTAACATAGCCTTCTCCCCTTATCTTGTGAAACACTGGATTTAGTGATGCTTATCATCTAGGGTTTTCATGGGGATTAAATCTTTAATCTCTTTCACTGTTCTTGTCTCTCTTGCCTCCTCATTGTTGTAAGAACACAAATCCAAAAAACACAAAGAACTCTCACAGGAAAAGACAGAGCCAGTTAAAATGTGCTAATGAATTGAATAGGCATTCAGGTCCATTCTAATTCTTTGACTGTCATCACTGATTTAATATGCATTTCTTGACTGCCTGCATTATTCTGAGACAGTGAAACTAATTGCTTATATGTATGTATGTATTTACTTACTTATTTACCTTTACCTATGCTTTCTTATGTTTTCTCACTTTCTTTGTTAATGGCATGTAACCAGTCAGAGAAGCAAATGTCCAGGGTTTGTGAAAGTTCTGGAGCTGAGTGATGATAGAAATTCAAACAAAATCTGTGGCAAAGGCAATGAGACTAGGCATGGCCTGGAAAGGGAAGGACACATGGGTGAGCTGGTGCTGCCACAGATAACAGGTCTTATTACTGGTACAGGTTGGGCAAGTCCAACTAGAATGCACAATGATTCTTATATATGGGAACCAAATATTAAAGTCATTCCAAAAAATTTGGGACTCTTCTCTCCTGGAAAGAATCAGAAGTAAGAAATCAAAGAAAACTGGGAAAATGGAGGAAGAGTCAAGGGTGCCAATGGCTAACAGTTCTCAATCTTAATAAAAGTTTTAAAGATTGTGAGTCAAGTGTAGCATTCATTGTAGACCCTCTGTATGTGTAAGAACAGGTATAATTCTCATTTCAATATTGTCATGATAACCAGTTACAAAAGATGATTGTGATCTTTTATCTTTTAAATATCAAGGACTCCATATGATTGCGTGTAAGCTTGGGATGACCATTGTTTGTTTACCTGTGCAGCATGCAACAGCCAGAAAATGCTCAGAGATAGGGAGTGGAAAGAAAGGGCAGAAGTGCAATGCTTTATTGCACAGCTGGGGGGAATCCAAACTTTGAAAAGAGCTATTGAAATTCTTCCTCAAAACATCCCAATTCAGAGCTAAAATGTGCCTTTTATTGTGACATATTTAGCAACTTCAACAGGAAAACTTGACTTTGATCACAAGCCTCTTGGTTTATATAAACTAAGTTTCTGGCAAGATCTTGAAATAGAATCTTATGACCCTGAGAAATGGTTTTTCTCTCACTGTAAGTGGAGAGAAGCCTTCCTCTTTCTTTTCAGTTTCGAATATGAGTCCCAAAGGGCTTGGGTAACACTGAATCTTCTGAGAGGTAGCAAACTGAGCCAACTTCAACACTCAGTGCCTCTTGAGTCACAGTGGATGTGGTGGGTGTGGCTTCTGGGGTTGTTGAATTTTGTCCCATCCCCTCTGTGTGCTCAGCCAAAATAGGGCTGAATTGCAACATGGAACATGCTACTCTTTACTTGTTCTTTAACAAAGGAGAACATTGCCAAAGGTACCATGGCAGCTGGATTCAGGTGTTGAACCTGTCCCCACTGGGTGTATTGGGGAGAGTTCCTCCTCCCTCAGAGCTTGTCCCCACCAAGAAGTGGGCAAAGGATGTGGAAATGCTTTACAAACTGTAAAATGTAATAGCACATGGAATTTCTATTTTGTGGTGAAAATAGTTGACTTTCAGCAATTAGGGGTGCTTCTATTCAATAGGATGCTGTTGTTGGAATATAATAAACCCGCTGACTGTCCTTGTCTATCATTGCTTCATTTGAATATGTTTACTTGTTCATTCACCAAAAGTATTTATTAAATGCCAGTTGAGCAGCAAGCACTACATTAAGTACCACAGATGGAAAAGATAAAAGTAAAGATCAAGAGAGAAGAGTATAGTCTGCTGAATAATCATTGAGTCTATAATTTGCAAGAGTTTTATTAATAGAAATAGCTCCCCAACATATACTAAAATGCAAATGTTGCTGCTTGTCCTAGACACAACTTGAGTTGAATTGAGCATCTCCCCACATAGAGAAAGAACTTATCCCATGGTTTTTGGAGATACTCAGGGCAGCGACTCTCCAAGTGAGAATATTGCTACACATTGGAATGGATCATGGGCCACATGAAAAGTTGTTGGAGCCCATGTAACAGTACCTCCCTCTCTTGGGCCTCTCTCTCTCTCTTTTTCTTTTTTTCTTGCTTGCTTTTTTGCTTTCTTTCTTTCTTTTTAACAATTTTATTTATTTGATAGAGAGAGTACACAAGCAGTGGGGGAGGGGCAGAGGGAGAGGGAGAAGCAGACTCCCTGTTGAGCAGGGAGCCTGATGCAGGACTCCATCCCAGGACCCTGGGACCATGACCTGAGCTGAAGACAGACATTTAACCAACTGAGCCACCCAGGAACCCATGTTTCTGTTTCCTTTCTTATGATCCATATATTCATCTCTCTGGTAATCAAATGACAGGAGGAAGACAGCTCTGCCAACTGCAACCACATTTGAGTGTGGTCATGTCCTGCCACCCAAGGACACCCTGTTTGTGCTTGAGTCAACTGTCCTCCTTGACACTCCCACGGGTAATTGCTTTCAGCTCTTTGGTGAGTTTACCCTCATGCACACACAAACCTGAACCCACACACAATGCTCAGTGGTCTGTGTGGGGACCTAGAGATCAATTGATTTGGCTTAAAGGACCATCAAATGATATGTATCATTCTACGATTAAACGTTTTTCACTTAATGAATCTTAGTTCCTTTCATTGTGATGCACATGGAATAGCTGCATAGTATTCCATAAAATCTGTTCTTCGGCCTCTTTATTCCGTTGTTGATGGCTATCTCCAAGTTTTTATATTATTTACAGGGTCACATTCACCACCCCTTGACAATCTTTAGGCTTTTCTACAACACACACATCTCACAATAGGGTATCTCAATCAAAGTGTATATGCATTTTACATTTTAATAGATATTACCAAGTTGATCCCCAAAATGCCTTTAGCAGTGAATGCTTCTGCCAATATGGTATTAGAGTAAATGCTTCTTATCCCATTGCTAAATGTTGAATATTAGTAATCTTGTTAATAGTGTAGTAAAAAATCCTGTTAGGGCATCACGTTGTCACTTTGCTTTGGAAGGGCTGGCTCTCAGCTTGCTGGCTGCCTGTCCCAGCCCCTGGGGCTTTCAGCTCCATGTCCTGCCCTGTTCCCCAGAGGAGCAGAGCCTCTGAGCTGCCAGCCCTCACAGGGGTTTCAGCAGGCATGATTCCCTGAAAAACAATGAAATCTTCTCAATTATAACCTTACAAAGCAGAACTAGGAAACAACTGAGTTTAAAAGTTTCCAAATCCTAACCTACAAACAATCCATTCGAGAATACACTTAAATCATTAAAGAGGAAGTCAGGAGTAAATTCATTTTCATTTGTACCTAATACAAGGCTCTACTCCATGCTTATATTCCTTTCACAAGAACCAAACACAGAGCTGTCACCCATCCTCCTGCCTCTTCCTGAAGTGAAAGAAGGGCCTTTCCCAGCTATGATCATGGTGAACCTTGAAGTAGGGGCTAAGTGTGGGATTCCTTCCTCTTTGTGTTTATATGACATTGGGGAGAAGAGATGCAAGATACGACTCAGGGGCAAGGAAGGAAAGGGCTTTATTATTATTTTTGTTTGTTTCCTATTCTCATTTAGTTTAGTTGTTAAATTTAGGTTTTCAAAGAATCTATGTGGTCATATCTGGAGGTTTAAAGGTCACTGGGCTGCTGTTGCCATTACAAGTTGGAAATAGCGCATGGTATTGGGTGACCAGAAGTGGCTATGATGGATGTTCTAATGCTTTTCATAAAAGGGGGCCCACTGAAAGGCTTTGTGACTCAAGACAGAGCCCAGTGACTTTCTCAAGGACATACTGGTCATCGTCTTCTTCTTTTTCTTCTTCTTCTTCTTCTTCTTCTTCTTCTTCTTCTTCTTCTTCTTCTTTTATAAAATCACAAGTAATATTCTTGATCACTCTTAAAAATGATGTATAAGGGTGGAGAAGTAGGAGACCAATTATCATCAGGTCCAAGAAATTCACCTAGAGAGTTATCAAACCATTCTGAACACCTAAAAATTCTACAGGAGATCGAAGAAAAGAAATCAGCAATTCTAGGAACAGAAAATTGATCACTTTCCAGAAGGTAGGACATGCAGAGAAGTGAATCTGAAGCAACAGGAAGATAGACCCCGGGGGGAGACGCCGGCTCCCGGCAAGTGAGAGAGCAACGGAGCACAAAATCAGAACTTTTAGAAGTCTGCTCAACTGAGGGATGTCACCCCAGAGACTAAGAAGCAGGGGTAGCCCTTGTGGAGACAATGTGGTCTGAGGAACCACAGAGATACAAAAAGACCAGGGTTGTCTGAGAGTGACAGAGATCCCAGGTATCAGAGAGGAGAAGCTGACTGGAGAGACAGAGCCAAGCTGAGAAGGCTCCTCTCAGCTTGGTGTTACCTTGGGCCACGATCCAAAGCACAGTAGGGCCACTGCTCTCTTTGAGAGGGGACCCCAAGGGTGGGAGATCCGGAGAGACCCCCTCGACCTCCTCCGGGAGGAGTGGCATGGAAGTGTGCTACAGGAATCTGCTGCATTTGGAGATTCTAAATGGGGCCACATGCCAGAGATAGAAACGTTCAGTCACAGACTGGGTGAGCTCAAAGTGCGGCCAGAGACCAGGGAGATGGGAGGAACAGACTGCTTTTCTCTGAGGATGCACTGAGGAGTGAGCTCCCAAGCTCTGGGCTCCTCCGGCTCAGAGATTAGGAGGTCGCCATTTTCAGTCCCATCCTCCAAAGCTGTATGGAAAGCATTCAAGTAACAAAAGCTCCTAAGAGAAAACCAGAGCTGATTACTTAGCTTGGCCCCTGGCTAGCACCATGCAATTCCGCCTCTGGCAAAGACACTTGAGAATCACAGGAACAGGCCCCTCCCCCAGAAGATCAGCAGGAACATCCAGCCAAGACCAAGTTCACAGATCACTGAGAATTGTGGAACTCCAGAGCTAGGGGAAAGCAACACAAAATTCATGGCTTTCCTCCCATGATCCTTTAGTTGTTCAAAGTTAAATTCTTTGAATTTTATNAGATCACTGAGAATTGTGGAACTCCAGAGCTAGGGGAAAGCAACACAAAATTCATGGCTTTCCTCCCATGATCCTTTAGTTGTTCAAAGTTAAATTCTTTGAATTTTATTTTTTTCTTACTCCTTTCTTTTAAATTTTTTCCTCTTTCCTATTTTAACATTTTTTAACTATTATATCTTATCAACACTTTTTAATCTTTTTTAAATTTTTCATTGTTATAGTCATATCTTATCCCTTCATTGTATTTAAACTTATTTTTTGTATACATATAGGGTCTGTTCAATTCACCAGTCTAATATAGATATAGATATAGATATAGATATAGATATAGATATAGATATAGATATAGATAGATATAGGGCTTTGTTTTATTGTATTTTTTTTGGTTGTTTTTGTTTTTGTTTTGTGGGTTTTTTTTTTCGTTTTTTGTTTTTTTTTCTCTTTATTCTCCCCCCCAGGTCAGGTCTCTTCTGGTTAGGTTAGTGTATATTTTTCTGGGGTCATTGCTACCCTTTAGTATTTTCTTCTCTCATCCATCTATTCTTATCTGCATAAAATGACAAGGTGTAAAAAATCACCACACACACACACACAAAAGAACAAGAGGCAGTAATGATGGCTAAGGACCTAATCAATGTGGACAATAGTAATATGACAGAACTAAAGTTTAGAATGGCAATTATTAAGGTTCTGGCTGGGCTTGAAAAAAAGCATGGAAGATAATAGAGAATCCCTCTCTAGAGAAATAAAAACCCTTTCTGGAGAAATGAAAGAACTAAAATCTAACCTAGTTAAAATAAAAAAAAAACTATTAATGAGGTGCAATAAAAAATGGAGGTTCTTACTGCTAGGACATATGAGGCAGAAGACAGAATTAGTTATTGAGAAGACCTAATGCAGAGAACAAAGAAGTGGAGGAAAAGAGAGACAAACAACTACTGGACCGTGAGGGGAGAATTCGAGAGATAAGTGCTACCATAAGGTGACACAATATTAGAATACTTGGGATCCCAGAAGAAGAAGAAGGGGTGGGGCAGAAGGTATATTGGGGAAAATTATAGTACAGAATTTCTTTAATTTGGCGAAGGGAACAAGCATCAAAATCCAGCAGGCACAGAGAACTCCCTTCAAAACCAATAAATATAGGTCCACATCCCATCATCTAATAGTGAAACTTACAAGTCTTAGAGACAAAGAGAAAATCCTGAAAGCAACTCGGGCCAAGAGGTCTATAACATAAAATGGGAGAAATATAAGACTGACAGCAGACCTATCCACAGAGACCTGGCAAGGCAGAAAGAACTGGCATGATATATTTAGAGCTCTAAAAAAGAAAAATATTCAGCCAAGAATACTACATCCACCTAGGCTACCATTGAAAATAGAAGGAAAATTAAAAAGCTTCCAGGACAAACAAAAACTAAAGGAATTTGCAAACACCAAGCCAGCCCTATAGGAAATATTGATAGGGGTCCTCTAAGCAAAAAGACATTAAAAGAAACGTAGACCAGAAAGAAGAGACACAATATACAGTAACAGTCACCTTACAGGCAATACAATGGCTCTAAATGCATATCTCTCAATAGTTACCCTGAATGTAAATGGACTAAATGCCCCAAATAAAAGACACAGGGTATCAGAATGGATAAAAAAACAAGACCCATCGATATGCTGTCTACAAGAAACTCATCTTACACGCAAAGACACCTCCAGATTTAAAGTGAAGGGGTGGAAAACAATTTACCATGCCAACGGACGTCAAAAGAAAGCTGGAGTGGCAATCCTTATATCAGATAAATTGGATTTTAGGCCAAAGAATATCATAAGAAATGAGGAAGGACACTATATCATATTTAAAGGATTTGTCCAACAAGAATATCTAACAATAATAAATATCTATGCCCCTAACATGGGAGCAGCCAATTATATAAGCTAATTAATAACAAAATCCAAGAAACACATTGATAATAATACAGTAATAGTAGGGGACTTTAACACACATACTACTGAAAATGGAAAGATCATCAAAGCAAAAGATCAACAAGGAAATAAAGGCTTTAAATGACACACTGGACCAGCTGGACATCACAGATATATTCAGAACATTCCATCCCTAAGCAAAGAATACACATTTTTCTCTACTGCACGTGGAACATTCTCCTGAATAGACCATATTCTGGGTCACAACTCAGGTCTCAACTGGTACCAAAAGATTGGGACCATTTCCTGCATATTTTCAGACAGTAATGCCCTGAAACTACAATGCTACCACAAGAGGAAAGTTGGAAAGAACTCAAATACATGGAGGCTAAAGAACATCTTACTAAAGAAAAAATGGGTCAACCAGGAAATTAAAGAATTAAAAAAATTCATGGAAACAAATGAAAATGAAAACACAACTGTTCAAAATTTTCGGGACACAGCAAAAGCAGTCCAGAGAGGAAAGTATAGAGTAATACAAAACTTTCCCAAGAAACAAGAAAGGTCTCAAGTACACAACCTAGCCAAACACCTAAAGGAGCTAGAGAAAGAAGAGCAAAGAAAGCCTAAGCCCAGCAGGAGAAGAAAAATAATAAAGATCAGAGCAGAAATCAATGAAATAGAAACCAAAAGAACAGTGGAACAAATCAAAGAAACTAGGAGCTGGTTCTTTGAAAGAATTAATAAGATTGATAAACCCCTGGCCAGACTTATCCAAAAGAAAAGAGAAAGGACTCACATTAATAAAATCATGAATGAAAGAGGAGAGATCAC
>LNAC01000721.1:15064-45238 GCA_002007465.1 Ailurus styani | reverse complement strand
TATATATATATATATATATATATATATATACCACTTCTTCTTTATCCATTCATCTGTGGATGGACATCTAGGTTCTTTCCATAGTTTGGCTATTGTGGACATTGCTGCTATAAACATTTGGGTGCATGTGCCCCTGAGGATCACTACCTTTGTATCTTTAGGGGAAATACCCAGTAGTGTGATTGCTGGGACATAGGGTAGCTCTATTTTCAACTTTTTGAGGAACCTCCATACTGTTTTCCAGAGTGGCTGCACCAGCTTGCATTCCCATCAACAGTGTAGGAGGACATTGGAATTATATTTTCCCCTAACAGAGTACATTCCAATGCAAGCATAAGTGCTCCTTATTCTCTATAGTAAATTGACCCTCAAAAATTGTATATACAATATCTACGAAGTAAACTATCATATATTTTAAATAGAAGATTAGAATGGAAGCAAAATCTGGAAAAGGAAATCACCTTAACTGCTGACCTTGAAACTATCTTATGAATTTAAAAGAGTTTTAAATTCTGGCCCTCTTGATTCAAGCCCTTGAACTTTTGTGTTTTCAAGAACAACTAAACTAGAATCCTGTAACTAAAATAACTTCCTGCTCAGTTTCTTGGTTTTGTTCAGGTATCTGCCCTTTTTCTATATGACCCAGAGGTGATGACAACTCTGTCCTCCTCAGAGGGACACGTGGATGGTCCAGGCTGTGGATGGCCCCAGGTTGGTGCCTTGGTCATGACTGTGTTAGGGAGGGACACTGGCCCAGTCTGACCAACAAGTCATAGAGATGATTTCTGGAGCTCCTCAAAAAGTTTTCCTCATTCTTAAGGAGTCACATAAAGCCATGTTATTTTTGTGTTTCTGGACATTGGATGTTAAAGGTCTAGGATTAATATCCAGAATTCTGGGAGCCATCCTGAAACCATAAGGGGAACCAGTTGGGGGCAATTCCAGCCCACAGAAGATGGCAGAGCAGAAACAGGAATGAACTTGGGTCCTTGACACCCTTGCAAGCTGTTCAGTCTACCAGCCTGGAACCCTGCCAGCCCTCAACTCACTCTTGTTTGATGTGAGAAACTTTTACATTGTCTGGTCTGTGAGAAAAGTCTTATTTTGCTTATAGTGAAGGCATCCTAGATGATACAAATGAAATTTGAAAAGCAGGGATTTCATGGAAACATCTGTTCCTGTCCATTTTCATTGCACACCTTTTAAATAGGTTCTGTGTTGAAACATTTTTAAAAGATTTTATTTATTCATTTGATATATAGAGAGATATCAATAGCTCAGTGGGGAGGGGGAGAAGGAGAGGCAGACTCCCCACTGAGAAGGGACCCTAATGCCAGACTCAGTGTTAGGACCCTGGGATCATGACCTGAGCTGAAGGCAGACATTTAACCAACTGAGCCACCCAGGTGTCCTTGTGTTGAATCACTTTGTGTGTGTGTGTGTGTGTGTGTGTGTGTGTGTGTGTGTGTGTGTGTGTTGAATCACTTTTAAGAAGGTCTTCTCTATTGTTAAAATTTGCCTCTAAACTATGAGTTTTTCTAGGTTGAAAGATATTTATGTATCAGATTTTCCAAAAATGGCTCATATTTGTATTTGCTCAATTGGCTAGTCAACAATTCTTTGCAATTTATCTCACTTTTCCCTTAGTGTTTTTTTTCAAAGTGTAAAGTGAAAGGGGCAGTAAAAATATAAGTAAATTTATTATTTATTCTTACATATGACTGGGTTATTTGTGGTAATTGAGGTCTAGTGTATTACAAGCTTTGATCCACATTTTGTTCCATTTCCTTCCATTTACACTTTTCCAATTTGACAGCAATTCATGCATGTTTTTTATTTTCCTACCAGGTTTTTCATGCACTACATATTTTATACATTTTATGCATAGAGAAATCATTTTATAACTTTGCTTGTGTCTCCTGTTTCTCAGTTTATTTTTAGTCTGAATGACAGAAAGTTTCCATAAGCATTGCATTACTGATTGCATATTATTTTGTTGTGCAAATGGACCATAACAGACTCAGGCATCCTGTATTATGACATTTAGGTATTTGCAGTTGTTTTTATTTTATGAACATTGCAGTCCATTTTATAAACCATGCATTTACACAATGCAGTTAACTCACTTTAGATGATGATGAAGATGATTATTATTATTTTGATTAAAGCCACAAAAAGTCTCAAAATGTATATTTTCAATTTGTATGAAGTCTTTTGGAAATTAGTATGATTTGGGACTTATGATTTATGGTAGTTACAGTTTCCTTTTGGAGGGTGGGATGAGGTGAAGACTGGCAGTGGTGAGTTCTTTCAGATTGGTGGCAGTGCGGTCACCTGTGTTCCTCACATCTACCTTCCTCCCCCACCTGGCCCTAGCAAGCTCATGTGCACATACACATACTCACAACATACACATTGACATAACTGTGGAGACTCGTGTTACTAGGGTTGCAAGATAAGTACAGGAAAGCACAGGGTGCTCAGTTTAAAATGACCGTCCCGTAAACCATGATTAAATTTTTTAGTATAGGTATGTTCCAGGCAATATTTGCCCATGCAGTATTTACATTATCACTATATGCGATATTTGAGACATACTTAGACTAAAAAATTATTGGTTGCTTATTAGAAATTCAAATTTAACCAGGGTGACTGGGTGGCTCAGTCAGTTAAGTGTCAGACTCTTGGTTTTGGCTCAGGTCATGATCAGGGTCATGAGAGCGATCCTTGGTGGACTCCACACTAAGCGTGGAGTCTGCTAGAGATTTTTCTCCCTCTCCTTCTGCCCTTCCCTCTGCTCATATGAAAACACATTTTCTCTTTATAAAATAAATCAAAATAAATCTTTTTTAAAAAAGAATTCAAATTTAACCAATGTCCAATATTTTTATTTGCTAAACTTGGGAATCTACCCTTTGTAAGCAATACATACCCATCCACATATGCACACGTGCACACTCACTGTACACGCTTATACACACATGCCCACTCCTCTTTTCTTTTGCATTGCACATTCAAGTTCATTGCTTATTATAATGTAAATGGTACTGGCAGCACTCAAATAAAAAGAAAATCATGTGGCAGTACTTCAATAGGTACCTTTCAAGGAAATAATTTAGTGAAATTACAAAAGAATTTCATCATGTACAGGAGACCATCTTAGAGTGTTTGAAACTGATTCCATGGTGGGCACGATTCTGGTGTCCACGCTGAGCTCCCCATTCTGGCCGCGACGCAGTTTTCACAAAGGAGGCAAACTTCAGATAGCCCAGGTCTCCAGGTCCCTGCCGGGCAGCTCTCAGATCTCCTGTAAACATTTCCCCTTGCACTTCCTAAGTTCTAGGCATGTTTATTTTACAGAAAGGGGTCTCGGCCCATCTGGGATTTGTTTGGAAGGGATTGCCTCTTTTCTTTCTTTATAAAAATAACCCAGTGTCTTTATGTAACTGGGCGGGATCATTAATTTAACGAGTGGGCCTCACCTTTTCCTGGGTGTGTTCCTGGAAACAGTGTGCAAAGCTGGTTGGGTTAACCATTCTTGTGCATGGCCTCCAGCCTGACCTCTTTTAAAGTGTGTCTCAGGGCTCCATGGTGCTGGCCACCCCTTCTGTTTCTGTGGTCCTGGGCTGCTGCTGGAGTGTGGGCCCAGAGTGCAGGCGTGGCTTATCTTTGATGAGTGAACAAGTGATCCAATGAACAGGAGACTGGATTCCAGCTTCTTTTGATGTATTTGTAACTTGTAATTCTTACCCTGCACCAGCAGACACCCGTAGTCAGGATCATTTAATTCTGAATACAAGCCTACTTTGGAGATATTGCTGGTTTGGTTTCAGAGCATCGCAAAAAATGGAAGAGAGCATTTAAATGAGCCAAATGAAATTTTTGCATTCCCGGGGCATATAAAAATTAGGTTTACACTATACTACAGTCTATTAAGTATGTAATGGCATTACATCTAAGACAACAATAATTAAAAATATTAGTTAATATTAATTAATTAGTTAATATTAGTTAGTTAAAAAATATTTTACTGCTAAAAAATGCTAACCATCACCTGAACTTTCATTGAGTCGTCCCTGGTTACAGATCGCCTTAACAAATAAAATGATAGAAGAATGGTTTGAACTATTGTGAGAAATACCAAAATGTGATACGAACACATGAAGGGAGCAAATGTTGTGGGGAAATGGAGCCAACGGACTTGTTCTACTCAGGATCGCCACGGACCTTCAGTTTTTAAAGAAGGCAGTAACTCTGAACCAAAATGAACTGAGTCCACCATGTCTGGGACATTTTAAAAAAATTTTTAATTTTGTCTATAATTCTGAGACCAAATTGAGAAAGATCCCAGTTGCCTTCCTTGGTAAAAACTAAAGTTGTGTGCTATACATTGGATGTTGTATGGAACTTATGAATCACTGAACTCTACTTCTGAAACAATACAACAGTCTATGTTAACTAAATTGAATTTAAATAAATAAAAATAAATAAAGTTGTGTACTATGGAAGTAAACCAGGCCAAAAAGCCACAGGACCCCCACCCCAGATATCTACATACGACCAGTCACTTCACTGATGCTAGGAAGTGAACTTAAAGGAGCCACAGGCTGTAACAGCCAGAGATGCCAGCAAGGTGTGAAGGCACTTTTGCATGTGTGGATGGGTAAAAAACAGCATTGGGGTGTTTTGTTGACCTTTTTTTTTTAACTTTTTACAACACTCAGGCTGGTTTGCACTACAAGGAAATTAATTCCTTCCTTAGATCTCACCATCTCCCTCCCATCAATCTAGAGAAATTGAAGATCTGTAGAGTGGCTCAATGCAGAGCAGTCGGCATCACACAGACAATATTCATTTGGCACAGGGCTTTTCCTCTCCTTCAGGGAGCACGGATGACTTTCTAAATGTTTATTTCATAAGCCCCAGAAGAGCCTGGGGAGATGGGGAAGTGCCAAGACACATGATCTGTGTGTCGCACAATGGAAGACAGAGATCTGCTCCAGGGATGTGAGTGAGAGAAGAGCCTGGCATCTTTGTCCCCATGTACACTGCTCCAGATTTCTAATTGCTCTTCTTAGGTTCTTCAGTGCCAGGATACACAGCTTTGTTCTAACAAACATAACCAAGGACCTAATAGCTTTCTGAAATCCTCATCGAAGTATAAAGTTGGCCCTTTGGACCCCCAGGAGACCTCTTGACATGTGGCTGCTTGCTTGTTGAAAAACCCATTGCCATGATGTCATGGGCTTTGTTTCCGAGAAAAGACAATTGTCTTATCTCAGGAGGAAGGATGTTGGGGGCAGCGGAGGACAATTTGGCTTTTGTCTTTAGCCAGTGACATTTAGAACAACTTTCATCCACGGCATTGGCAAACTCAAGCTATCTAATCATGTGCGGTTTCGTAACATCAAAAAAAGTGAGGGAGGGTCTCAAGAAGGTGTCACCTAATTAGCCACCCTGAGTATGGGCTGCACTTCATAACTTCCTTCTAAAATGCTGAACGTGAGTTTGTGCTATGGTGAATGCTGTGAAAGGTGTAAGCCTGATGATTCACAGACCTGTACCCCTGGGGCAAATAATAATAAAATAAAAAATAAAATGACAACATGAAAAAGAGAGAGTAGGTTTAGAATGGCCAAGGGATAAAGCTTAACACCACCAGACATGCTGACAGCACATTCCCTTGATATGACATGTTGAGAAGAGCACTTTTCTTCTGTGGTCTTCCTGCTCAGATGCTCATTACCCCCCATCTAATCATGAGAAAAATACTGGGAAAACCCACATGGAGGAACCTTCTATAAAATGCTCTTCAAGGTCGTCAAAAACAAAAAAAGTCTGAGAAACAGTCACCAACCAAAGAAAGCTTTAGAAGACATGATAGCTAAATTTAATTTGGTCTCCTGGATGATATCCTGAAACAGAAAAAGGACATTAGAAAAAAACTGAAATCTGAATGAAGTATGAATTTCATTAATAGTAAAACACTGATGTCCCTTCCTTAGTTGTGATCATTAGACCTGCTAATGTAAACTGATAATCAGAGAAACTGGATGAGGAACACACTAGGGTTTTCTGTACTGTCTTTACAACTCTTCTATAAATCTAAACTATTCTAAAATAAAAAAGATTATTTAAGTAAAACTGATAATTAAAAAAGGACTGGTCCTAGCATAGGAGGTATCTAAGGCTGGTGTTTCCAAAGTGTTTTTTTTTTTAGAATTTGATATAAAATTAAAGCTTTTGAGTTCTTTCTTGGTTATAGTAGACAAGAGGGTTTTGAGAAAAGCTGGTAATAAAATGGTGAAATTCTTCAGGTCAAAAAAACAGTCATATGCTAAGGAAAACAAATAGAAATACCTAATATTGAAAAAATCTGAAATTCAGCCCCTTGGTTATACTTTACTACATGGGCTTGGACACTAGTGGTCAAAGACACTCCTGATACTTGGCAGCACTACCTCAAAAGGATCAGCATGAATCTCTCATTATATGTGGTGGACTGACCAGTCTTTGTCTTTACTCCCTCCCCCAAAATTATCACAGTGATGAAAGAAAGTGGGGAAAAAAAGTCATAATAAACCTATAAGGACAAAGAAAATGAAGGAAGCATTCCTGGTATGGTTTAGACGAGAAAACAGCTAACACTGACTGAACATGCACCAGTTTAAATTCTTTCTGTAGGACGAATCACAGATGAACTGGTGGTCATATATTCAGAAAAACAGAGAAAACATGTAAACCAAATGCCTATGGAAAGGGAGAGCAGCAAAGAGTCCATAGATTCTGCAGGAACCCAGAACTTCCAAGACATCAGAGGCACCCAATACCCCAAACAGCAGGGCTGAAGAACAGGGTTGAGAGGGGAAGGTGGTGCATCCTCCCTGGATCTGGGTTGCTGAGAGATGGCTTCCCTGATCTCAAGGCAGGTGATCAGTTCATTCTCTGAAAACATCAGACAGAGCTAGGTTAGTATTCTGGACACACACCAAAGAGGCTCAGTTCCAGACCTAACTCCTGGGAAAGTCATTGGAAACTCCTCCTGTGAGCAGTGGGGCCATTTTCCAGGACCTGTTTCCAAAGTCCCATAGCCAGGCGGGAGCTCCTCAAACCTCAGATGATTCTTCTGAAGAAACAGATGCCAATGTACTTAACTGATACAGAGAGACACCTCCAGATATAGATTTTTATGGGCTAAATTGTGTTCTCTCCTATTTCCCATGTTGAAGTCCTCACCCCCCAGTGCCTCAGAATGTGGTGATATTCTGAAACAGGTCCTTCGAAGAGGTGATTAAGTTAAAAAGAGGCCATCAGTGTTGGCCCTAATCCAATATGACTGGTGTTCTTATAAGAAGAGGAAATTTGGTTGCACAAACAGACACCAGGGATTTGCATACACTGAGGAAAGGTCCTGTGAGGACACAGCAAGAAATGGGCTATCTGCAAGCCAAGGAGAGAAGCCTAGGAGAAGAAACCAACTCTGTGGCACCTTGATCTTAGACTTCTGACCTCCAGAACTCTGAGAAAATACACATCTGTTGTTTGAACCACCCAGTGTATGGTACTTTGTAATGGCAGCCTGAGCACATGGATGCATGGATACTTTATGTTTCTCCAGTGAAAAGGGCCAGTGATGGTACCATGGACTCCATCAATTCACAGGCCTTGCCCAAGTGCACAAAACTTCTGTATGGATTAGGTCCTTGGCAAGAAATCCTGATGGCACTCTCAAAAGGGGAGGTAGAACAGAGTTTAATAAAGGGACTACTTAGAGAGCAGAGGGTGTGGTTAAGAGAAACAGAGGAGCGGTGGAGCAGGCCCTGGGAGGGGCAGCAGAGGCTGCTTTTATCACCTCTGTGTCACAAGTCAGGAGGGAGTGTTTACTAGAACACAGAGAGGGCTGAGGCTGTCTGAGAAGTTTAACCAACAGGAGATGTCCGTCACCTTCAGCAGAGGAAGGCAATCACTGCCAAGACACAGCTCAGCAGGAGAGGACCAGGGACATCAGTTCCCCACACAGTCTCTCATCCTGATGTCTGACCCCCTGCCAGGGCTCTGGTGGCCAGAACCCATCAGAATCCAGAGGGTAAAGGAAGCCAGGTGATGCAGTCCACGTAGGTCAACCTAAGGAGCATGGAGCAGGGTGGAAGGGGATTCAATCTGGAGGAGCCAGTGAAAAATAAACAGCTCATTTTCCAATCAGCTTTTCTGTTCCTCTTCATCAGATCTTAACAGGCTTCTAGGAGCTTGTGAAACTCCTTCAGTGGGGGAAGAGATCCTGAAAACAAGTAAGCACACAAACCTACAAATAAGTAAACAAAGGGAAACTAGGATTAATGGACAATGCAGTGAACAAAAGAAAGAAAGAAAGAAAGAAAGAAAGAAACAAAGAAACAAAGAAACAAAGAAAGAAAGAAAGAAAGAAAGAAAGAAAAGAAAGAAAGAAAGAAAGAAGGAAGGAAGGAAAAGAAAAGAAAGAAAGGGGAGGGGAGGGGAAGGGAGGGGAGGATAGGATAGGAGAGGAAAGGAAAGGAAAGAAAAGAAAACAAAAGGAGAGGAGAGGAGAGAAGAGGAGAGGAGAGGAGAGGAGAGGAAAAAGGAAAGGAAGAAACCCAGAGGAAATAACATAGCAAGCATTGGAACATATATATTCCAGGAATCCAAAGTCAAGTCATTCCATTCTCAGAAATGCCATGTTAGGACAACTGGAAAAAATCAGATAATGTGAAGGAAATCTTGCAAATTAGAAATATGATCACCAAAAATAGTAAATAGGAAGATTAGAAGAATCTGTTCAGAAAGTAAAATAAACCAAAAGAAGATAAAAGATGGGTAAGAAAAGATAAGAAACTTGGAGAAGCAATCCAGCAGATACAACGTCTGACTCTTTAGAAACTCAGAAACAGTGAGAAGAAAGGGTGGAGAATCCATCAAGTACATGGTGGGGGCACTTCTCCATCCCCAAAGCCTTGAATCTCCAGACTGAATGAGCCCTAGAAGTACCTAACGAAAGAGATGAAAACACACACCAAAGCACACATTTCTGAGGTTTTAGAATTCTAGAGAGAAAGCAGTATTGAAAGGGGGGGGAGAGGAATAGAGGGAGAGATGGAGTTGTGGAAAGAAGGAAGAAGAGGGAGAAACAGAGGGATAGAGAGAGAAAGGGATAAAGGGAGAGAAGGAGAGGGAGAGAGGGAGGGAGAGAGGGAGAGAGGAACCTATTCAAAGGGAATGAAATCAGAAGGCAGCACTGGAGGAGTAAAAGGTAGTGCAGCTAAACTTAATTTCTGAGCACAGCCTAGAATTCTATAGTCAGACAAATAACATGTAAGGGAGAATAAAAATATTTCCAGGGGCACCTGGGTGGCTCAGTGGGTTAAAGCCTCTGCTTTCGGCTCAGGCCATGATCTCAGGGTCCTGGGATCGAGCCCCACATCGGCCTCCCTGCTCAGCCGGGAGCCTGCCTCCTCCTCTCTCTCTGCCTGCCTCTCTGCCTACTTGTAATCTCTCTCTCTGTCAAATAAGTAAATAAAATCTTTAAAAAAAATATTTCCTAAACATCAGGACTTCTGCCTGATAATTCTAAGATGGACTAGATGTACTTTCCAGCTTCTTCCTGCTAAGAACAACTAAAATCCAGGACATTATATGTAAAGCAAACCTAAGAAGAATCTGGAAGGTGAAGACAAGGTTGATTGGCTAGGAAGCTCAGGACCCAAGGAAAACTGTAGTGGGTGAGTTCCAGGGTTTTCTTCTCACCTCATAGATCCCAGAACTGGACCTGAACAAGCTTGAAAATGCCAATGGGCACAGTTAAGAAAGGCCCTAACGGAAACCTGCTCTGTCTACCAGAGCACTAGGCAAGTGGCCACCTGGAAAGACAGAACATTTTTTTTAAAGAACCATTAGACTCCAATCAAAGTCCACAGTGGGGGAAAAAATGTGGCCCCATCCTTCCCTACCCCAGCCAAGGCTGCATGGGGAGCCTGGACTCACCCTCACTGGGCTGTAGCAGGGATTCCCAACCCCCACAGTGGGGTGATATCAAAGAAACCTGCCAGGGAGATAAGACTTCCATCCCTGACTGCCAGTAAAAACTCACTCCCGTGCTGTCAAGAGAGACCATGTAAGGAACTGGACTGTTTCTAGATTATCCTCACTAAGTTGAGAAGTTCTACTCTGTTTCTATTTTTCTGAGAGTTTTTTTTTTGTTGTTGTTTGTTTGTTTGTTTTACCAAGAATAGATATTGAATTTTGTCAGATGCTTTTCTCTTTC
The DNA here is from genome assembly GCA_002007465.1 of Ailurus styani. Lineage (NCBI taxonomy): Eukaryota > Metazoa > Chordata > Mammalia > Carnivora > Ailuridae > Ailurus > Ailurus styani. The sequence goes on along the minus strand of LNAC01000721.1, from coordinate 34,962 downwards.
TTCAACTGATATGATTGTGTGATTTTTTTTTCTTAGCCTGTTGATATGGTAGATTATAGTTTCAAATATTGAACCAGGGTTACACTCCTGGTGTAAGCCACTTGGTCGTGATATATAATTATCTTTGTTAAGAATCAGTGCACCTGGGGCACCTGGGTGGCTCAGTGGGTTAAAGCCTCTTCCTTCGGCTCAGGTCATGATCTCAGTGTCCTGGGATTGAGCCACGTCTTGGGCTGCCTGCTTGGCAGGGAGCCTGCTTCCTCCTCTCTCTCCGCCCGCCTCTCTGCCTACTTGTAATCTCTCTCTCTCTGTGTCAAATAAATAAATAAAATCTTAAAAAAAAAGAAAAGAATCAGTGCATCTGTACTTAGGAGGGATATTGGTCTCTTTTTTTGGTAATATATTTGTCTGGTTTTGGTGCCAGGAAAATACCATCTTCCTAAAATAAAAATGGCACAGCTTTCTTTCTGCCATATTCTTCTAGTAAAGTAATCACAAAGCCCAGATTCCAGGGGAGGGGACACAGACTCACCCCAATGGGAAAAATACAAAGAACTTTGAGACCACACTTTAAAACCACTATGGATTCTTAGGAAGGTACTAGGTATCAAAGTTTCAACTCAGAATGCATTATTTGGGGAACAATTTACTGGTGAGATAATAGCATGCTTTCAAAACATTGCAGGCTAAATCTTGTTTTGCAGAGTGGAAGGAGAGAGCCATCCATATTGGTCCCTTATGGCCTTTATTTCTAGGAGAATGTGTTCTGAATTATGGAAGCAATGTGTAAGCAAACTTGTACCCCACTCCTTTTTTTGCTGTATTGTATTTCTTAATTCTGCAATTTAAAAAGTCAGTGTGGACAGGCTGTAAAGGGTGATTGGCAGGATCCACTGGAGCCTGACAAGGAGCTGGATCAGAAATAGCAGTGATCATGACACAGGATATTAACAGTGCCTGAAATGTGCTGCCCTGAAAGGCAATGGGGAACTACGCTTCCTCAGTATCATTACTGTGTAAGGGACAATCATCAAAGTGCCCAGGGGCCAATGCTTTGCAAGTAGGATGTGGTTTTCTGGTGAATCTTGGTTCTTTTATTATTTTTTTAAATTCATATATAATTAACATACAATGTTATATTAGTTTCTTTTTTTTTTTTAAAGATTTTTTTTATTTATTTATTCATTTGACACAGAGAGATTACAAGTAGGCAGAGAGGCAGGCAGAGAGAGAGGAAAGAGGAGGAAGCAGGCTCTGCTGAGCAGAGAGCCGGACGTGGGCCTCGATATCCCAGGACCCTGGGATCATGACCTGAGCCGAAGGCAGCGGCTTTAACCCACTGAGCCACCCAGGCGCCCGATATTAGTTTCTTTTATACAGTATGATTCAAGGTGGTATTCATTTCTCAGTGCTTACCCAGATAAGTGTATTTATTTATCTATTTATTTATTTATTATTTGCCCCAAGGGAATAGGTCTGTGAATCATCAGCCTTACACCTTTCACAACACTCACCATAGCACAAACCCTCCCCAATGTCCATAACCCATCCACCCTGTCCCTAACCTCCCACCCCCCAGTAACCCTCAGTTTGTTTTGTGAGATTAAGAGTCTCTTATGTTTTGTCTCCTTCCCAATCCCATCTTGTTTCATTATTTTTTCCTCCCTACCCCACACAACCCCCCAACCTTACCCCTCAAGTTCCTCATATCAGAGAGATCATATGATATTTTTCTTTCTCTGACTGACTTATTTTGCTCAGCATAATACCCTCTAGTTCCTTCCACATCATTGCAAACATCAAGATTGCATTTCTTTTGATAGCTGCATAGTATTCCACTGTATATATATATATACCACCTCTTCTTTATCCATTCATCTGTTGATGGACATCTAGGTTCTTTCCATAGTTTGGCTATTGTGGACATTGCTGCTATAAACATTCGGGTGCACGTGCCCCTGAGGATCACTACCTTTGTGTCTTTAGGATAAATACCCAGTAGTGCGATTGCTGGGTCGTAGGGTAGCTCCATTTTCAACTTTTTGAGGAATCTCCATACTGTTTTCCAGAGTGGCTGCACCAGCTTGCATTCCCACCAACAGTGTAGGAGGGTTCCCCTTTCTCCGCAACCTCGCCAACATCTGTCATTTCCTGACTTGTTGATTTTAGCCATTCTGACTGGTGTGAGGTGGTATCTCACTGTGGTTTTGATTTGTATTTCCCTGATGCCGAGTGATGTGGAGCACTTTCTCATGTGTCTGTTGGCCATTTGGATGTCTTCTTTGGAGAAATGTCTGTTCATGTCTTCTGCCCATTTCTTGACTGGGTTATTTGCTTTATGGGTGTTGAGTTTGAGAAGCTCTTTACAGGTTTTGGAAACAAGCACTTTATCTGATATGTCACTTGAAAATATCATTTCCCATTCTGTGGGTTGTCTTTTGGTTTTGTTGACTGTTTCCTTTGCTATGCCAAAACTTTTAATGTTGATGAAGTCCCAATAGTTCATTTTTGCCCTTGCTTGCCTTGTCTTTGGTGATGTTCCTACTAAGAAGTTGCTGTGGCTGAGGTCAAAGAGGTTGCTGCCTGTGTTCTCCTCAAGGATTTTGATGGATTCCATTCTCACATTGAGGTCTTTCATCCATTTTGAGTCTATTTCTGTGTGCAGTGTAAGGAAATGATCCAGTTTCATTTTTCTGCATGTGACTGGCCAGTTTTCCCAACACCATTTGTTGAAGAGACTGTCTTTTTCCCACTGGACATTATTTCCTGCTTTGTCAAAGATTAGTTGACCATAGAGTTGAAGGTCCATTTCTGGGCTCTCCATTCAGTTCCACTGATCTATGTGTCTGTTTTTGTGCCAGTACCATACTGTCTTGATGATGACAGCTTTGTAATAGAGCTTGAAATCTGGAATTGTGATGCCACCAACTTTGCTTTTTTTTTTTTTTCAACATTCCTTTGGCTATTAGGGGTCTTTTCTGATTCCATATAAATTCTAGGATTCTTTGTTCCATTTCTTTGAAACAAATTGCTGGTATTTGGATGTGGATTGCATTAAATGTGTAGATTGCTCTAGGTAGCATAGACATTTTCACAATATTTGTTCTTCTAATCCTTGAACATGGAATGTTTTTCCACTTCTTGGTGTCTTCCTCAATTTCTTTCATGAATATATTATATTTTTCTGAGTACAGATTCTTTGCTTCTTTGGTTAGGTTTATTCCTAGGTATCTTATGGTTTTGGGTGTAATTGTAAATGGGATTGACTCTTTAATTTCTCTTTCTTCTGTTTTGTTGTTTGTATATAGAAATGCAACTGATTTCTGTGCACAGATTTTATATTCTGACACTTTACTGAATTCCTGTATGAGTTCTAGCAGTTTTGGAGTGGAGTCCTTTGGGTTTGCCATGTAAAGTATCATATCATCTGCAAAGAGTGAGAGTTTGACTTCTTCCTTGCCGATTTGGATGCCTTTTATTTATTTTTATTGTCTGATTTCTGAGGCTAGGACTACAGATAAGTGTACTCTTAACTCTTAATCCTCTTTACCTGTTTTGCCATCCCCTTACTCACCTCCCCTCTGGTAACCGTCTGTTTGTTCTCTGTATTTAAGTTTCTGGTTTTCTGTTTGTCTCTTTTTTATTTGATTTGTTTTTTAAGTTCCACATTTGAATGAAATCATATGGTATTTACCTTTCTCTGACTGACTTATTTCACTTAGCCTTGTACCTTCTAGATCTATCCATGTTGTTGCAAATGGCAAGCTTTCATCCTTTTTATGGCTGAGTAATATTCCAGTGAGTATATACACATCTTCTTTATCCATTCTTCTATGGATGGACACTTGGGCTGCTTCCATAGTTTAGGTATTGTAAATAATGCTGCAATAAGCATAAGGGTGCACATATCTTTTCCAATTAGTGTTGTCATATTCTTTGGGTAAATACCTAGTAGTGGAATTACTGGATCATATGGTAGTTCTATTTTTATGTTTTGAGGAACCTCCATACTGTTTTCTGCAGTGGCTGCATTGGTTTTCATTCCTACCAACAGTTTATGAGGGTTCCTTTTTCTCCACAGCTTTGCCATGGTTCTTTACATAGCTTTGGTCGACAGAACATGCTTTCCCACAAACTAGGTGAAGGTTGGAAAACTTTCCATTTCTGTAGGTAATACAACTTTTTTTGTGTGATGCTTCTCATTTTGAATTGCCAAGTTTCAGGTACAGAGTAATGGAAATAGAGATATAATTTCTTCCCACCCAGAGTCCTGTCCTGAATCTATCCAGGGACCCCAAGGTAAATACCTCTGCTTTGAATAGCAGGATTGTTCCCAGGACGAGAACTGCATTTTGATTTGGCAAATGGATATTTGGTTTGCAGAGGAGGCCCCTGGGCTGTGCAGGAGAACATAGGAGCATCACTGATCAGCATAATAAACAGAGACTGTTTCTCCTTGCCCCAGGAAGCCTGGATTCCAACATTTCTGGTGACTTGGAATGGGGAAAGAGTGGCAACAGAGACCTAGTGAGAGTGATTTAGACCAAGGCAGGGCCTTGGGCTCCTCCAGAGCTTGCAGAGGGGTGACCAGAGCCAGGGAAAGATGTATCTAGTCAGTTAATGCTCTCTCTGTTTTTACCTGTAGTCCTCTTGTCTGCTATGCTCTGTATGCAGGTCCCTTGTTTGGTGTCCAGGGATGATGGAGAGCGGCTGTGCCATGCTTACAGGAAATGAGAACAGGAGAAGTCTTATTAAGGAAAATAAAAAGACACGTACCCTCCCACTCACATTTCTCTTTTAAAATCTCATGTGGAAGGAAGTTCAAAGCACAAAATGAGTTTAATCATGAGGAGTCTGTGAGCTCCCGGCCCCACTGCCTTTGGAAGTATTTGGCTAGGCAGACTTTTCTCAGCTTTGTGGGGTGAGCAAAATAGATGAAGCCAGAGGGACAAAGGACTTGTTTTCCAAAGGGTCCAACTTCGATTCCCAAATTCCCTTTTTATTTGGAGTCCTGGACAAAGCAGGCACCAGAATGGCTCTGACTCAGCTGAGAGGAGCTTGTGCAGTGGCGTCCAGCGGCCAGCACACTCATGAAAACCTTGAGCCCCAGGAACAGAATGTGAGAACCTTCCCACTCTGTGTACCACTTCCTGAGACCCCAAAGAACTTCTCCAAAATAACAATAGAGTGGTGTGTCAATGTCCAGCACATTGTGTGATCTGGGACTAGCCCTGCTGCCCCTGTCCAGACTTCCTTTTCTCCTTTCCCTTGAGCCTTCTTCTCTGAGACTTGGAAGATGCATCCCTGGGCATGTTCCTGCTGTGTTCCTGAAGGCCCAGTCCTCTGGGCTCCTGGGCCCTCCTGGCTGCAGTGGGCCCAGCCTGAAGAGCCAATACTTGGTACCGGGAATTTCCCTTAGAGATATCTTGGAAAATTTGTCACACCTTCTCTAGGTCCTTCAGATTGGATTATTTTTGGTGGGTTTTCTCTGTAATTATCCAAAACAGACACTCTTTTGGAGGCTGTGGGATAATTCATAACATAGGAAAGAGGTAGTAAGTAAATCAGTCGCCTCCAACTGCAGCCAGCTTCAAAATGGTTATTGTTCTTTCAGTTGTCGAATTTGGACTGTTATCTTTTTATAATATTTGTTTTTTTTCCATAACTCTTACTTTATTTCAAGGAAGATTTGAGATGTATTTTATATATATATATAATTTTATATATATTTATTATATGTAAATGTAATGTAAATATATATAATTTGTATATAATTATATATATAATTTTATATTTTTTTCTTTGCTGTGCTAGTTACAATAGAATAAATTGGGGAAGGTAATAAATCAAAGATAAAAGTATAAGAGGAAAGACTGTCAGGAGGAAGGTTGATCTAAACACATCATGTGCTGTAACTATTTAAAAGTTAAATTTGTAACTAAAAAGCTTTTGAAAATAAATTTCCAGGCCCGGAATAGTTTTACTGGAAAATTTTAACAAACATTCAAAATAGAATAACACCAATTTTACATATTTCTTCTAAAAGGTTGAAAAGAAGAAAACACTTTCCAACTCATTTTAGGAGACCAATATTGCTTGTATACCAAAGAAAAGGAAGGAAAAAGAAAGAAAAAGGAAGCCACAAACTAATATCTCTCATGACCTTAGATGTATAAAAAACAAACAAACAAAATAAGCAAAAAACCCTCCATAAAATATTAGCAATTCCAACCTAACAGTGTATAAAAGGAATGATGAATCATGACCAAGGGGGATTTATTCCAGTTATGTAAGATGTAAGTTTTTGAAAATCAGTCAATGCAATTCACCATATCATCAAGATAAAGAAGAAAAATGATCATATCTATTGACAAAGGAAGAACACCTGACAAAATTCGATGCTCATCCATGACAAAATCTGTCAGTGGCCCAGGAATAGGGTGGAAGTTTCTCAACCTCATGAAGAACAGCTACAAACAGCTAGAGCTAACATCAGGCTCCTCTGTGCTCTCCTCTGAGTCCCCTTCCCACCCCGCCCCCATCATATGCTCACGTGGCAGTTCTCTCACCTCCACCCAAGAGCATTGTGACAGCTTGCAGAGGTGGTCACAATGACATCACCTTTGCCTAAAGATAGGCTGGTATAGGGAAAACATTATAATTATGGACCTGATAATTTTTCTCATAACTGGAGAAGTCCCATGAAGTTTTAGATATTTGTTTTTCTTTCTAATTGATTGAGGAAAAGCAATGACTAAAACTACGGTTTCCTTTGTCAGGGTTCTTGTATTGAAAACTGCCTGCAGGATTCTGCTTTGGGCTGTCTGTATTTAGGGAGCATATACAAAGGGAGTATGTATGGTGGGTGCAATGCAGCAGATGTCCACCTCAGTGCAGAAGCCCACCCACCTGAGGGATTTCCGGAAGGATGCACATGTGGCACCAACATCAAGGGCAGAGAATCCTCTAAGTCTCCAGCTGTCTTTGCAATTACCATAGAGCCAACAGTGAAGATAATGAGAGTCTGAAGATACAGACCTTCCCACTCAAACTGGTAGATTGGTGGATTTAGCAGGATCTGAAAACAAAAAGATATGCATGCAGAAGGGATGAAGGTGAAGAAAGTAGGTAATAGAAACCAACTGATCACAGAGCTGCCTGGGCCCAGTGATCACTGTCCTTATCCCTGTGGGTAATGGCAAACAAAGGCAGTGCTTAAGACCACAAACTCACCTTCTTTCTTCAGGATTCTCTTGGAAATAATACTGTTTACAGAAAAAGACAACTCTTTCCTTCCTATGTAGGGAAAACCCCAATTCTTTCCTCCTGTGTATTTCCTTTACTACTCATAAGAAATACTTTGCTTCTGGTCACAAAATGTGTATTTCTTACACCAAAAAGCAATTAACCAAGACCACTTGATGTCCTACATTTTAACTCAATTCTAACACTATCTACCTAAAGATAGTATCAGGTCCCACGGGTTAAATGTTCAGCTCCGCAAGACTGTCCTCCTATTTCATTTTTTTTAAAGATTTTATTTATTTATTTGACACACAGAGAGAGATTACAAGTAGGCAGAGAGGCAGGCAGAGAGACAGGGAGAGGAGGAAGCAGGCTCCCCGCTGAGCAGAGAGCCCGATGCGGCCTCGATCCAGGACGCTGAGATCATGACCTGAGCCGAAAGCAGAGGCTTTAACCCACTGAGCCACCCAGGCGCCCATGTCCTCCTATTTCAGATACCAATTATAAATAGTAGGCCCCCAGATTACCCACAACTTCTGTCTGATTTGGCTACAGAGCAGAGGTTCCCATAACTCCCCTCCTTGGGTTTCATTAATGTGCTGGAAGAGCTCACCGAACACAGGGAAACCCTTACAGTTACCAGTTTATTAAGGAGTGTGATAAAGGATGTGGATGAACAGCCAGATGAAGAGAAACATAAGGGTGAGGTCTGGGAAGGTCCCCAGCACAGCGCCTTCTGTCCCCCTGCAGCTGGGGAGAATCATCCTTCAGGTACGGATGTGTTTGCCAAGCTAGAAGCTCTCTGAATCTTGTACTATTGGGATTTCAGAGAGGCTTCCTCATATAGATGCAATGGATCATTAACTCCATTTCCAGCCCCCTTCTCCCGTCTCAAGAGAATGGTTGGTGGGGCTGAAAAGCCCAACCTTCTAATCATGGCTTGTTCTTTCTTGACCAGCCCCCATTCAGGAGCCATCTAAAAGCCCATCCAGAGTCACCTCAATAGAACAAAGATGCTCCCAGCTCTCTTATCACTTAGGAATTCATAAGGGCTCTAAGAGTTCTGTGTCAGGAACCAGGGACAGATATGTGTATATATATATTTCTTATTATTTCACAAATAGCCAAACTGCTATAACTGTCCATCCTAGACCCAGGTGAACCAGGGGAACCCTTTTCATGCTTAATTTTTTTGTAAGCTGATTAAAAACAAGGTGGTAGTAAGTGAGGAGAGCTGGGAACATGTGACCCACTGCAAGCCCAAGTGAAGAGGCTCAATGAACACTAGCACAGGCCAGGCAGACATACAAGCAAGCTTGCTGACCAGAGATGAAGAGAAAGCTAACTAGGTGAACTCTTCTTGGGAGGCATTCCTATTCTTTAAGAAATATGAATGGGAAAAGAAGTCTCTGGTAGAAAGGATTGCCCAAATGAAAGGTCTTATCCTCAAAAAGGAAAATGTAGTCTGTCCCTTATACTTGTTAAATTCCAAGAGGATCAAGTAACAGCCCCTGGGGAAGCTATAGGAGGAATTCCAGGGAAATCTGCCTGAGGGAGGGGTGGGATGGGTCAGAATTAAGGAAGGAGATAGAAACTCTGTAAGAATCAAAGGTCAGCTTGCCAGACCTGCAAAGTATGCTGTGGAAAGTCATTCCCTCAGAGAACAGAGGACTCAGTCAGTAGAACCCAAGTAAAGAGCCCCCCAAACAGGTACTCAGGTCATAGCAAACTAGAAAAAGCTTCTTCTGAAATAGCTGGTACAGACAAAATAATAATAATAATAATAATAATAATAATAATAATAATAATAATAATAATAAATGTCAGCAAGGATTCTCCCTTAAAGATCCACAACTAGCCAAGTTTCCTGTAAACACTGAAAAGTTATAAGTCCAAATGGTACAAACTCAGGTAGTGTTGAATGATTCAAAGAAAGCATGTGAAAAAATCAAAGGGCACACTAACAATTGGGATTAGAGCTTAAATCTTCACAAAAAAGCAAATATTCATCATGACAACTTTTTGGATGCAACCAAAGCCTGAAAGTGGCAAGAAGTTTCTCAGCTGGATAAAATTCATGCAGGAACACCAGCACAGGCTCATTAACCTCAGTCCTGACCATGCCCACGCCCTGAGGTGGGATGGCTGTCAGTGCATTGAGAATCATAGCACACTAAGTCATAAGCCTAATGGTCAGCTCTTCCTGAGCTGAGTGAACAGGTTATCGAGGGACTCAAAATGGTACAGCAGCACTGTGCACTTTTCAGGTAAAGTGGGACAAAAAGAAGCATGAGCACCAAGGTCAAGGGCAGGTCGACAAACCGGGGCATGGTTCTACATGGACATAGGCATTTTTCTTAGCAGGAAAAACTGATTAGGCCAGACTGCAGCAAGAGCATCCCTCACAGTTGAGTACCCCAAGGATGCAGGTCCCCATTCGTAATTCAGCAGCTCAGAACATCTTTGTGCAAAATGAGATGCATGACCTGCATTTGACTCTTTGCTTTGTAGACAACAAGCTATCTTCCCTGAAGCCTGAATGTAGGTCATCCAAAGAGTCAGGAGAAAGAACTCAACTAACTTTCCTTCTTCCTTTCTTTCCTTCTTCTTTTTTTTTTAAAGATTTTATTTATTTATTTATTTGAGAGAGAGAGAGAGAGAGAGAGAGAGAGCGCACAAAGGGACAAGGAGCAGAGGAAGAGGGAGAAGCAGACTCCCCGCTGAGCAGGAAGCGGAAACACAGGGCTCAACTGATTATTGATTTTGTTGCTTCTAGGAAACTTGGAGATTTTGGTCAGTAAAAAATATCTCTGTTTACCCCTCTCCTTTTTGTTAGTTGTTTGGCAAATTCTTACTCTTACTCTTAATGGATTAAAAAAAAAAAATCTAGCTTATTTATTTAGAAAATGAGTTTCTAAAATAAGTTTTGAGACCAAATTTGCTGGAAGCCACCAACTAATGAAAGGCTTGTCTTCTCGATTGTAATTTTATTTTTTTTTTCATTTTTAAATTTGATTTTAAAATATTTCAAATACTTATTGAGTATTGTATCTATTCTCTGATCCTCTCCTTACCTTTCCTTGCAGCCGCTCTCGTTCCCATCATACACGAGGACTACTGGGAGCTAGCTGTCTGTTTTGTTCCTAATTGCAGCTTCCAAACAAGACCACTTCTCCTCCCTTCTTTCACAAAGACTCACATTATCTGAAGTACATACCACAAGATTATACCAACTTGCCTCATTTATAGAGTATTTTAGTACCTGACTCTATTTTGTCTTCACCAATGTGTGTTTTCACCCTTGAATGGATTCAACAGACCAAGGAGATGATCTGTGCCCTGCCTTGGCTTCTCAATTCCTTAACTTCCTCATGACCAGTTCTCCTTCTCCACTGCATTTTGCCAATCCCACTTCTGTAATCACACCTCCAAACCACAATGCCTCCCAAGTCCCGACAGAGAATCCCACTCTCTAATTTCATTTTTTCTTTGCAGCTCACTTTGCTACCCTGCTTTGCTACCCATGGGACTCCATGGACTAACTCACCATTTTCTTACTACTCATCACTTCTGTCTGTCCTCCAGTTCCACTTCCCTGCCTCCCTTCTTTTAGTTCCAGGCGCAACCTCATTTCTGCTCCCTGCATACATCCTCATTTTTCTTCATGGCTCTCACCTGGCAAATCCCAACCCAGTCAGGTTAAACCTGATTCTTCTCCTAATCCACATCCACATTTCAAGACCAATGGTTGGTCAAAGCCCACATCATTGCTGAATGGTCACATTTGTTTTATTCAAACTCTTTTATTTTGAGATAATTGTAGGTTCACATGCAGTCATATGAAATAATATGAAAAGATCTTTTGTACACTTTACCCAGTTTCCCCCAAAGGTAACACCTTGTAAAAGGCAGTATAATATCCCAACCCAGGATAGTGACATCAATACGATCAAGATATAGAACATTTCTGTCACAGGGATATGTCTTATTGCCTTTTTATGGCCACACCCACTTTCCTGCCATTTCTACCATGTCTTTAATGCTTGAAAACCACCAATATGTTCTCTATTTCTTTAAATTTGTCATTTCAAGAATTTTATATAAGTCATATACATTGAACCATAGAGTATATGGCCTTTTGAGATTGGGATTTTTCACTCAACATCTTTTTCTGTAGATTCATCCAAATTGTTGTGTATATCAGTAGTCTATTCCTTTACATTGCTGAGTAGTACTCCATGGTGTGGCTGTACCACAATTTGATTAACCCTTCACTCATTGAAGGGCATCTGGGTTATTTCCAATTTGGGGCTAATATGAAAGCTACCATAAGCATTCATGTGTAAGTATTTGTGTGAATGTCTCTTTATTTCTCTGGAGTAAATACCAAGAGTATAATTTCTGGATCCTATGATAGTTGCATGTTTAAACTTTTAAGAAACTGCTAAGCAGTTTTCTGGAGCAACTCTACCATTTTACATTTCCATGAACAAGGTATAAGTAACTCAGTTTCTCCATATTCTCACTAACGTTGTTGTTGTCACTTGCTGTTTTTATTATTATTTGCTCTTCTGAGAGAAGTATGCTAGTCTTTCATTGCAGTTTTCACTTGTATTTCCTTAATGGATGGTGATAGACACATTTTCCTGTACTAATTTGCAATCAGTTTGTCCTATTCAGTAAAACATCTGTTCATATATTTTGCCCATTTTCTGATTTTATCTATCTATCTATCTATCTATCTATCTATCTATCTATCTATCATCTATCTATCTATCATCTATCTATTTATTTAAAATTTTTATTTATTTATTTATTGACAGAGAGAAACACAGTAAGAGCGGGACTACAAGCAGGGGGAGTGGGAGATGGAGAAGCAAGCTTCCCACTGAGCATGATGCAGGGTTCAATCCCAGGATCCTGGGATCATGACCTGAGCTGAAGGCAGATGCTTAATGACTGAGCCACCCAGGCACCCCTGATTTTATTTATTTTTATTGTTGCTGCTAAGAGTTCTTTACATATTCTAAACTCTAGAGTTTTGTTGGGTATGTAGTTTTCAAATATTTTCTCCCTGCCTGTAGCTTGCCTTATCTTTTTAAAAAAGTCTTTCACAGAACAAATGTTTTTAATTTTGGTGAAATCCAATTTATCAAATTTTTATGGACCATACTTAGTGTCAAGTCTAAAAACTTTGCCTGGTCTTTGAGCCTAAAGATATTCTCTGATTTTTTTTTCTAAAAGTTTTATAATTTTATATTTTACACTTAAGTCCATGACCCATTTTGAGCAAATTTTTATATAAGATGTAAGATGGTTGAGGTTTTTTGCCTGTGGCTGTCCACTGGGACCATCTCTGTTTGTTGAAAAGACAGTCTTCATGAAAAGATGTTCATGATCATTAGCCATCAGGGAAATTCAAATCAAAACCACATTGAGATACCACCTTACACCAGTTAGAATGGTAGAAATTAATAGGACAGGAAACACATATTGGAAAGGATGTGGATAAAGGGGAACCCTCTTACACTGCTGGTGGGAATGCACATTGGTGCAGCCACTTTGGAAAACAGTGTGGAGATTCCTTAAAAAATTAAAAGTAGACCCGGCAATTGCATTACTGGGTATTTACCCCAAAGGTATAGATGTAGTGAAAAGAAGGGCCATATGTACCCCCGTGTTCATAGCAGTAATAGCTACAATCACCAAATCATGGAAAGAGCCAAGATGCCCTTTAACAGAAGAATGGATAAAGAAGATATGGTAGACATATATAATTGAATATTACTCAGCCATCAGAAAGGATGAATACCCAACTTTTGCATCAACATGGTTGGGACTGGTGGAGATTATGCTGAGTGAAATAAGTCAAGCAGAGAAAGTCAATTATTATACGGTTTCACTTACTTGTAGAACATAAGGAATAACATGGAGGACATTAGGAGAAGGAAAGGAAAAGTGAATTGGGGGAAATCAGAGGGGGAGACAAACCATGAGAGACTGTGGACTCTGGGAAACAAACTGAGGGTTTTGGAAGGGGAAGGGGTTGGGTGAGTCTGGTGGTGGCTATTAAGGAGGACACGCATTGCATGGAGCACTGGGTATGTTGCATAAACAATGAATCTTGGAACACTGAAAAAATAAAATTAAATTTTAAAAAAGGGATGTTTTTCTTCCATTGAATTTCTTTTGTGCCTTTGAAGGGAGAAATCAATCCAGCATATCCCCACGGGTCTATTTCTGGGGTATCTATTCTGTACCATCGATCAATGTCTATCCCTCTGGCAATAACTCTGATCATGTTGTAAAAATTCACATACATCCCAGCTGGCCTTTACCAATGCCCATCCACCCACCATATCTAACTTCTTGTTCTCTGTCTCATAAGGATGACTATTTAATAATTCTTGCTATTGCTGTGTTCATCACCCCCTCCACCCACTTCACCCTTAGTCTACTTCACTTCTTATTTTCCTGAGAAAGTAGATGGCATTGGGGGAATAACCTTACTTCCCCTCAACCATGTCTACCAATAGCCTGCATCTGGCTCACATGTTCTCTCTTCTCTCCTGTGGCACTTGTAAGTTTCCCTGTTCCTGTCTAAGGCTGGTCCTGCAGCCTGTTGCTTAGACTCAGTTAGTTCTTGCAATTGTCCCCTCTCCTTCCTGAATCTGAAAATTTCTCCCATCATTCCCAACAGCACAGATTATGTCATATCACTCCCCATAAGTGACAACCACAAAAACCTCTGTAGGGGAAATTATGAAAAATTGCAAAATAGACCAAAAATTTACTAAGTCTCTTCTATGGAAAGCAATGCATTATCTAAATACATTTTCCCTGGTGATCTGGTTCTCAGAGGCTCTGCACCTTTCATTGTCTTTGAGCTATTTTATGACTCTGGAAGTTATTGATAACAGATAGAAATGAAAATAATAGTTATCCATAGATACACAAATTCTGTCTTGTGGAAAGACAATTAATTTCTTTTTTCCTCCATGGAAAAGCTAGTTTTGCAGCTTTTTATAAATTCATGTCAGCATTCCTGACTTAGCTCTCTAGGTGTGGTGCAATAATTTAAATTCTCTCTGGAACCAGTAGTAACATCTTACTAGTTCTCTCATTAATTAATGAATTACATAAAATATTTGACACCTGTTCATTTTCTATTTATTTGAATAATTATTTTTAAATTTAAAAACTATTATCCTTTAATATATCTATAAAACCATGTCCCCCTGTGGCTACATACTGTTCTATTTACTGGCCTCCCTTTTACTAAAAATTGTCTTGAAAGACTTGTCTGTATGTGTTGTATTTTTTTTTATATATGTGTTGTCTTCATGTCCATCCTGGGCTGATGAAAAGAAGGGATCAAGTATAATTTTTTGCATGCCTGAGTTGTGGACAGAGATTTGAACTACTCTCATGTGCATTCATCTGTTTCCAGATGATGTCATGAGTTATACTCAAGAACAATTTAGAGTCTTCTATATCATGCCTTTCAGGGACCCCTTCAGATGGTGGGAAAGGGTACAGGAGATGATAGAAGAATGTGAAGGGTTTTTTAACCTACTTCTGTCCTCAGCAGAGTAAGAATTTTTGCTATATTGCACATAACAGAGAATGCCATTACGGGAATTCAAAAATTTTATATCACCCATATCACTCTGAAGAACAATTTCTCAACCTGGATATTATTGACATTTTGGGGAAGATAATTCTTTGAGAAAGGGCAGCTGTCCTGTGCATTATAGGATGTTTAGCAGTATCCCTGACCCACTTGATGCTGGTGGTACAACTCCCCTACCCAGTTGTAAAATGCAAAAATGTCTCCAGGCATTGTCAAAAGTCCCCTGGGGTTGGGGCAGGGATTAAAATTACCTGTTGAGAACCACTCTTCTAGGATTTTAGATCTGAGTGACTATTATGGTAGATTTCATTTCCATAGAGAGCCAAAGAAGCCTTTAAAGAGCGGTTACCTCTCCGGGAGCCTTCTGTCAGGTGGTATCACCCAGCATTCCTGTAGCAACTTGGTCTGTGGGACAAGACAGTGAGCAGACTGAGCTCTCCAGTGCCAGGAGCCCTAGGGCATTCACAGTTACAAAGTCCTCCTCTTTCTCTAACAATTTAAATTTCTTCCTTCATTCTCTCCCAAGGTGGCAGGGAACAACTGTGAAACATTCGAATTCAAAATCAAGAGGTAAACCTTGAAGGCTTAGCTCAACCTCTGACTGGCTAATCTGACCTGGCAAAGAGAATTACTATCTAGCAATCGATTTCTCATTTTTAAAGTG
The DNA here is from genome assembly GCA_002007465.1 of Ailurus styani. Taxonomy (NCBI): domain Eukaryota; kingdom Metazoa; phylum Chordata; class Mammalia; order Carnivora; family Ailuridae; genus Ailurus; species Ailurus styani. The sequence goes on along the minus strand of LNAC01000721.1, from coordinate 19,420 downwards.
TGAGGAATTGATGAAAAGCGGTGTGTGGGAGTGATGGGGGGAGAGAGACCAGACAGACTGTTCTCTGTAATGTATAACTAGGACTGCCCCCTTTCTTCTTCCTTTGCCTTGGCATATTACATGTGTTCAGATTTCAATATCTTTGTCTTCATGGATTTCATTAGTCCCTCCACCATCCTCTTAAGACTTTTTAAAGCCTCAACTTCTGCAAGCCTGGTTTCCCAGGCTAATACCTTAATCATCTTATCTCTGTGCTTTTCTGCTGGGAAAAGAATTCTAGGTTATCGTGCTGTCCAATTGTTGCCACTAGCCATACACAGTTATTTAAATTTAAAATTTTTTAATTAAACAGCATTTAAAAATCAGTTTCTCCATTGCATTAATCAAGTGCTCACTAGCCACATAGAGCTGGTAACAGCTGTACTGGACAGTGTTTATGTGGAGTATGTCCATTATCACAGCAAACTCTAAGCATTTCAAACATTTCATCCTCATGGGCTTGATATATTTGCCTCTTTTATGAAGCTGAATATTTTCATGGACCTGTTATTTTTAATTTCTTTTCCTCCCACCTGTACATCGCTCAATGTTGGATTATTCTTGGATTTTTGACTTGTCATTTTCAGCTTTTTCAGCTCTATGGCATAATTGCTAAATTTAATCCATCAGATAGGAGCAGAAAGATAATGGGCTGAATCCACACTTGTTCTTCAGCTGAGGCGGTGCTGGTGTCCCCTTGCTGCTCAATAAAAGAGAACATGGAGGTGCTGGTGGTGCTAATTTCTTTCAACCTCTCAACAGATCATCCTGTGTGGTCCAACGTGTGAGGTGCTATTTTAAAGCTTTCATGGGTGTATGGATGGGGAAATGCTCTAAGTAGTTCTACTAAGTGTCTCCTTGATTGAAAAACAATAACAACAACAACAACAACAAAGAACATTCTATTTCCCAGATTCAGGACAGTGCAGTAAAAGTTAATTCAGCACTTGAGTTTCTGAAGTGAAAGTAAGTACACCCAGGATGCCAAACTATCATCCCAAGGTCCAACCCATGCCTCCTTATGTTCTCTGATATGAAACAAACAAATAAAAAATTATTATTGCTCTGTTAAAGTAACCAGAATAGGCCCAAGATGGAGTCACTCATGCTATGCCCCATGTCAGCAAACCAAAACTAAACTAAGTTTCTATGCTCAGCTGTCCCAGAAAAGGAAGGCCAAATCTACTACTCATTGCTCAGCACAAGTTAACTGACCCAGCTCCAAGACTTCCCTTTGCTTCATGTAGGGAAATGAACCCTGCTTTAATCAATCAGCAGAGGCCTGGGGGAACTTCCCTGTTCCTGTTCACTTTGGTCTATAAAAGATCTCTTGAATTGTACAGCTCTTTGGAGTTCCTTTCTATCTCCTATATTGGATGATGCTTGACTCATGATTTGCTGAATAAAAGCCTACTAGATCAGTAAAATGTCTGTGGAAATTTTTCTTTTAATAGGCTAGATCCCAATTCAAGTATTCTTTATTCATGGAACCTTAATTTATTATCTGTTAAGGGCAGAAGTAATACTCACTCACAAGAAAGTTGTGGAAGTCTATTCACTGAGCATGTTTGTAGCATTCCCAGCAGAGTTAAGTTCTGAATCAATGCTTAGGGAAAACCTTTTCTTCTTGAAACGAGGGCTCCCTCTTGACTCTAGGGGTACAGATGTTTATTCTGTGCATGGTGGTGACTTTTCCATGGGGTGATTTTTCTTCCTGCCTATGGTTATGTGTTATTTAAGAAAGGGCCACATTTCATGTACTTTGATATTCTTTATATATTTAGAACATTGCCTTTAGGCAAATATTTACTGATTGGCAGATGATTACATAGTAAATTTCTGGCATCAAATGTGTCCTTACTGAATAGAAGGCGATTAGTCTCAGGATCATTAGGAGAAAATTTATTTAATTAATATTTAATTTACATGTATTGCACAACCACATGGGCCTTGTGGGAGAGAAAGAAATATAGCTTCATCTCTGTTGGTTGAGAGAATAAACTTTTGCGTAGAAATACTCTTTAATCTTGGTTTCTCAAGAATGAAGTGTGGTTAGATTTCACAGAATCCTTTTGTGGGATAGAGAACTTGGAGAAGCTCAGGGCAACAGTGGGTGTCTGGGGTCTGTTCCCGGACTGTGGTTTGGGTGAGCATTATCTGTAGGGCTTGTGGTAATTGAGCCATGGATCACTTTGGCTCTAAGTTGCATTTGATAAAAGAACAGTTATAGTTACATTTGGCTTTGCTTATAGCTTAAAGTAGTGGGGAGAATATTGGGCTAGGAGTCATGATGGCTATGTTCTAACCCATATTTGCCATTTACATGGCCAATCCTGGCTAGTCATTCATTTACTAGGCTATCTTTCTTCATTCAGGAAGTAGGGATACCAACCCTTTCCCTTCTTATCTAGGTGAAAAATCACATGAGAAAATGGATATGGTATTTGAGCAGGTACTACATAAATGTATACATATAACTTGGGGGGGGTGAAAATAACACAATTTCTTTTCTTTTCTATGTGCAAAGTAAGAATGATAATATTTACTCATTCCTAAATACATATTTTTAAGAACAAAAGTAATATTTTTAGGAGAAGAGGAAAGGAACCAGTTAGTACAGAGTAGAGTTATATTTCTAACCCAGATGTGGCCAACAATAGAATCACAATCTCTACAAACAGAAGCACTGACATTTCCCATCATCTGTCTTTTGCAGTAGAAATAACTGAGATGAAGCAGCAATATCCACAATAGCCAAACTGTGGAAAGAGCCAAGATGCCCTTCAGCAGATGAATGGACAGAAGATGTGGTCCATATATACAATGGAATATTACTCAGCCATTAGAACGGATGAATACCCAACTTTTGTATCAACATGGATGGGACTGGAGGAGATTATGTTGAATGAAATAAGTCAAGCATAGACAGTCAATTATCATATGGTTTCACTTACTTGTGGAACATAAGGAATAACATGGAGGACATTAGAAGAAGGAAAGGAAAAGTGAATTGGGGGACATCAGAGAGGGAGATGAAGCATGAGAGTCTGTGGACTCTGAGAAACAAACTGTTGGTTTTAGAGGTGAGGGGGGTAGGGAGGTAGGTGAGCCTGGTGGTGGGTATTAAGGAGGGCATGTATTGCATGGAGCATTGGGTGTTGTACATGAACAATGAATCTTGGAGCACTCCATCAAAAACTAACGATGTATTTTATGGTGACTAACATACACACACACACACACACACACACACACACACACACACAAATAACTGAGATGGGGAAAATGGACCAAGAGTACTGTCACTTAAAAAGAAAGACAATTGAGTATGTGGGGGTGCTAAGCAATACTATTCTGACTCAAAATCATTTCACGCCTTCAGGAAATTTAAGATTTGTTTCAGTTTAGAGCTTATTTTTCAAGATTCTTTAGCTGATAACTACTAGTGCCTATGCTGCATCTTCTTCATGAAGATAATTTGTGTGCTTGGTTTTTGCTATGAACTAAATCTGGCTAGCCAATAAATCTATGAAAAGGATGTTCAACCTGTTTGCATTAAATAGATGTAAAGCAAAATGGTAAGGAGTTTGAATTATCACATTGGTAAAGTTAACAAAGATTAATAAATCTATAGATGACATGGGTGTGGGGAAATGGGTACCTCTTCATCTGGTTGGTGGGAGAGGACGTGCCTATGCAGCCTGCCCATCACAGCAGGAACAGCATAAACACTTACCAATGGAAGGGCAGGTGTTTAAACAAAATAGTTTACAGATATACCCAGGTTATTCTGACACCTATAATGATATGTATCTATACTTGGTAATGAGAAAAAACTTGGACTTGAAAAATCAACATAAAACAGGGTGTATACAAATCCAGACTTCAAGCTTTATTACAAAGCTGTCATCATCAAGACAGTATGGTACTGGCACAAAAACAGACACATAGATCAGTGGAACAGAATAGAGAGCCCAGAAATGGACCCTCAACTCTATGGTCAACTCATCTTCAACAAAGCAGGAAAGAATGTCCAATGGGAAAAAGATAGTCTCTTCAACAAATGGTGCTGTGAAAACTGGACAGCCACATGAAGAAAAATGAAACTGGATCATTTCCTTACACCACACACAAAAATAGACTCAAAATAGAAGAAAGACCTCAATGTGAGAAAGGAATCCATCAAAATCCTTGAGGAGAACACAGGCAGCAACCTCTTCGATCTCAACCGCAGCAACTTCTTCCTAGGAACATCACCAAAGGCAAGGGAAGCAAGGGCAAAAATGAACTATTGGGACTTCATCAAGATTAAAAGCT
>LNAC01000721.1:0-14700 GCA_002007465.1 Ailurus styani | reverse complement strand
GGGGCACGTGCACCCAAATGTTTATAGCAGCAATGTCCACAATAGCCAAACTATGGAAAGAACCTAGATGTCCATCAACAGATGAATGGATAAAGAAGAGGTGGTATATATATACAATGGAATACTATGCAGCCATCACAAGAAATGAAATCTTGCCATTTGCAACGATGTGGATGGAACTAGAGGTTATTATGCTGAGCAAAATAAGTCAATCAGAGAAAGACAATTATCATATGATTTCTCTGATATGAGGAACTTGAGGGGCAGGGCGGGGGCTTGTGGGTGGTAGGGAGGGAAAAATAATGAAACAAGATGGGATGGGGAAGGAGACAAACCATAAGAGACTCCTAATCTCACAAAACAAACTGAGGCTTACTGAGGGTTGGGAGGGTAGGGATACGGTGGATGGGCTATGGACATTGGGGAGGGTTTGTGCTATGGTGAATGCTGTGAAAAGTGTAAGCCTGATGATTCACAGACCTGTACCCCTGGGGAAAATAATAAAACAAAACAAAACAAAAAAACGAAACAAACAAACAAAAAAACAGGGTGCATAAGGATGCTTGAGTGGCTCAGTTGGTTAAGCAGCTGCCTTCAGCTCAGATCATGGTCTCGGTGTCCTGGGATTGAGTCCCACATTGGGCTCCTTGCTCAGCAGGGAGCCTGCTTCTCCCTCTGCCTGCTGCTCTGCCTGCTTGTGCTCTATCTCTCTCTCTCTTTCTCTCTCTCTGAGAAGTAAATAAATAAAATCTAAAAAAACCCAGGGTGCATAAAAATAGGGTGAAAACTATGTTTAATACATATCTTTTATGTAAAATCTTTTGTGTAGACACATATGGACATACACATGAATAGAGAGATGTCTAGAAAAATGTCTGTTTACCAAATGGTAATTATAGTTATCCCTGGACCAAGGTCTTTCAAGTGACTTTTACTTTCCCCTTTATAAGTTTTTAAAAATAATTTATACTATCCAAGAAAACAAATTATTTTCTTTCACTGGGAAAGGGAAATATATTTGGTAGTTTATAGCATAAAGTAGACTGAAGAATAGCTTTCTCAACAAAAATTCTTTCATAGTCAGTGTATATTAATGACATATATGTCTTAAAAGATCTTCTTGAAAGTCTTTAAAAATATGCAGCTGGTATGGGTTGAATGTTTATGCTCCCCCCACACACATACCCTGGACGATACATTGAATTTCTAATCTCAAATGTTATGATATTTGGAGGTAAAGTATTTGGGAGGTAAATAATTTCAGTGAGGCCATGAGTGTGAGGCCTATGATAAAATTAGTGTTCCTATAAGAACAGACTGAATGGATCTCACTCATTCTTTGCCATGTGAGGACACAGCAAGAAGGCAGCCATCTGTACAGCAGAAAGAAAGCCCTCATCAAGAACTCAACTATGCCAGAACCCCAATCTCAGACTTCCAGCCTCCAGAAGTGTAATAAATAGATGTTTATTGCTTAAGACACCCAGCTTATGATATTTTATTATAATACCTCAACTGGCTCAGGCAGTGGCTCAGGTTTCCCTCCCAGGTCCAGGCTCCTGGGTGATTGAAGCACAATTTGGTTTGTAGGTCGGGGCTGGACCAGATGTAGGAGCAAGTCCTGTGAATTTTTCATGCAGGATCTCTGCAGTACCAGTATTGCGTTTCCTCTTGGCAGGAAGTAAGTATTCAGAAACATTCTTAATGGAAAAGATGTGTTCTTTCATCCGGCCTGGTCATGACTCATAAATTACACTGCCCCAGCCTCTACTCATCTTTGCTGAGAGAACATGAGTAATAATGTAAAATAATTGGAAGTCCTGTTCTGGAACAGAAAATGTCACCAGGACCCAGCCAGACTGTGCTGCCCAAGTTTTACAACAAAACTTAAGTGTTTTCCTCTACTTAAGGAAAAGTACAAGACACCTGAGATGCTCATTTTATTTTCAAATTCAGTGCCTTAGAGAAATGCAGGCTGGAATTGGAAAAACGTCTTTTTTAAAAAGTACTATTTCCTTTAGGAAATTCCATATGTGTGCATATGAGTGAAAGATTCTCAAAGAACCTTTCTCAGTCACTTTTTAAGTGTATATGTGTGTGGTCTGAATGTGAACAAATTATAGATTTCTACTCCTTGCTTACATAAACAGAAATATCTTTTGCATCTTGGGGATTCCACTTTCCAGGGCATTCACTCTCTAGGGCAAACTGAAAGAAACACAAACAAGCATGTTGTCATCTGCCTTCTCTCTTAGGAAGGAAGCAGGTGTGACATTATTCAAAATAAAAACTACAAATACAGTGTGAACTGTAAATGATGAAGACCCTCCCTTGATGTGCTGTATCTCTTTTTATAAACTTTATATTAAAAAGTTTTCTCATAATGTAGTCTACACCACTTCTGCCCAAAGAATAGTGTTGCTATGGCGACCTTATGTATGGTAGAGTTCTTAATTTGGGGGCAGGGGTCCATAAAACGGGTGAGGAACAAAACCTACACCTCTTTCACTTACCTTGTCCTTGCATTATGAATATAGACAGAAAACCATGTCAGATTTTAGCAAAAGCTTTGCCTTGTCACTCCTAAAGATCACAGGTATATTCATATCACATTATAGTCACCACTGTTATCTGGGATCATTCTTTATACTCATCAATATGAAAGTCACTGGTAGACCATTATTTCTCAATTTGTTGAAGAAGAAGTTCATTATATCACAATTAAAAATATTTTGATGAGTACAGATAATTGGTTTCCTTTGTAATCTTGTGTGTTTTGTACATTGGAAAGCATTATGATGTGAAGGGGTCTGCAGGCTTACCCTACACTGCCAAAGCATTTTTGTCACAAAAGAGAGCCAGAGTCTGAACTAGAATCCATGATGGACTCCTAAATATTTTGGGGTGTTGGGTGAGTTCCACTCCCAAATGAAAGCTATTTTATGGAGAGAAGAGTGAGCACACAGTGGGTTCACATTAGATATTTGTTGATGAATGAACACTGCATCAACTGCTTTCCTTAACCTCCCTATTTATTTATTTATTTATTTATTTATTTATTTATTTATTAAAGATTTTATTTATTCATTTGACACACAGAGAGAGATTACAAGCGGGCAGAGAGAGAGGAGAGAGGAGGAAGCAGGCTCCCTGCTGAGCAGAGAGCCCGATGTGGGCCTCGATCCCAGGACCCTGGGATCATGACCTGAGCCGAAGGCAGCGGCTTTAACCCACTGAGCCACCCAGGCACCCTTAACCTCCTTATTTAAACCAAATGCCTCAGACTTCATGTTCTTTGGTCTCCCAAACACAGTGCTGTGGCCATTTGGCAGTAGCACCACTTGGCACAAGGTGGCAAGTAACCATTATGCTGATGCACACATAGGTAGTCCTTGTGCAGGTGGAACCTTGGGGCTGGGGAGAACTCAGGGCCCAACCGCACGACCTCTTCATTCTGGGGCTGCTCTCCAAAGACTGCTTGTTCCATGAGGTCATATTTTTTTCTCATCTCTTTTCTACTACTTTCCAACTCTGCCACTCATCCCTTTGTTCAGTGGGTTAAGTCAAGAGGATTTAAAGTTGGAGTGTGTAGTGACATCATTTTGGAATGTTTTCTTAGTATCCATTTTCTTATCTCTCCTCAGCCCTGTCCCTATTTCCCTCTACCAAGTTCAGAAATAAACAGTGGCTGAGATTGGTCACCTTTGCAATGAATTGTCTTAACTAATGATTGGTTCAGGGTGGGCATGTGACCTTGTCTGGACCAATGAGAGTGATTCCATGATTCTTCTGGATCTAAGAACAGAAAGTTTCCCTCTCCTCTGGACAAGAGGTTATGGAGAGATTAGGGTTGAGGTAGTTGCAACCATTTTACTACTGAGGCAATGCAGAGAGAACAGAGCCAAGAGCTAAAGAAAACCAGTCCCTTAGTGACAGTTTAAGACCTGCTAGACCAAGCCCCATCTAGAGCTACCTACTCTGGGCTTCCAGTTAGTGCCATCTGTGTATTTCCTCTGTTGTTCAAGCAATTACAAATTATTTTATCTTAAAATGAGACACAAGCACAATGCACAACTCAATGAGTAATATAAAATAAACACATTTGTAACTACTGAGGTTAGGAAATGGAACTTTGTCAATTACCTCAGAAGCTTCTAGGATCTGAAACTAACTCCATCCCCAAAATGTAACTACTATCCTGAATGTTATAGTAATCACTTGCTTGTGCTTCTTCATAGTTTTGTCACAAAATATGCATCCCTGGACACCATAGTTTGATATTATCCATGGTTGTAAATCTGCTGTTAGTTTAGTCCCTTTTAGCCCCTTTTAGTCCTCTCCACTCCTCCAATTTTCTCATAATTTATCATTGAACAAGCAAGACCTAGGATGCTTGATCTGTAACATGGATTGTGCTGATTGCACAGATGTCCTAGATATTTCCCACAAGTCAACAGCTAAATCCAGAGGCTGAACTGGACTCAGGCTCAGTCTGTCTAGCAGGACTGTAGGTGATATGGTGGTCTTCCATCCGGAAACCCATGATGTCTGGTTGTCTCTCTTTTTGTGATGTTATGGCCACTGATGTGAGGGTGGTGCAGGGAAGGGGCTAACAGTAGAAATCGCTAAAAGTTGTTTTGCTCCCTACTATAGCCTCAAACAATAGTCCTAATCATTGTCATTGACACTCCTTCAAGCCTGGTTGGGCCTTCTCCCCTGGTGCCTGCCTTGGTACATTCATGCCTGTTGGTGACTGTGGGTTCCTCTATCAGACACCTCACTGCTTTCTAGTTCTGTTCTCTATTTCACACATGGTGTTAGCATTCAGGATTTGTGCCAGTTGGTTGGTTGTCTTCATGTCCTTATGTTTTGGAACTTACAGGAGGTCTTTCCTGTTTGCTTTAATGTGAGGATGTAAAGAGATTCAAAAGCTGTGTCTCGTTTTCCCAAAATGCCCTTTAGTTCAAGTCAGTTTAGTGTGTTCTCTGATGTGTAGAATTAAAAAATGCCATCAGTGAAATAAAACATCTTATCTAATTACCATGATATGAGGATGAGGAAAATGATGTCCAAGGACACCATGGCTTGAAAAGAGACCCATGGTATGCTATTCACTGACCTGGGATGTCTGAATCCTGGATCACTGCTTCTCCCCACCATGATCTCCCAAACTCAAGAGGCAATAAACTAGTGAACTCTCTGGCAAGTGAGCTGCCAAATCCCCAGTCACTGAGCCGCATCTCCAGGCTCAGATAAGCCATCTTCCTCCTTCCATATTTCACAATTTGAAGACATCTTCCCAGAGTTGTTGACACATCTTTCAATTGTTTCTGCACGGTCTTTTTTTTTTTAAAGATTTTATTTATTTATTTGACACACAGAGAGATCAGATCACAAGTAGGCAGAGAGGCAGGCAGAGAGAGAGAGGAGGAAGCAGGCTCCCCGCCGAGCAGGGAGCCCAATGCAAGCCTCGATCCCAGGACCCTGAGATCATGACCTGAGCCGAAAGCAGAGGCTTTAACCCACTGAGCCACCCAGGCGCCTTCTGCACGGTCTTTTGTACGTGTGCATCTTTTAGAAAAATTTCTCTTAAACAATGTGTTGGACATCAAAAGCTGAATAGTGATTTAGAAATTACCATACAGGTAAGAATCCTGGTTTGCAATAGTTCTATATTCAAATGAAGAATGTGGTAGATAGTTTAATTTAAGCAGACACAGGGTACAAAATGCATATTGCTTTGAAAGGCTAACAAGGATTTCCTTTCCAAAAGCATTTGCATCATTGGTTCTCAGGGGGACAATGTTCAAACTGGGTTCCCAGGAGCACACAGAACTAACCCAGGCTTCTCTAAGTATAAGAGGAAGTGGAGTGTAGAACCTACCAGTCTTCAGACTTGGATTAATTGTATATGGAGACAAGCTGCATGAAATGGCATTTGCAAGCCAAGATCCTCTGACAAAAGACAGAAAAAAGAAAAAGAACCCACTGCTTAATTAACTTAGTATGAATGAAACAATCTGTAAATTCTCAGGAATACATTTATTAAGTAATGACTTTTCCTTTCTGGTTATTTTATTTTAGGAATATAAATATGTCTTTAATATAATATTCTTGGCTCTGAGTCATAAGTTGGAATGCATTAGAGAATTGAAGAACATTGGAAATTCCCAAAATTTCTAGGAAGAGTTTTTATGAATTAAAATTGCCTTTATACTTTGAAACAATCTTAAACTTACAGAAAATTTGCAAGGGAAGTATGAGGATTTCCTGTATATCTTTTACTCAGATTCCCCAAAAGTTAACATTTTCCTGCATTTGCATTATCATTCTCTCCTGTATCTACATATTTTTAGTGTTTATTCTGAGTAATTTGGGAGTCACTTGCAAACATGACATCTAATTTTCCTTCTTTTTATTCTAAAATGCTTTGAGGCACTTTTCTTAAAAACAAGTGCATCCTCTTACTTAACCCAGTAGTATTATCAAAATCAGATTAACACTAGTGTAATATTATTTCTAATCTAAAGACCTAATTTAGATTTTATCAATTGATCCAATAATGTCCTTTGTGACAAAAGAATGATTCATGATCGTGCCAAGAAACTTTAGTCTCCTTTTATCAGAAAGTTTTTGGAGAAATGTCTGTTCATGTCTTCTGCACATTTCTTGACTGGGTTATTTGTTTTATGGGTGTTGAGTTTATATACAATGGAATACTACGCAGCTATCAAAAGAAATGAAATCTTGCCATTTGCAACGACGTGGATGGAACTGGAGGGTATTATGCTGAGCGAAATAAGTCAATCAGAGAAAGACAAATATCATATGATTTCTCTGATATGAGGAACTTGAGACTCAGGGTGGGAGGTCGTGGGGGGTCGGGAGGGAAAAATAATGAAACAAGATGGGATGGGGAAGGAGACAAACCATAAGAGACTCCTAATCTCACAAAACAAACTGAGGGTTACGGGGGGTTGGGAGGGTAGGGATACGGTGGATGGGCTATGGACATTGGGGAGGGTTTGTGCTTTGGTGAATGTTGTGAAAGATGTAAGCCTGATGACTCACAGACCTGTACCCCTGGGGCAAAGAATAAAAAAATAAAAAATAATAATTAAAAAAAGTAAATAAATAAAAATAAAATTAAAAATTAAAAACAAATTAAGATACTGAAGACATCAAAAAAAAGAAAGTTTTTTTTGTTTTTGTTTCCTTTTTAAGTACAAGCCAAATATTTTGCAGAATGCCCTTGAATTTGGGTTTGTCTGATTTTTTTTCATGTTTAGATACAGACTATATAGTTGGGCAAGGTTAAAAACTGATACGCCATTGTGTCCTTCTTAGTGCTATATGTCATTGAGGCACACAGTGTCTATTTGTCCCATTACTTGTGAAATTAATTCTGATCACTTGATGACTATTGTGTCTGTGTCTACCAGATTTCCCCTGGTTTTGTAATTAATACATATCTTATGGAGAGATAGATCATGTTTCTCATCAATTTTCACCCTCTGTTTTCAGAATCTAGTCATCTGACTCAGTAACTACTATGACAAGAATTAGTTTGGTTTCCCCCTGCTATTTCTGTCTTTACCATATGCAAAGAACCCCCCACTTCTCACCAGCCCACTCTTACCACACTGGTCACAGTCTCATCTTGATGCTTTTGCAATGGCTTCTGTGTAATCTCCCTGTTTCTAACCTCTACCCCTCCCAAACTTCCAACCAGGGACAATGTGATTTTGGTGAAGTGTAAGTCATCTCCTATCTTTGTTCAATATTAGGGGATCTTCTCCCTCATACTGGAAACTCCCTCCTCAGAGTGGCTCCCCCTCTTTACGGTGGCTCCCCCTTCTCACAGTGAGTCCCCCTTCTTCACACTGAATAAGTAGCTCTTCACAGAAGCTCCCTCACTTGACAGTAACTCCTTCCTCACAGTAACTACCCTCCCTCAGAATGGCTCCCCCTCCTCACAGTGGCTTCGCTACATCCCCCTGAGTCTCCCTACTTCCTCACAATGGCTTCCTCAGCCCTCACAATGGTTCTTAATGATTTCTAAGGTCCAAATGCCATGTCCTCTGTGTCTAACATTATCTTTCTTCTTCTTCCCACATCATTCTCTCCTGTTCAGCCCTGTTGACCATGCTACTCCTTGGCCATGCCAGACTTGTTCCTCTTTCAGGGCCCTGCCATTCCCTCTGCCTGGCACAGTCTTCCCAGATATTGTCATGACTAGCCACCTTTCTTCCTTCAAAATTTTGTCAAATGCCTCCTGTCTGTGAAGCGTACACCACATGTACTTTTTCCTTTATATCATTAACACCTATGGAATTACTATGACATTTACTTATTAGGGTTTGTATTTCTTTTCTTTTTTTAAAGGGTTTTATTTATTTATTTGACAGAGAGAGATACAGTAAGAGGGGGAACACAAGCAGGGGGGAGTGGGAGAGGGAGAAGCAGGCTTTCTCTCAGAGAAGGGAGCCTGATGCATGGCTCGATCCCAGGACCCTGGATCTTGACCTGAGCCAAAGGCAGACGCTTAACAACTGAGCCACACAGGTGCCCCATGTATTTATTTTCTACTTCCCCCTGCTAGAATGCAAGCCCTATGAGGCAAGAAGCTGGTGTCTCTTTTGACCACTGAGGTATCATGAATATGCAAAACAATGTTTGTCACTTTACAGTTGCTAAAAGGGCGCCTGGGTGGCTCAGTGGGTTAAAGCCTCTGCTTTCGGCTCAGGTCATGATCTCAGCATCCTGGGATCGAGGCCTGCATCGGGCTCTCTGCTTGGCAGGGAGCCTGCTTCCTCCTCTCCCTGTCTCTCTGCCTGCCTCTCTGCCTACTTGTAATCTCTCTCTGTGTGTCAAATAAATAAATAAAATCTTTAAAAAAAAACAGTTGCTAAAAAAGTATTTGTAGGGCGCCTGGGTGGCTCAGTGGGTTAAAGCCGCTGCCTTCGGCTCAGGTCATGATCCCAGGGTCCTGGGATCGAGGCCCGCGTCGGGCTCTCTGCTCAGCAGGGAGCCTGCTTCCTCCTCTCTCCTCTCTCTCTGCCTGCCTCTCTGCCTACTTGTAATCTCTCTCTCTGTGTCAAATGAATAAATAAAATCTTTAAAAATAATAAAATAAAATAAAAAAGTATTTGTAAAATGAATGAGAAAGGAGAAAATCTGTACTATAAAAATGGTTGTTAATTGAGAAAGTATTAGGTGTTTGTATAGATCTATTAGGTCTTCATTCCTACTAAGTTATTTCTAAAATTTCCTGTTCCTCTCACTCCTTTATGTAGACAACCCCTTCCTCTCTTGTATTTTAAAGCACAAACCTCAAATCCATCCTTGCCACATCTGCACCTCTAGTTCAGGACAGTCTCTAGGCTACAAACTCCTGCTTTCCATATCTCCTGGGCATTTCTCTCTGTTCCTTGTAATCCTCAGGTTCTGCTTGTATGATCCAAACCCCTTCCTTGTCTGATTTCTGAATGCAGTCTTCATCTGACTTTTCCACTTGGGCTATTGTCACAACCATCATCTGATGGCCAAGTACTGACCAAGAAGTCAGCTGAATTCTCTTCTTTACCCAACACACCCTAGGTCCTTGGGATAATACTCCAAACATAGTTGTCCTCCACCAGGTTTTCTCTGTTCCCATGTCTCCACTCTGGGCTTCAGCATCTCTCATCAAGACCACAGCAATGTTCTCCCAAGCCTAATGTAAAGCCTAACTCTAGCGGAAAACAAGATACACCCATACTGGGTAATTTGAAGACAAATTAATAGAGAGACAATTTGCAACATTGTAGGCAATAGGTAAGAAAACCACAAAGAATATGGCTTGGATCTAGAAACAAAGAGAAACTGCTATCACTTGCAGTCCTGAAGAGGCAAAGGAAGGGGCGGTCATGGAATCTGGAGACAAAGCTGGATGATAAAGGTCTTACTCTTGGTCAAAGTATTCCAGCAGGTCAAGGAGGTGTTCAGAGAGCATAGACATCCCACAGGAAGTGTTCAGAGAGTGGCCATCTCAAACTCTCTCCTCCTGCTGATGTGTTCACCATTGTTTGAACCCAGCAGGGCCAAGGTGAAAGAGGGAAAAGGGGTCTCAGTCATTTGAGGTGAGTTTCCCAAGGCACAGAGAGTGGATCCAGAGGGGAAGTTAGAAGGTACTTCAGTGAAATATAAGGCTCTTCCTTGCCCATCTCTCCAACCCACCATGTGGCACAAAGGGCAAGAACACATGAGTTTTTCACTGCCTACCTTTGTACACAATGTTCTTCCTGAAAGCCCTTTAGTTTTGATCTTCCTGGAAACTTCTTTTATTCCCAGTCTGTTTAGCAGCTACTCCCTGAGGAAGGCTCCTTTGACATCCTTTACTAATTAACCTCACTTCCTCTGAGCAGCCTTTGATAGAATTTACATCACATGATGTTTAAAATACGTTTGTAGTAGGAGACCCTAAGATGGCCCCCAATTATCTCTACCTTGTGGTGTTTATGCCCTTGAGTTGTCACCTCTTTTTGTGTCTGACTGAGACCCGTGATTTGCATCTAATCAACAAAATGTAACAACAGTGATAGGAAGTCACTTCTGTGAGTAGATTGATCCTTTGCTATCAGATTCTCCTTACTGCACACTGGGATGAAACATGCTGCCACATAGGCAGACATACATGTCGAGGAAGTGGGTGTGGCCTCCGGGCAATAGCCAGCCAGGAATTGATGCCTTCAGTCCAACCCCCAAGGAATAGCCCCACAGATTTGGGAGCAGACCCTTCCTTAGTTGAATCTTCATTTGGAACCAACCCCAGCCCTGGCTACTGCCCTGATAGAAGTCCACGGGAGACCCTGAAACACAGGACCCAGTTAATCTGTGCCTGGGTTTCTGAGCCACAAAAATGGAAAGATAATATACGTGTCTTGCTTTAAGCTTCCAAATTTTGGTAATTTGTTCTGCAGCAATTAATAGCTAGCCCAACTTTTATTTTCCATTAATTAATAGCAGTAAACATTTACTGGTATTATGTTAAATTAATTTAGTCTTCATGGTCTTACATATCTGAGAGATAGTATTATTACTGCATCATAGATAAGAAAAACTAAAGATGGGCGCCTGGGTGGCTCAGTGGGTTAAAGCCTCTGCTTTCAGCTCAGGTCATGATCTCAGGGTCCTGGGATCGAGGCCTGCATCGGGCTCCCTGCTCAGCGGGGAGCCTGCTTCCCCCTTTCTCTCTCTGCCTGCCTCTGCCTTCTTGTGATCTCTCTCCCTCTGTGAAATAAATAAATAAAATCTTTAAAAAAAAAAAAGAAAAACTAAAGATTACAGAGGGTAAGTAATTTTCTTTTGACAAACAGTGAGTGTCAGAGGCAGAGTTTGTGGAGAGACAGTCTGGTTCCAGGGTCCACATTCATAAGTTCTCTACTCTCTGACCTTCCTCTGCTTGTCTCCCCTCTATGTTTTGTTCTTCCCTCTGAAACTGTGGGATCCTTGGGGGCAAGTCTCATGAGCATTTATCACTTATCTATTGTACCAAGCAGAGTATGTGACACACATTAGACCCTTGATAATTGTTTTCTAAGTAGAGGCAGTCAAGTTATGTAAAAACCCTTTTCTCAATACCCATATACTAAAGGCAATCAGCTGAGTTCTTCTCAAGGGCAAGCGAGGTACATTCATGCTTCCGGACAACAAAAACATTTTAATTGACATGGGTATTAGTACTTTTGGTTGTACATTTTTACTTGCTGATTGATCCAGGCCATAAAGTGCAAGTTGGTCTCATTTTAAGGGTATACATCACTCTGTAAGGAGAATTCTGAGCCAGCACCAAGACTTGTTGAAAATCAAGATCAATGAGGGATGTCTGCTATGGGACTGGGCAGAGCGCCACACACCTCTGCCATTTTCCATCTGAGAGCTGGTACATTTGTTCTCATCTTCCTGCTTAACATGCAAATAACTAGAGGCTATATACCATTGACATCTTTTATTGCAACCAAAGTTAGAATCAAAGACCTCTGGGCCTACTTTGTGCAGAAACCTCAAGAAAAAGTGGAGTCATGATAATGTGAGGGGTAGAGAATTGGAAAGAAGTTAGAACTTGGTTTGGCTCTACAATGGCAAAATCTGCCAAGAAGTCATAAACAAATATTTCTTTATTAAAAAGCAAATGTTCGGTTTAATATATTACACTCATGCCTTTAGTAGTATGTTTTCATAACATCTCTAAATTACAACCATTTTTAAACTGAAAATATCATTCCAACCTCACTGCTCAGATCAGACATTTTATTTTGCCACTGAGAGACTGCTATTGTATTCAGAGAAATAATGATTTGAATGCAACTCTTTTTGTTACTTATACTTCTCTTCCTTTTTCCCATACAAATGTTAAATGTAGATACATTTTTAGTTAATGGAAGCACATTCAACATCACAACTGTTAACAGGGGTGGGCAAGTTAGAGCTAAGAAGGAAGCCAAGTCATTAGATTTATAAATATCTTCAAATACTTTTCCAATTGCTAATTGGTGGTTCGAACACACACACACACACACACACACACACACACACACACACACACACACACACACACAGTTGCCAGAAAATAAATTGCATTTGTTTCATAGAAAGTTCCCTTCCCTATTGTTGCTGCTTCAGTAATATCATTATTCTTTTTTTAAACTGAAAAACAAACTTTATTTTTTAACATCTTAATTTATTTTTTTCAGTGTTCCAAGATTCATTGTTTATACACCACATCCAGTGCTCCATGCTAAAGGAGCCCTCCTTAATACCCACCACCAGGCTCACCCATCCCTCCACCTCTCTCCCTTCAATAACCATCAGTTTGTTTCTCAGTATTCTTAAAGCAGTTTGTGCAGATCACATCATCAAGAATACTAATATTCTGAGGCTTTCCTTTTTATTTGACATTAACAATAACTTAATGCTTTTGTATACAGAGACATACCTTAAGGTCAGAAGAAAATTGATGTTTCTCTGTGAATAGCAGTTATTCTCTTAAAAAATGCCTTTGGCTAGCAGAGAATGTCACATACTGAAATAGTTTTTTAATTGCCGAAATCATGATCTCCTTTGCCCCTAGGACCTCTCCCTCTCAGAGTATATATGAGAAGAACTGCAAAGAAAGCTTGGAATTTTGATGTTATTTTCCATGAAAAGAAGAAAGTAGAGAGGGAGTATAGCAGGGTGGTGGGAAGCCCCACGGACACCCTCACACACTCATCATCCTATATTTTGCAGACCAGATACTAAGAATGCCAACTGTAGGTACTTAAGACTCCGGGCCAATGGGAAATTTCTAGTTGACTAAGCCCGCTGCCCTCCATGGGAGAAGCCAGAAATACTGGCAAGTTAATATCCCTCAGGAAAAGTCACTGATAGTCAGTGACTGAGACATGTTGGTGGACAGCATCCAACTCCCTTGTATTCTGGATATGACAATTCTAAGATGCCTTCTGCCTATTCTCCCAGACAGCCCCAGGGGGCTGAGCTCCAGTTGCCCGGAGTAGGAATCTGCTCAATAAGATAGTTTTTTGTTGGCTTCCTTCCCTTCCCTGGTTCAATTTCTCACTCCCTTATTGGTGTTTCCCAGGTCATCCCCTCCCCAATTAACTGCTTGTCCTGAATCCCTGACTGGAGGAACCCACTTAAAGACAGTGAAAAAAATTCTCCATTAGTGCTAATGTCCTAACCAGTATTTTATGAAGCAACAAAATAAGAAGACAGAGAGAGACACACATTCTGAATTCTCACTGCAATTGCATGAAGAGCTGAAGAAGTTTATGAATTATGAAGTATTTATTGAGCGGAGATCAAAGCCAGTTACTCTCAGGCAGTCCGACTAGGATGTATCTGGACTTTTTCTGGGTGATCTAACAAATTGGACTACCTACAAAAGTTTTATATAAGAGTGAAGAGAGAGGGGTGCCTGGGTGACTCAGTGGGTTAAGCCTCTGTCTTTGGCTCAGGTCATGATCTCAGGATCTCTAGGATCTCAGGATCTCTAGGATCGAGCTCTGCTCAGCAGGGAGCCTGCTTCCCCCTCTTCCTTTGCCTGCCTCTCTGCCTATTTGTGATCTCTCTGTCTCTGCCAAATAAATAAATAAAATCTTTTAAAAAAGAGTGAAGAGAGAAGTAAAGCTTCTAAATAAAGCTGCTTTCCAGAAGTAAGAAAAATATAAAGAATAAAACAGACCCACTGTAACACAGAGAGATTTCCGTTGATAGTCTTTGAGATATCATTAAAAGAAAGATGTTTTCTAAGAAAAAGAAATTGCTATAAATTAAAAAGTACTCAGGAGTATAGGGAACATTGTGTCTGTTGAGATGACTGCCCAACTCAACCATAAAAATTACTCAAAATTCTGAGAAGTGTCTCCATCAATTATTTATCTGAACCAGGCAAATCCTGTACAGTGGCCTTGATAAAAATCAATATGCTTGGGACATCTGGGTGGCTCAGTTGGTTAAGCAGCTGCCTTCAGCTCGGGTCATGATCCCAGGGTCCTGGGATTGGGCTCCATGTGGGGCTCCCTGCTCAGCAAGGAATCTGTTTCTCCCTTCACCTTTCCCCTTGGCTTGTGCTCTCTCTCTCTCTCTCCCTCTCACTCTTTTTTTCTCTCTCAAATAAATAAAAAAAATCTTTAAAAAAATTAATGTACTTGAAGGAGC
>LNAC01000720.1:553615-777726 GCA_002007465.1 Ailurus styani | reverse complement strand
TGGATTCCTGGGACCTGATGATAATCGGTCTCCTACTCCTCCGCCATCTTGCCGCTCCTCTGGAGTAATTCTTTTAACGAGCCCTTGGACGGTGACTATCACAACTGTTTCTCAGGGTTTTGTTTTGTTTTTTCTCCCCATTTAGGTGGGACAAGATGGCTCCGCCTTTAGGTGGGACAAGGGTAGACCACAGTTGATTATTCCCCTTCTCCCACTTGAAAGGCTAGAGTGAGACAGTTGGGAATTTTCCTTCCCCCAGATGAGTTAAGCTCTGATAATATCCCAGCAGGTTAGGTTCTAGTTAGTTTCTTCTGAAAGCAGACCTTGTTAAGAAGAACAGAGGGCTCTGTCATATTTCAAAATAGTTCCTTTTCTCCTGGCCGTGCCAGAAGCAGGAAGGGAATTTTCTCTGTAATTTACTGTGAGAACCTGATTAGGCTTCTGGAAATAAAACTCACAGAAGACTGAGCCTCTTTAAAATGTTTAACTTTCAAGCTTGTCTACACTCTAGCCCCAGCAATTCATCAATTACATTTCGGATTTTTCTAAACTGGTACAGCTTCTCCAAGCAGTCTCCGCTCCTGAGTTTCTGTTCTGGTAAGCCATGAATCCTGTGTTCACCTGTCTCTCCAACCTTGGGCAGTGCTTTGTCCTATGTCCTCCTCTCCCTTACAGATTTAAGAAGAGTTGTTATTTGTTGTTAGGATGGAATGGTGACCACTCAGCTCCTTACATGTGGAACTGGAAACTAGAAGTTCCCTGAAAGATGTTTTTTAGATGGTTCGCATCCCCCAGGAGACCACTGAAGTTCCCAGCAATGTGCTGGCTTCAGTGTGAGAATACCACCCCAGGAAACATGACAATAGTGACCACATGGATGTTCAGAGACATCTCAAATTTAGAATATTCTATCTGAAAAAAAAAAGAATATTGGGTCTGATTGTTCTCATACATGAACTGCTACTTGTAGACCCATAATGAGCTAAATTTTAACTTAGGAAATAAGAGCCCCACCAGCTTTTGAGATTTGTAAGGTGTTTGCGCTGCCCTCGAAGAGTTACTGATTAACATATTAGCACATATGAAACAACAGACAACATGAAACAATACCTTGACTTATTCCCAAAAAGGATTTGAGATGACGAATAAGACCATTTTTAATTGTGTATCAGTGAGTGGTGAAATGTGAGTGCTGAAACAGTTCCAGAAAAAGAAAGTTCAGTGCAGACAGAGGGGTCAGACGGGAACTGTGCTTGAGCTGGGGAGGAAGGGGGGCTGCTTTGGCTTTCACAATTACTGAGCAACGGTAGATGCCAGCGAAGAAGCTGAAGATTTGAGAAGAAGAACTTCTTCTCTTTTCCCAGAAGTCTTGGCCCACGGGGCAGAGGGGAGCTGTGCCTATGCCCTGTGTGGTCAATAGGTCCTTCCTGTGGTTTGTTACAAGCTCTAGTGTTCTCTGAGTGGGCCACTCAGCAGAGAAGCAAAGCTTTTCAAATGATTTTTGCAGTAGCTTTTCCATCCTAGTCCACCTTCATTCAGTCTTACAAAGGCCTCTTCTTCGTACATTGTTAGCACCTTTTTGACGTTTCCGAAACGATGCCTGCCCTTATCTTGGAGAACACCCTCAAAGGCTGAGCCATCCTTCATTTCTTTTATGGGCCAGCTTTGTGAGGTGCCAGGGAAGCTTTGTATTAGTTGCTACTCCTATAAGAAATAGCAGAGCCATAATTTGCTCTAGGGAAGAAGTCACTTTATGGGAGTAGAGTCACTCTCAAGTAATAGCTGGGCATTTAGATTACTCCGAACTAAAGGGTAAATGTGAAGAAGGAAGGACCAGCCAGTAACAAATGGAATATCTACAGTAATATTGGGCAGACACTTAGATCTACCTCTCAGTGGGTTTTATAAGCAGAGATGTTTCTAAGAAAAATAGTGAAGTAGGTGGCAGATGTTTCTGTATTATCAATAACTCCTAACACCTTGTCTTGTCCATAAAAGGGGCATAATAAATATCTGTTGGATAAATGAATGAATAGATAGAGCATCTCATTTTAGAGCCATTATATTTTTATGAAAGAGCAATATTTTTTATGGAGAACAAACTGGTGGCTGTCAGAGGAAAGATGGGTGGGGGGATGGGTGAAATAGGTAAAAGGGTTTAAGAGTACACTTGTTGTGATGAGCACTGCATAATGTGTAGACCTGTTGAATCATTATATTGTACATCTGAAACTAATGTAACAATGAATGCTAATTATACTGGAATTAAAATAAATAAAAATCTTTTAAAAAGAGCAATTTTTAAAAATGTGATTCTTCTATGAAATAACAGAATCCCTGAACAAGGTATGGGCAGGTATTATTGAAGTTTGTGAAAGAAAGATCTGCACAGAGTTATATAAAATTTGTTCTATCTTATGAGATACTATGCATTTTCTTAATTAGAGAGAAAAAGTTACTCCCCACATTAGATTTCCTGCTAATACTAACTTCTTTGATTCTAAGTGATGATGTTGTCCATGAGAATGTTACAGTGGGTTGGTTTCCTGGCTTGAACTGAGTGTTGTTGGCAATAATCCCGGACCCTATTCTGAAAAATGTACTATGGACTTGAGGGAAGAAGAACAGAGGGATGGAGAGGGCCCTTGGGTGACCCATAAGCCATGTCAATGTCTAAGCAGCCATGGGCCACAATTCCTGCTCCTCACATATATACATGAGCTGGCTCTTCACTCCCTACTTTCTACTTATTGGGGCCTGATTAAAGAAAGAAAGGTGCAACCACAGAAAAGTGAGAAAAAGAGAAGAAAAAAAAGGAAGAAAGATTGGAGCCCAGTAGTTGGAACATAGAATTGCAAATACAATAGGCCCTTAATGGATGCTTGTTGAATTAAGACGAGAGTAACAGAGGGTAACGGCTGACGGGGACTTGACTGTGAAAGATGGGATGCAAGTAGAAAAATTAAAAGAAAATGTAGGAGAAAATGGAGTGGCACAAGAGCCTGGAGATGGGGTACAGGTTCACAGGAAGCAGGGAATACCCAGGGAGCAGGGACCCAGGAAGGAATACCCAGGCAGACCAGAGAGCAGAGAGCCAGAACTGAAAACTGCATCACTGATGGATGAGGACTATTAAAAAAATGTATAGGGGAGCCCTCATTCCCCAATAATGGCAGTACAGGTTTAACCAGTACAGAACAACACTGTGAAGTGGGGGCATTGAGTTGGAAAGTCCAAGATGAAGGCAAATCACAAGGAGCATGTCCTAACTAGCCCTTCTAATAGCAAAAAGGCTATAGGTAATACCACAAAGCAAGGAATTATCTAAGGAACATTCCAAAATATTGTTTAAAAATTTTATGCCACAAATATATTTTCCCATTCCATTATGAAAAATAATTCCGATTATAATCTCTATTCACATCCTATTTTATTTATAGTAAGCATATCTCTAAGAGTTAGATAAGAGGTCAAGAATCTGGGTTTCGGCATCACTTAGCTCTACAAAATTAACTGTCTAGCTCTGTCATTTTTCAGTGTATGACAGCAAATTACTTACTGTTTCTAAGCTGTAGTTTACTTACCTATAAAATGGGACAATAATTCGTACCTCCTACGAGTATAGGGAATTAAGTGAAAATGTACTCAAGGTATCACAGTCACCTTGATCTGCAGAAAGGGCTTAAGCCAAACCAGTGGTAACTTGTACTACCTACAATCAATGTCACTGGTGGGAGGTAGATGCTGGTAAGCATGCTCACTGGAGACTGAGAAAGGAGGGTGTGGGAATATGTAACTTCCAATTAACTTTGTCAGTGATTGTTGGGTAACTTTGGGCCAACTGCAATTCTTTAATGAACCGGGGTGCCAAATATATTAAGATTAATGACTGTCATGGCTTGTATGCCAGATGTTTACATAATTCCCTCTGTTTTAGAGCAAACATATCAGAGGAAAGGGGTTGAATGATAGAATTAGATGAATAAGTACAGTATTTGGGGTATTTTGATTAGGCTAATATTAAAAATTAACAACCATAAACCAGTTACTTAAATGAGGTAGCTTTGGACATAAGTGACTAGTGACGGAAAGCCAGTTTGGGAGTGCACGCTTCCAGCAAAATCTCCATTGATCAACTTGTCCCCCGCAGAACACAGAGAGTTAAATATGTCTTTAATAAACTCTAGTAGGAAAGGGCAAATCATTTCTTTTAATTGAGGAAGGATAAAATGTTTTTGCTCTACACATGTATTTATGTTCTATTTTAGCTTCATATTATTTTTGCAGCTGTCAGAATTTCACACAACCTAATAGGAAAATAAATCTGAGTCTAGAATAGCTCAATACTTTCCAGAGGAGTCCAGTAAATAAAAACTGTACAGTGACCTACCAACCTCATTCAAGTCACTACTCCTAAGTCCAAATGCTGGAATGAATGGGATAGAGGTTAATTAGTTAGAATAAATACATGGGATTTTTTTTTTAAAGAAACATCCTGAATCCAGGTGATTAAAGCAATGCAAAAGGTAGAGCTGTGAGGGGACGAGGTTCACATAATTGAGTGTCTTGATCATGTGGGGAAGATAGGAAAGGGATCTTGCCTATTCAGATCAGAGACTCCTAAAATCCAGGAGAGGCCAAGAGGCTGAGGCCACCAAAGTCAGAAGTGAGGCCGGAAACATGGCTAAGCTGTCCACAGGATGGAGCACAGGGTCTCTGGGGGGTTGTTGTCAGTTCTGTGGGTGTGAATTCAGAGGCTCCAGTAATTACATTTATTTCCAGGATTTATAAAGTTAGGTCAGGAAGCTGAATATTAACACTTCTCTTCCTCCCCCACTGCTTAATTCAATCATTTAGCACATATTTATTTATAGACAGTTCCTGGCACTGCGCATGCCCTCAATCAGCTGCCAACCCAAAATTGCAAAGGGGAAGTCAAACAGGGAAGCTGTGGTAAGTGCAATAATGGCCCCTTCCAAGACATCTATGGAAAAAAATCCTCAGAAATAAATATATAAATAAAGTATATATATAAAATATACATATTATATATATATATAGACACACACACACACACACGGCAAGGCAGGGGATTGAGGTCTGCCAATGGAGTTTATGTTGCTGATCAGCTGACCTTAAAATAAGAATGTTATATTGGATTATTTATGTGGGCTTGGTGTAATCACAAGGATTCTTTTTTTTTTTTTTAAGATTTTATTTATTTCACAGAGGGAGAGAGATCACAAGGAGGCAGAGAGAGAGAGAGGGGGAAGCAGGCTCCCTGCTGAGCAGGGAGCCCGATGCGGGCCTCGATCCCAGGACCCTGAGATCATGACCTGAGCCGAAAGCAGAGGCTTTAACCCACTGAGCCACCCAGGCGCCCAATCACAAGGATTCTTAAAAAATGAAAGAAGGAGCAAAGGAGTCAATGCCAAAGAGTTGTCACATGAGAATAAACTCAAGTGGCCACGGCTAGTTTTAAAAATGGACTGGGGCATTAGCCAATGAATGCAGTAGTCTAGAACCTGAAAAAGGAAACGGCTTCCTCCATAGATCCTCTAGAGGGAATGCCGTTCTGCGGACGCCTTGACTGTAGCGCAGAGAGACCTGTGCTGGACTTCTCACCTCAGCGAGAACAGCAAGAAAATAATTTTGTGCTATTTTAAGCCACTAAACCTCCGTCTGAATTTCTTAAAATTTTCCTCACCTGTAGTCACCAATCCTAACGTGACAGGCTTTAGAGGTGATAGCTTCTATAGTATTTCCTCGGGATATTCTAGCCAGCTTTCCAGGCGGCTAGGGTTATTTTCTCGACACTGCATTAAGGGGTGAGATTGGTGGGAAAGGGACAATGTAAAGTGGGAAGGACAACTTTTTTCTTCATAATCCCATCTCGTTGCCTCCAGACTTGCTTATCCTTCTGTTCTTTCCAAAACCATGGTTCCGGAGCTTTCCTACCTACAGACTTCCTGGGGGTTAGACTAGAACAGGAGTTGTACTATAGCTGTACTGTTCCTATTATCTTTTTGTGTCCTGCTGAGCCCTACCTGCTTGGCTACTCCAGGACCACCCACTGGGCAGATAATTCGCTACCCATCAGGAAATTCCCAGTGCCCACCTTGGAGGCAAAGTGCTGCCAGTGCTGATTGTTTCTGGGAATGCCATTTCTTCTCTGCCCTTTCAATATGCTTGTTACTCCTGCGGATCATTGCTAATCTGTAGAAAAGTATGGGATGAATTTTTGTAAAGGGCTGAATTTGCATAGTTGTTTTTGTTGTTCATTATTGTTTTTTTTTTTTTTATTTGACAGAGAGAGATTACAAGTAGGCATAGAGGCAGGCAGAGAGAGAGAGGAGGAAGCAGGCTCCCTGCTGAGCAGGGAGCCCGATGCGGGCCTTGATCCCAGGACCCTGAGATCATGACCTGAGCCAAGGGCAGAGGCTTTAACCTACTGAGCCACCCAGGCGCCCTGTTGTTCATTATTGTTGAGGAGAAGGGGGGATTCTGCATTTTGCTCACAATTCGTGTGCATTTTATTGGAGGTTATGGGATTAGATTTATCCCACTCATTCACTATCCTGGCATTGCTGTGCATGCGCTGTTGGGGCTTAGCATTAAATGATTTTCTTTGTTCAGATTTGGAAGCAGTCTCCGCTTGCAAATTATTTTTCACAATGACTTCTCTCTCACACACACGCGCACACACACACACACACATGGAGCTGAGATTAAATACATTTTTCTATTGCCAAATTCAGGACAATTAATAGCTTTTCCAAGTTCAGGGCTAGGATAAGTCTTCTTCATTCTGGTTCCTGATCATCACACAGCCATTGTGTTCTGCTAAACAAAATAAATTACAGGAAGACACAGAGCCTATGCCTGTGTTTTAATGGAGCATGCTTTCTCCACTTTGGCTCTATTGACATTTTGGGCTGAGTAATTATTTGTTAATGGGGACTGTCCTGAGCATTGTAAGACATTTAGCAGCATCTCCAGCCTCTGCCCCGTAAATGTCAGTAGCAACATCTCCTCTACTCATGGCAATAAAAAATGTCTTCAGATATTGCCATGTGTTCCCCAAGGGGCAAAATTGCTCCTAGGTGAGAACTACTGGAGCAGAGAGATCATACACACCCAACTTTGAGCAACTTGTTAAGATAGCCTCAAAAATAGTGAACGGGCTCAGCTGTTCACCCAGCTGTGTGAACCACCTGTGGCCAATTACTTTGACAAGATTATTGAGTTACGGGCTTGGGCATGTGGTCTCAGCTAGAGGCAACTGTATGCACTCTGTGGGTTGGCTCCACTGGTGGGATTGGGTTACGCACATTCCACTTTGCTCTGCTCTTCAACTGCTTGAAGGCAGCTCACGTACATGCTAACTGAGTGATGACAGTTCAAGTTCAAACCAACCATATGACCCCAGTGTGGTTGAATGTGCTAAGTAGAAATAACCACAGTCACTTTTTGCCCCAATTATTATTGTTGCTATTGCTTCCATTATTGTTGTTATTATGATGATTATTTTTAAAGGGAAAAGTTCCCAAACTTGGGGGATGACATTGATTTTGTTGACTTCTCCTTTAACAACTGTAGATATGCCTTTACACCGGCTTACATGTCCCAATGGCATCTTAGGTAGAACACATTCGAGTCTGAGTTTATCATCATTCACTTTCCAAACAGCATTCTTAAAACCTTTCCAATTTCTTTCAGTTGCTTCTGTTACCTAGCCTTGCAATAGCCATCTATGATCTACCTAATTCAGTTATCTTCCTTCAAACCTTCCAACGTACAGTTACCGGATTACCTTTCCTAAATTAAAGGTTGGATTAAAAACTCTATTTAAAAACATGAAATGGCTCCATGAATTATTGAGCTCACATTTTGTCATGCAGCATTAAGTCCTTCCCAGTATTCAGCTTCTGCCTGTATTTTTTCTCTCCTTCTCTGTCCTTACTTCCCTCCTTCCACCTATTACTCCAAAGTTGTCTCCTAACCAAGTGTCTCTCAAAATGTGGTCCATGGTTCACCTGAAGAAGACTCAACAAAGATCCTATTTTAAATTCAAATTTCTAGGCCCAATTCTCTAGAAATAGTATCCCTAGAATAATTTATGCTTAGAAATTTATTTAGGAAAAAATATATCCCTAGAAATATTTATGCCTAGAAAAATAATTTGATTATCTAAAAAACAGAAATACCATTATTCTTAAGACTCTGCTCCAACTGACCTCTCTCTCTAGAACCCTGAGGGTTTTTCTTCTGGTACTTATCACATTCCAACTTGGCAGAGGAGGCGGAGGTGGAGGAGGTCATGAAGGTGAAAGGCAGCTGTACTTCTTGTGCCAGAGACTGAGCCAGGCTCTTCACATTGCTTGCTTCAGTCAATCTTTGCAATATCATTGTTCACTTTAAAGATGTGGAAATGGGGGCTTAGAAAGGTTGATTTACTTGCCCATGATTACACTTAATAGGTAGGGGAGCTTCTCACCCCAAAGTTCACAAAGTCAATACTGAGCTGTGACCCCACTCAGATTTCACTCTGGTGGCTCTCTGTACATTTGTCTTATGTCTTTTGCTGAGTAAACTTTTGTGTACAGACTGTGATAAGGCAGCTTTGTGGAAAGAACACTGGACTCAATCTCGGCTTGAATCCTGGCCTTGGCATTTTTGGCTTCTTCTAGCTGGCCCTGGGGTATGGCCATCTGTCTCTGGTCCAGAACACAGCCAGACAATCAGACAATCAGACAATAAAAGAGGAGGGATGAGGATGAAATGTGCAAAGGGCAAGCTCCTGCTGTTTTTCAAGGATGATACCTGGAAACTTCCACCTACTCTTTGGCTCACACCCCATAACTTAGCCCTGTCCCAAACCTAGCTTCAAGGGAAGTTGGAACTAGTTTCTTTATTCAGCGGGGCCTTGAGCCCAACTAAAACTTAGAGGAGAATGGATTTAGAGAGCTTTCTCTGCCACCTAATTATAATGGGCATCTACTGGGTTTTGTTTTGTTTTGTTTCTTGCATTTCCCTTTTTCCAGTTACAATATCTTGTTTTTCCTCTGGGTGCCATCCTTCTCCTTCTCAATCTATGAACTTCAGGTGACTCTTATTCCAGACTCTAAGGGAAGACAAAGGCTCCAGGTCCCACCCGTCAGAGATGGGTGCAAGATCCTAGTCAGGCAAACATCTTCTATCAGGGGAATCCTGAAACCGCTGGAATAACTGGCAGAGAGGCGTGTCCACCCTGCTCTAAGCTTGAAGCTGTGAGGGGGTAAACTGGAGGCCCGCAGAGTCCGGGACCATCGCCGAGGGAAGCAGAGCTGAGAGGCAGAGAGAAGGATCCTGATGACATCACTTGAGGCCCCAGATCAAGCCCCACTAAAGGCTAAGATCTCCCCCTGGATGTTTAATTCCCAGGTTTCCATAAATTTCTTATTCTGCTTAAACTAGTGCTAAATAGACGGAGATTCAATAAATCGTCCATAACAAGATGCTTATCTTTGAATTTCCCCCACCATCACCTTTCTTCGTACATAACAGATGTTTTGGAATCACTGATTGGGAGAATAAAGGAAAAACAATGGACGAGTAAGTGATCGAGCCTCAGAAAAACTGCATGAAGTTATAAGAATTTTGTTAGTTTCTTTTATTCCAAATATCTTCTCGGACCACATTTACTTTTAGGAGTCACAATTATAAAAAATAGGCCAGATGGCCTGAGATGTTTTTCAGAGCTCCTCTCAAGACCTTGAAAAGAAACCAAAAAGAGAAGATCTCCCCAGTTTCAGTCAGGCTGTGTCCATATGTGAAAATAGAACCATTCCCGAATAGTTTCCAACTAAAATCTTATTTTCAATAATCATCTGTTGCCTGTCTTCCTGGTGATGGGATGTAGTGAGGGTACTGTCTGACGGCCACCAGATGGTGTCCTCATGCAGATGGACAGCTCCTGCTCAGGTCCACTGGAAGGGGACAGGGAAAGATTTCTGCAACAGGCTCTTTGGCTCTTAATTTGAAATTAATTCACACACTTGTAACGTATACCCATTTTGCTTCCAAAACAGATTTGAGTAAGCTTTCAATAAAACCTGTACAATAGATCTGTTAGAACCAGGATAAAGGAACAAACACCATACAATGAAGGGTGATTATATCTATTAATTACAAACACTTTTAATAATAGCTACATTATGGGAGCTTATCATGCACACGGTTAAGTGCACTGTTCTAAGCACTTAAGTTGTATCATTTCACATAATTCTCCCAACTCTATGCTCCTATTATTTTTTGTATTTTATGACAAAGAGGTTTAGTGACCAGCTCATGGTCATATATCATTAATGCAGGCATACACTACAGCTGAGCCAGGATTTGAACCCAGACTGTCTAATCCAGGACATGGGTTAGGTAGAGGAGAGGAGAAGTCCTTGTTTTAGAGTCCATCAGCCCGGGTTTGAATCCCTGCTCTTCCACTTATTAGCCAATGACCTTGGCAAGTCACTTCACTTTTTAAGCTTCAGGTTATTCATCTGTAAAATGGGGATAATGATCTTTGCCTCTGGGGTTTGTGGTGAAGACTAAAAGAGATAATGTGTAAAGCTGTGTAGTACAGTGATTGGAACCATGTAGGAGAGACATAAAGCTATACTCTTCTTGTAACCCTATGTGATCTCCTTTCAGTAACACCCAGATAATGTTCTAAAAATCTAGTAATAAGTACCTTAATACTAAGAAGATGTTAGATTTTTAGCCATGGAACTATGAATTTTTTTTTTTCTGTTTTCCAATGTCATTTGTAAAGGACATCATCTATCTCCCACCATCTCATTTTGGTGACATTGCTAAGGTTGTATCCCTATGGGGATGGCAGAACTTTAAAGATTAAGAGGAACATTCCAGAAGTTCAAACTGGGCAGTGATAGGATATGAAATAATAACATGAAGCAGAGTGAGTGTTTCTAAATTTTCCTTTCTGAGTATGCAAATCCTCAATAAAGCTCATCAAATACAATAGTAGGATTTAGCTGGTACAGCCCAGCCCCCTTCACTGTGTGCTTTTGAAATGAGCTCTTCTTTAAAAACAACAAAAAAAACCAACAAATAAAAAACAAATTCCCTATCTGAGGGTTCTCAGAACCAGAAGAAAGAGCGACATTGTCTTTCAAAGTTGCCAACACAAGAAGAGATGGGGCACCATAGTCAACTAGCCAGCGATTATGTGGAGGGATGGTCCTGTTACAGAGATCATTGAGGGGACATCACCATGGGCCTGAACACACCGGTATGCCATCGGGGTACAGAAAGGCACAATGAGGTACAACATGTCTCGCTTAATTACTTGAAAAGCCTTAATTTCAGGGACGTGTGTGTGTGTGTGCGCATGTGTGTGTATACACATGCATGTGTTTAAGTTTATTTTATTTATAAACAAAAGCTCAGTGGGAAAAAAAATCATACCTTCTAGATTAAAATCTGTTTTAGCAAACCTCGATTGTGAGCCATCTATTTTGTGTCAGTCTGAGCAACGCTGAACAGGTCAGACGGTCAAGCAGGAGCATATGGGCTCTGGATATGGAGCACCTTTGCCTCACTTGCTGGGAACTAGTCGGTAATTAGACTAGTACAGGCAGGCCCCAAGCTTGAATTACTTGGTAATCTAATAGAGTGCTTTCTCTTAGGGAGAAAAAAAAGTAAAAATATTTTGCAGTGAAAAAATATTTTGCAGTGAAACCTTCGATTTGCTGCATCTACCAAGGGGAGGAGGCAGCGTGGCTGGGAGCCTCCTGGAATCTTGCAGGAACTTGCTCAGCTCATGGTGTTAAATAGGAGTCTCACCTTTTCTTCCTGTCTTGTTTCTTTCAGCTGCTTTTTGTCCTCTTCATACGCTCCTTTCTTCATGTTGTCTTAGTCTTCCCGTTCCTTCTGTCTTCCTTCCTTCTTCTTCCTCCCCTTTTATGGTCATACATCAGTAATACATACATACCGCATATGGATGTAGGTGTTATTTTTCCTGCTACCTTTTCTTTCCCCTTCTCCTTACTTTTCAAATACTCCCGAATTTGTACCACGCATCCAGGGAGTAACCCAAGCTCTATGTTCTGAATGTTTGTGTCCCTCTAAAGTTCATGTTGGAACCCTAATGCTCAAGGTGATGGTGTTAGAAGGTGGGGCCTCGGGGGAGGGGATTCGGTCAGAGTGGAGCCCTCGTACGTGGGACTAGCGTTCTCATAAAAGAGCCTCAAGAAAGCTAGCTTGCTTCGCTTCTACCATGTGAGGATACGTACAGCAAATGAAAAGTCTGCCACGCAGAAGAGGGCCTTCCCTCAACCATGCTGGCACCCTGATCTTGGACATCCAGCCTTCAGAACTGTGAAAAATAGATTTCTGTGGCTTATAAACTGCTCAGTCTATGGTATTTTGTTACAGAAGCCCAAACAGACTGGACCATTAAGACGGCTTGAGATGCAAGGCATGCTAACCATTTACCAGGTTGGCATTAAATATAGACTCTACTGAAGCTAATTCCATTACTTAGGCACACCATGGCATGTCCCTCAAGGTCAGCATTCATTGCAACAAAATAAAACACAACGTGGTATGATTTTATTACATCTGGTGACATACCCGAATGATTAGGAGAAAACCCAAGGAGCTCTTCTTTCTTTAAAAGCTTCTGTGTTCTTAGAGTCAATACAAATTTATTACATCTGACCCCCAGTACTCCTGGGGTTTCCACTTCCTATAATTTAAAATATCTAAAGTTAAGTATATTTGTTAGCAGAGGTAGACTTACTGTGAACCAAAACAGACAAATCATGCCCGAAACTGTGTTTTTGTAAAAGTTCTAAATGTGACTTGTTCTGCCACGAGGTCTCAGTTCACAGGAAAAAAGTTATAGAAAGAACATGGTGACTTCACAAGGTGCAATAAGTCTAAAAATCTACCCAGTTCTTCTGAATTTCACTGGGCTCTGCTTTAGGACTGACTAAGAGGGAGTCTCCTGGGGCTCTCTATACACATGGAGTGACATGTTTTTACCTCCAGTGTGGCAAGCTGCTGGAAAGGCCTGCCTAGCCCCTGCCAGGGTTTGGAGAAGTATCATGGGAGAAAGAAATGCTTTGACTGGGTCGGGTAGTCTTCTGAGGTTGCACTGGTTTGCCAGAATGCTACTCCATTTCATCTTAAAAATAATATTTTGATCCCAGACCCTACCATGTTTCCAGCAAAATGTTACACTTGACAAGCTTTACCCAAATTACCGTACACAGTCACATACTGTTTGCAGCTGATTCCATTTTTAGCAACGTCAAAGGGAAAATGGAATCTCAGAATGGTGAGTGCATTTGATATGCCTGATACTGGTCAGAAGGTCAACCCCACACATGCCTTCCCCCCCAGGCCAGCATTCCCAGGGCTCTTCAAACAGCTCCCTCCTGCATGAAAACCCCCTAGGCTCTGCCAAGTTTCCCCTCCCAGTACCCAAGCCCTCCCCCCCTTCAGGTCTAGAAGGAAATCTAGATGGTCCAGCATTTTGGCCGATTTTGTTCTTCCATCTGTGATGGAGGCCGGCTTATTTGCTAGTCTCAGCAGGGGAGCTACAGAGGGAGAAAGATGGTTGTGATAATTGTGGCTGCACTGTGTGTGTGTGTGTGTCTTTGTGGACACATATAAGTGTGTATATTCCCAAGCACCAGCTTTTTGGAATTACTTTAGCATGAAGCTGCAAGATAAGGTGACTTCTAGGCTTGGGGAGGAAATAGAACCTGAGGGTCAACTGTCATAGCTTATACTGGAAACCTTTTCTATGCTAACTGGAACCTTCACTTTTTTCTTTCTTTCTTTGCGGTTTTACTGCAAAATAGGACATACATACTAAACAGTGAATATAATGGATATAAATATGTGAGTGAACATAACATATATTTAATACATATTTCATGTGTCTATATATTTATTTATACAATATATAGCAAAAAATGTCAATATCCATGTACTAGCATGCAGCTTAAGAAATAAAAGAAAAAAATAGAAATTTCTCTGTACTTTCAACAATAAAAACAGAAATCTCTCTATGTTCTCGATGTGTCCCAGTTGAATTCTTATGCATTCTTTCTGTTTCTAATTCTCTCTCATTTTGCTGTACTTTTGTTACATATACAAGTATCCATGAACAAGCACTATTACATTTATATGTTTTAAGAATTTACATAAATAATGTGGTTATCTGCACCTTGCTTTTTCCACTCAATAATATTTAGTGGATGCCTGGGTGCCTCAGTCGTTACGCGTCTGCCTTTGGCTCGGGTCATGATCCCAGGATCCTGGGATGGAGTCCCACTTCGGGCTCCATGCTCAGAGGGAACCCTGCTTCTCCCTCTCCCTCTGTTGCTCCTTCCTCTCTCTCGCTTGAGCTCTCTCTCTCTCAAATAAATAAGTAAAATCGTTAAAGAAAATAATCTTTGGAGATTCATTCATGCCAATCTGTGTAGCATATATTATGAATGTGGTTGAACATGTAGAGCGTTTTATGTTATGACTGCCTGCCAATAGATTACCCACCCTACCATTTACCAACCTCATGCTCTGTCTGGTTTCTTTGCTGACATGAGCAGTGCTTCTGTGAACATTCTCTTCCCTGCCTCCCTGTGTACACACATGAAAGCTTCTCTAGGGCACACAATATGTGTGAAGGGGCAGTGTCATGGGGGAGGCCCTCTACCAGTTTTATTGCCTAACACCAAATTGCTTTCCAAAGGGATTGTCCAAATGTACATTCCCACCAGCAATACACGAAAGGTCAGGCTGTCCCATGTCCTCACCAATATTTGATGCTGCCAGACTTTAGAATATGTGCCAATCTGATGTATATGAAATAGTACATTGTTAGGATTTTAATGTGTGCTTCTTTGAATACGAATGAGCCCAAACACTTTTCCATATGTTTATTGGCCATTCATACTCCCTTTTTTGAAATTATGTCTTTTGGCTAATTTTCCCCTGAGAATTTTTTGTTATTATTGATACAGAATACTTTATTTTTAAAAATTTTTTTCTTCTAATTTATTTTTATTCTATTCACTGCAAATTAAAATACATTTGCTAGTCATTTTTCAAGATATTAACTACATACAGTGTTTCAACCATTCACAGATTCAGTTTTTTAATTTTTTTAATTTTTTCAGTGATCCAAGATTCATTGTTTATGCACCACACCCAGTGCTCCATGCAATATGATACAGAATACTTTAAAAAACAAAACAAAACAAAAACTATACTCCATGTACTAACACTTTGTTGGTTTTACATGTGACAATTTTTTTTTACTTTCTTTATAAAGCCTTTGAAAAACAAATGTTTTTAACTTTAATGCAGTCAAAATTACCAATATTTTGGTTATTGTCACTTTTTTCACCTCACATCAAGATCATAAAGATATTCTATCTCCTAAAGTTTTTCAAGTTTTATTTTCCAACTTAAGCCTCTAATACATTTGTAATTGGTTTTTATATGTGGCATAAGAAGGAATCTATTTTTTAAAACATCAATAACCAAGACCATCACTACTTTATTAATTACTGAAAAATAGTCTATGTACCCTCCCTCCCACCTCGGTCATGGTTCAGGTTTCCGTATCCATGGAGTTCTGTATTATATTCCGCTCTTAGTTCTCTATTATATTTCATGGGTCTGCTTATTATATGTGTCAAGATCATGTTCTTACTATTAGAGCTTTGCAGTAAGTCTTGATTTTTGGCATCTCCTTGCCTTATTATTCTAACCTAGGAGCAGAGTGACTATTCTTAACCTTTTGTTTTTCTTTTTTTTTTTTAAAGATTTTATTTATTTATTTGACAGAGAGAGAGAGAGGTCACAAGTAGGCAGAGAGGCAGGCAGAGAGAGAGGAGGAAGCAGGTTCCCTGCTGAGCAGGGAGCCTGATGTGGGCCTCGATCCCAGGACCCTGAGATCATGACCTGAGCTGAAGGCAGAGGGTTTAACCCACTGAGCCGCCCAGGCGCCCAACCTTTTGTTTTTCAACATAAATTTTAGAATCAACTTGTTATGTTCCACTAGAAACCCTGTAGGAACTTCTATTAGAATTTTATATAATCTATAACTCCATTTGGAGAGAGTGTATGTATTACAATATTGACTGTTTGAATCCTTGAATATGCTTCCTTCATTCCTCTGTCCCTCCCTCGCTTCCTCTCTCCCTTGCTTCCCCCCTTTCTCTCTCCCTCATTTGCCCATTTTCCCCACCATAAGCAAACATTCTAATTTGTCTTTTGTGGATTTTTTGTATGTATATGTTTTTAGAGAGTATGCTTTTGCATGTGTTTTAGTTTCTGTAAATGTTATTGCATAATAGTTTTTATAACCTTTTTCTTCTTAGTCCTGTCTTCAGATACATTAAAGTACTTACAGGCGTATCTACACAGTTCTTGTGAACTGCTGCATAGAACTCCAATGCATGAGGTTACCTTACTTTGTCTACTTACTCCCCAAGTTATGGGCACCCAGATTAGCTTCAACTCTTTCTGCCCTTCCTACGTACACACAAATAATAGTTCCATGAACAACCCCATGCAGGTGTGTGTGGGTGAATTTCTTTATTCACTCAGAGGCAAAAATGTTGTGTCACAGAGTATGTATATACTTAACATGACTATTTGGGGTCTTTTGTGGCTCCATAAAAGTTTCAGGATTGTTTATTCTATTTTTATGAAAAATGCAATTGGAATTTTGATAGGGATTGCATTGAAGCTGTAGATCACCGTGGGTGGTATGGACATTTTAACCATATTAATTCTTCCAATTCACGAGCATGAAATATGTTTCCATTTCGTTGTGTCTCCTTAGATTTCTTCCAGAAGTTCTTTATTTTGATGCAATCAAGTCAATCCTCTTTTTCCTTGTGGTTTAACTTTTTGAAATATTGCCATGAAGTCTTTTCCCATTCTTAAGTGTGATAGACAGAATAATGGTCCCCAAAGATGTCTATACCTTAATTCTCAGAAGGCATGAATATATTACCTTATGTGGAAAAAGAGACTTTGAAGATGTGATTAAGTTAAACATCTCGAGATGGGAAGAAGATGTTAGATGATGTGGTTGGGCCCAGTGTAACACAAGGGTCCTTATAAAGAGAGAGGGAAGCAGGAGATTGAGAGTTAACAAAGGAGATGTAATGACAGAAGCAGAGGTCAGGGTGAGAGAGAGATTCGAAGAGGCTGTGCTGTTGGCTTTGAGGATGAAAGAAGAGGCTACAAGCCAAGGAATTCGTGTGGCCTCTAGAAGCTGAAAAAGGCAAGAAACAGGATTCTTTTCTAGAGCATTCAGAAGGAACCTAGTCCTGCCAGCACCTTAATTTTTAAAACTTCTGACAGTAAATTTGAATTTTTAGGCCACTAAGTTTGCAATAATATATTATAGCAGTGATAGAAAACCAATACGCTAAGTCACAAAGTTATTTTCCTGTGTTTCTTTTTAAGAGTTTTATAGTGTAATTTTCACAATTAGATTTTTAATCCATCTATAGTTCACCTTTGTAGCTGTTATCCAGGGATTCACCTTTATTTTTTTCCAGCACTACCTACTAAGTAATATATTCTTTTCCAATTGATTTATGGTGCCACTTTGTCATATATGTACATTCTTTTATATCCTGGGCTCTCTGTTCTGGGTAGCTGGTCTGTTTGTCCTTCTCACCATTTATTTAGATCTTCTTTAATGTTATTTTTCAAAGTTTTCCAATCTGCTCTATGAATTCTTGCCCATACTTTCTAAGATTTATCTTCAGGTAATGTCTATTTTTTTCATTTATTATTGTTGTAAGTTCTGTATTTCAAAATATTCATTATTGGTCTTTGTCTGGTGGAATAAAATGTGACTGATTTTCGTATATTAATCCCATTTCAGCCATTTTGCTAATCATAGTTACCAACAGTATTTGTCTATAGACCCACCAAAATGGATCTGTCATTTGCAGATATTTTTGTATTTTCTTATTATGGACTGAATTGTTGCCCCCTGCCCCCAATTCATATTCTGAAGCCTTAATTCCCAGTGTGATATTTTTTTGCAGATGGGGTCTGTGGGAGGTAATTGGGTTTAAATGAGGTGATGAGGGCAGGGTACCATTAGTATCATTAGAAGGAGAGAACAGAGAGCTTGCACTCTCTCTCTGTTATATGAGGGCACAGCAGGAAGGTGGCTGTTGGCAAGGAAGTGAGACCTCACCAGGAACTGAATTGGCCAGCACCTTGGTCTGTTGTTTAAGCCACCTACTTCATGATATTTTGTTATAGCTGCCTGAGCAGACTAATACACTTCCTTTCTATGTAATCACATCTTCTTTTCTCTTACCTACCATTCCAGCTAGATCTCTAGTACATTCTTGATTTAAAGTAGTAATAGTAGGTACCTTCACTTTATTCCTGAATTTACATGAAACATTTTAAATTTTTTACCATTGCCATAATTCTTGCTATATGTTTCTATTTGACACACTGTATTCCTTTAATTCTTATTTTGTTAAGGTTGTCAGATTTTATCCACTGCTTTATCTGCATCTATTAAGATGAGAAAATGATTTTTCTTCTTTAAACATGTTAATTTGTTAAATTATGTCAATAGACATACTGTTCCAATCCTTTGCCTGTGCATAAACACATATTTTATACACATTTTTCTGTTTTGACGGACTTTGTTTCCTACTTTTTGGTTCAGGTAAGATTACTGATTTTGTGTTTATTAATGAGATTATTCTTGCAGTTTTATTTTCTCATCTTGCTCTTGTTGGTTCGGATATCAGAGTTATAGTTAGTTTGCAAAATGAGTTGGGGGAGTATTACCTCTTTCTCTATTCTCTAGGTTGAATAAGACAGGTATTATCTATTCCCCAAAACTTTGGTATAACTCATTGACAAAATTATCTGAACCTGTTATGAGAAGATTTGAAATAACTGATTCAATTTCTTTAATAGTTAAAGAATATTCTAACTTTCTGTTTCTTCTCAAGTTTGGTAATTTATAACTTTTTTCTAGAAATCTATCTATTTTGTCTAAGTTTTCAAATTTATTGGCATTAAGTATTAATGATATTCTCTTATTAAATTTTAATCTATGCTGTATCTGCAGTTATATCCCTCTTTAATTTCTAGCATTTATTGTGTGTTCTTCTTTTATTTTTTTCTTGATCAATTTCCCCATAGGTTTGGTTATTTTATTAATCTTTTTCCAAGAAAAATCTTTGGATTTGTTGATTCTCTGTACTACACCTTTGTTTTTTATATCATCTATCATCATCACTGTGTTATTAGAGATTTTATGATAATTTAAAAAATACCTAAAATTTATTGACAAATTGGTATTGGCCAGACACCATACTGAAATGTTTGCATACATATCTATACATAATCTTATTTTGTCCTTATGATGACTTTAGGAGGAAGATATTATCTATTATCTATTTTACAAATTAAGAAAGTCTGTGAAAGTCATAGAGCCACTAAATCGCAAAACTGGAATTCAAATCTAAGCTATATGTACTGTGTTATCCCTCTGTTTTCTTCAAAACAGAATTCAAAGAATAAAGTCAGTGTTTAACTCCAGGGAATAAATTAGTAAGTGTTGGGGTTTCAGGTATGGTATAAAGCCACAGAAAATTTTTGTTGTGTTTGGAGTTGAAAGCTACAGTCCATTCACGGCTGCTCCCTTCAGTAGTACTTCTATGCTAACAGTAGCAGAATGAGAGAGCCTAATTATTGTCTGAGCCAAAAAATAGACATATAATGAAGAGCTTCCTGCAAATTATCAAATTGTCTTGTAATGAATGATAATAGATTTTAAATGTCAGTTTTGAAATAGCTTGTTTAGAATCAGTTCTCAAAGCATTTTCGAATACTGCATCTAGTTCTCACACTTCTTGCATCTTAGGGAGCCTGTAGGTAGATAGGAACATTATTATTCCCATCCTACAGATGCAAATTTGAGACGTTAAATAACTTGCTCAAGGTTACATACATAGAGAGAAGCAGAATGATTCTCTGAAGCAGGCTTTCTGATTCCCAGCTTGTTCATTCCTTTTTTTCTTTTTCTGAGATTTATGCATTTATTAGAGAGAGAGAGAGCTTGCATTCATGCATGTGTAAGCTGGGGGAGGGACAGAAGAGGGAGCCGATCTCAGGCAGACTGCCCACTAAACGCAGAACCCACGTGGGGCTCAACCAAGGACCCTGAGATCATGACCTGAGCCAAAATCAAGAGCTGGACACATAACCAACTGAGCCACCCAGGTGCCTTTGCTCATTGCTTTTTAAAATTCATGCACCCACATATATTTATTTAAGACCCACTATATGCAAGGTACAGTGTTGGACACTACAGTGTAATAGAACATTGTATAAATGAGAAATACGAGAGGTTCATAAAAATAATTATGATAAAATGTTATAAGAGAGATTCAAGTAAAGGGTTTTGAGAAATTCAGAAGAGGGAGAGAATTAATTTTTGGTGGAAGGAAGAGGAGGATTCTGATATTTTTCTACTAAGCTCCAAATCAATCTTAAGAATTAACATTAAAACACTGACAGATTTTGGGAAAATTTGCCATATAATATTACATTACATGCAATAGAGTAAACATACCAGAATACCAAAGAAAATTCTGGAAAGAAATGAACAAAGTAGGTAGCTCAACGTACTGTAATACTACCCTCAGCTGGAGTTAAGGAACTTTCCAGATTTGTACGGGTCCATGGTGAGACCACGACTCCCATTATCAGACACTGCCCACCTGTCTCCTATCATAACCAAGAAAAAACCTGTAAGTGGGAGGTGACCCACATTTCCCTAAGAAACCATTGGGACTAATGCCAGTGTGATTCATTTACCTTACTCTCTTCCGGAAGTCCAAGAACCTAGGTTATCAAAGAACACATAGAAATACCCCCATATATAAGGATCTGCCTTTCTTAAAGATCTAAATCCTTCCATTCTGCTCTCTGCCATTTATAATCTGTCTCTGGCGTAATCTTCCACATCCTCAGTCTCTCCACCAAACACTCACGGTTAATGATCTATCTAAAACCTGATTCTGCCTTTTAGCTTATGGTCTTAAGAAAAGTCAAGGACAGTAGATTCCAACTATTTTCCTTGAAGCCCTCTCAAGTTGTACATACTTTTACTTCACAGTGACCTGAGAAATCATGATTGGTACCCTCCTTATTCTCATTGTTTTCCCAGATATTTTCTTTCCAATCTTCTCTCAAACCCCAAATGTTTTGAAGCATATGCCATGAGACAAAACTACCTTCTCTTCCTTTTTCTAAACTCGTTCCATGATCTTCCATTCATACAGCTCACTGAAGATTTTAGGACTTGGTTTACAGTCTATCTCTGTCACTATTGCTGTCATCATTCTTGGTGACTTCAATAATTAGGTAGACAATCCATTCAACAACCAAGCTCTTTACTTGAAATGATACCTTCCACCAATCCACCTCAGCTACTTACTCTCATAGCTAAACTCTAGACCTCATCATTACCTTTAACGTCTCCAAATCTTCATTTCAACCATTTAATTCTTTAACAATCACTCCAAGCTTTCCAATATATTTAATTCTGGTGCTCTAATCACATTTCTTTGATCCCATTGGGAACTTTAGTTCGTTGCCCATACCTCTCTTTCCTTTATGTCATACTTCTTTCTTATTTCTATCCTCTCTAAGTAGACAACTTCTATTCTCCATCACTCCCTTGCATACCACCTAATCACACTTTCCCTCTCTCTATATGAGGCACCTGGCAAAATCACAGCTCTGGTTAACTGAAACTTTCTGTGTCCTCTTTTCCTGCATCTGAACAGAGTATAGCCAGGGGGGAAAAATCTATTACCATGCTGCATAAAGTCACTCTAAATGTACAACCTGAAATTTACAATCTGAATTTACAAAGCTGAAGCAAATCTGCACTGTTCAGCCAATCTTCTTCCTGTCTCTAGTCAATTTCTTTTCCCACTCTTTGAGAAGATTATTTCTCATCTTTTGTCTCTTCAGTCTTATTCGCCCCTTCTCACTCATAACTGATTATCTCACTCTTTATTTCATTGAGGAATAAGAATAATCAGAAGAGAAAAATGTATCTTCCAACACTAATGTGTCATCTACCTTCTTTCTCAGTAAATGGGATAAACTTCCTCATTCCCATCAAATGCTTGTGTACTGGATCTTATCTCCAGTAACCTACTCAAGAAGTCTGGTCTTCCTTTTCTCTCCTGAACCATCAGTTTGCCCCTTTCTACTGGGTCATTTCTATCAACAAGCAGACATGGTGGAATATCTCTGGTTAGGGGGGAAACATCAGTCATCTACCAGGGAAGGAAGAGAATGGATCTGATTGGTGAATGGAGGAGCTGGGCCCAGTTCCTTCTTTCTCTCTTTCATCCTTGGGCTCCACCTGCCTAAAGAAAGCCCACATTTTATTCCTTTCTATAAAATTATAAGTTCCCCAGTAGGCAGGATCTACAATTGTTCAGGGCTGTCAGGATCTGGGCGGGTACATCTGCTTAATTTTCTATAAAGTATTATCAGTCATACTTGGGTAATTGACTTAAATCCACCTAGTCCAACAGTTTTGTTAGTAGTGAAGTAATATTTTGATTTTTGCCTATTTCCTATCTCTTATAGATTCAGAATTTGGGCAGAAATGAAGGGGATGCTTTTACTGGGTTCTTTCAAACCCCAACATCTCCAATCTTAAAAGATATCCCTGATATTCCCTGGAATTTGTCTTTCTCCATCTCCCCCTGATCATTAGAAATGCCTCCATTAAAGCTGAAAACCTGAAGGAACTTGTTCTAACTTGCTGTCAGCTTGACCTTACCTCCTCTTACCTTCTCAGACTTTCACTCCTAACATACCACTAAAACAATTTTGTCGAGACTACTAGCAGCTTATATCCTGCCAAGTCCCATGGACAATTCTCAACACTTGAATTACTCAACCTCGCAAACTCATTTGCCATAGCTGATCACTCTTTCATAAAATGACTGTTTAAAATTTTCCTCTTGGCTTTTTTTTTTTCCTTAGAAACCACTGAGGTAGGTTTTTATCCTACTTAATCGGCTAGCTCACTGCCAAGTTCCTTTTCATTCTTCATTTCCTTTCTCCCACCATCCCATGATGACTTTCAAACTATCATTCCCTCATTGTTCTTAACCCTCCTGCACCCCATTTTCCCCACCATCAGCAAATGAGGTAACATAGGCACTCGGTGACATCAATGACCTTTTCTTTCTCTCTTTCTTTCTTCTCTTCTTCCTTTTTTTTGGAACTCTCCTTCATCTCAATGTTGTCATAGAAGACTCTTTTTTTCTTTCAGCTCTAAGTGAAGTCTGGTTTTCCTCTGAAGATGCCACTGTATTTTTAGCTCTTTTGTGCTCCCCGTGAACTTCAGTGTGGAGAGGGAATCATAGCATTCTTTCATGTTGTCTTGGCTGCTTTCAGACACTGCTTTCCTATTTTATGTAAAATATCTTCTTTTGAGGCTCACTCCTTCTGGCCTCACCCACTCTCATTATTACTCTCTCTCATCCTCCAAGTGTCTCAACCTCCTTCACTGGTACCAAATTCTCTTTGACTGGTCTTCTTGCTTCTTTTCCAGTTCACCAGATAAAACTGCCTCAGGGCCTTTGCTAATGCTGTTCCCTTTTCCTGAATCACCTTTCACCCAGATTTCTACTTGGTTTCCAGTTACTTTCCATCTTCTCAGTGAGACCTTCTCTGACATCCATTTTTAAATTATAAGCCTCCCAATTTAGCATTCCCTATATCTTTTTTGTGCTTTATTTTTTTTCAAAGCTCTTCTTCCAACTGACATGATAAATCTTTTATCTTATTTATTTGCTTATTGTCTGTTTCTCCCATTAGAACAAAAATATAAGCTCAATGGAGACAGTAACTTTTGTCCCTATTATTTCTTTAAAATAGTCCTACTTCATGGTGAGTCCTTCTATATTTACATAAATGAGTAAATGACTGAATCCTCGTGGGTGAATTCAACATACATCTAGCTGGCCCATTCACTGCTTTGCCTGGGTCTCTTGAACTCCTTGACTGTCACCTGACTCAGCTTCAGCCACTACCTGCCAACTTGCTCCATGTTAAAGTCCATGACCTCATATTCTCACAGTTCTGTCTTTAAATCTTTACCTCTTACCAAAAAATTTTTTGACCCCCCAAATCAATTTTAGAAGTATATTTTAAGAAAAGAATCTGAGAAAAAGAGAAATGACATTTGCAAAAATGTCCATCTTAACCTTAACTTTAATTTGAAACAAATATACATATATATACATTAATATACATTATTAGTCAACAACATAATTAGCTATGTAGTTATTGACATTGGAAAATATTATTTTAAGAAAGATAAAAAAATCCCAGGTTATAAGATAGTAGGTATGTTATTATCCCATTTTTATTGTCTATGAAATTATACATATTAAGTAGCATCTACATATAAATCAGTTTACATACAGGCAGGGTCTTAAAACTTAAAACTTAAATCTTTCCCATCCTTCTTCCCTATTGGATTCAGGTCTGTAGAGGAGAAGCCATAGTAGGAATGGCGGGTGAGAACTTTCTAAGTTTGGAAATAAGAACAAAGATCAGAAAGGAAAAGATTGATAGGGCTCATTATATATTAACTTCTATGTGTTCATCTAAATAGCAGCTTCATATATATATATCCGAAGCTGAGAAAAATTTTCAGTAAATACGACATGATTATATAAATATATCATTCAAATTAGATAAGAAAAGCACTAAGCCAAAAGTAAGTAACACTATGAATAGCCAATTTTTAAAGAGGAAACATAACTGGCAAAACTCATGAAAGAATATTCAAGCTCACTAGAAATCAAATGTCAGCTAAAATGATAATAATGGTATCTCCCCCTTAAATTAGAGAATCGGTAGACTGTATGTGTAATTATGTAACATGTATATATATGTA
The DNA here is from genome assembly GCA_002007465.1 of Ailurus styani. Taxonomy (NCBI): domain Eukaryota; kingdom Metazoa; phylum Chordata; class Mammalia; order Carnivora; family Ailuridae; genus Ailurus; species Ailurus styani. The sequence continues at coordinate 752,705 of LNAC01000720.1, read as the reverse complement.
TTTATGGGTGTAAGTATACACATGTATAGACATATAAACCTGAATACACACACACATACTCCCCACCTACTAGGTTATAAAAGTTTCATGAGGGGTAAAACTGCTTTCTGTGTGATTGATTGTTTTTTTTTTTTTTTTTTAAAGATTTTTTTTTATTTATTTGACACAGAGAGAGAGATTACAAGTAGGCAGAGAGGCAGGCAGAGAGACAGGGAGAGGAGGAAGCAGGCTCCCTGCTGAGCAGAGAGCCCGATGCGCGCCTCGATCCCAGGACCCTGGGATCATGACCTGAGCCGAAAGCAGAGGCTTTAACCCACTGAGCCACCCAGGCGCCCTGATTGATTGCTTTTATCCTGAGCACTGAGCTCAGTGATTGTAACTTACTAACTGTTTAATAAATATCTGTTGAATGTATAAATGTCAATGAAGTTATGGTGAAACGGATCTACATTTTCAAAGTACGTTTTCTACTATTATGTCTTGCCAGTTTATAAAGCCATTTCAGAATTATTAGTATTTTACATCTTTTTAACTTTACCAGTTTCTAAATGTAATCAAATGCATATATGGAGACAGTATTTAAAAAAATTTTAATTATTCTGATTATAGTTCATTTAATGTTTTTTTCTGTTCTTTAGCAATGTAATCTACTTATTTTACATCATGTTCTAGTGCAACTTACAAGAAAAATAACATGCCAGAGAAAATTGCATTGTAAATGTAAAAATGTAAATCAAATAAAAATCCCATTGCGAGTCTCTGGTGAAGCTATCTCCAACATCGATTACAGGACAAAATACAGCCGAAACAACCACTGCCTTATTATGCAGACTATAAAATACACTTTTAAAAAACTGCAAAAGGTCAAGGTCTTTCTCTTTCTCTTTTTCAAATCAAGTTGGGTAAATAATAGTACATTAGAATGAAAAACTATTAAGATTAGTCTCCTTACCCTGGGATTGAAAACGATGGAATATTTACAACACACATAACTCTAAAAGTACTAGTTTTTCTTTTGGCATTGATATTTGAATGGTTTGGGTTGAAAATATGCATAGATACATTGCAGTGCATTTGAGAATTGAAAGGCAGAGCAGATCTTGGAAAGAAAGCTAGAGTGGGCATTTGGATATTTTGACCTAAGAAGCTCCCTTAGTGTCACAACCCAAAAACAGAAATGCGTGCCTTTAGGCAAATAAGTACCCACCTTTGAAATTCTATGGGAAAATATAGATAAATACCCCCAAAATGTGATTTCTTGGGCATTTTTGCCATCACGAACTTTCCACTGACCTCCCTCTTCCTCCACAATAAGAAAGGTGCTTCCTAATTCCCAACAGCATTCAAGAACACTGGTCTTTCTACCTATTGTTTTTGAAAAGCAGACTAATGTAAAGGAGAAAACCATAGGACTAGGATTTAGGAAAACAGAGTTCAAATCCCAATTCTGCCATATGTAACCTCAGACCAATCATTAAATTATTCTATAGATTAGACTGTCATCTATAGATTCTATAGATTAGACTGTCATTAGGAATCTCAGATTACTCATCTATGTAATACTACTAATAGGATCAGTTCCAGCTGCCTCCTGAGGGTATTATAAAATTGTATGGTGGCGATTTTAGTTCAAGTAGTATGCACATTATATTCTTCTTCCTTCTATACTTTTATTCACCCTTACCCATGGCATTTTAGATTTGACCTCAAGGGCAAGTTCTCCTCAACAAGCTAGCAATCAGTCATTTACCCTTTAGTTAAAAATAACATCGACACCCACTTTCTTCCTAAGAGTGTGTTGAGATCATAGCATGGAAGGACTGAAAGTTTTAATTCATAGGAGAGATGGAGAGAAGTGATCTCGAAACAGAAGACATTGCCCAAAGTAAACTTAAAGGCTTTCCCTAGTTGATTTTCTATGTTCTCTTCATGCATTCCTCACCAATGTACTCATTGAGTGATTCTCTAACTGATGTCTACAGCCTTGGCCCTCCCCTCAGCTTTGGACCTCAGCCCTTCTGACCACCTCTGTAGGCACCTGCAGCTCAACAGCTCTCCGTCTGAGCTCATTGTTCCTGTATGCATTTCCCCCAAACCCCAGTCCCAGTCCCTGTATGAACCATTCAAGCCACTGACAGTGCTGGAAACCTCCATTACCTGTCCCTTCAATCCCTCTCAACACTCACAGGTCATGATTGTCCCCTGCTGTTGTTAATCCTTTCTGAACTGTCTTTCCAAACAGCCCCTCCTCCCTCTTCTCATCACTGCCACTTCCCTATTTGAGATTCTCATCAATCCTGCCTATTGAATTAACCACTTAACCAGATTTCTCCTCCTACCACTCATTTTCCATCCTACTATCACGGTGCTCTTTCTGAAAACAAAACAAAACAAAACAAAACAAAACTATTCTTCTGCACTACACATTCAGGAAATGTACCACTATCTAGAAAGCCCAAACTTCTTCATATGGCCTTCAAAACACTCAGACTTTCCAGTTAGGCTTCCTCCTGGCTACTCTACCCCTCCTCCTGGCCTCAGGTGCACAGTGCTTTAACCTCCTTGGCTGCCTTCTGCCTTCCCAGAGTGCCTTGTACACTACTAACTCCAGACTTTTGCTCATGCTGTGTCCCAGGTCCATTTCTTCCCTGACTGAAATGTCCTCTCTTTTGAAAAGACCCATCTGGACTCTTTACTGCCCAACCTTAGGCTCCGTTTCTTGGATGTACAAACTTTGGTTCCCCTTACTTGTGGTCCCATAGCATGTCTATGACTTTTATTCTAGGACTTACAGCCTGATATACCTGTTTATCTCTATAGAAGACTCTGGGTTCCCAATGGCATGGGTTGCTTCTTATTCAGCTCCATATATCTAGTGATTGGCTAAAATGCTTGGATTATATGAGGTGCTCAATACATGTCTAAATGACAAATGAGGGGACAATGTATGAAGAGGTCCCTGGCAGCCAAGCCAGCCTAGGAGTCCTGGGTGAAATGGTTGGTATGCAGTAAGGAGACAGGAAGGACAAGGGGAAGGTACTGACAGTGAATTTTGCTTTGCAGTTCATAGAAGCAGCCAAGCCTAGATCTTGAGAGAAAATATCAGTGCAACCCTCTCCCTTCCTTGACTCACATGCAAAGTCCCCATGCTCAGCTGGTCTTCTCAGCAAGGCACCCCCAGCTTTTGCCCCTCTAATAGATAAGCATACCAGGAAGCTACGAACAGGAGTCCTGAGTAAAAAATAGAGGAATCTCAACTTCTGTGTTTTCTCACTCTACCCACCCATCTCCTGGGTGGGGCCTAGATCTTTTCAACTCCCTGTGGCTCCACATCTCCATGTGGCACGCCAGCACCCAAGAGCGTGCTCAGCCTCAAGCTCCAAGGAGTCACACCTTAGTTGTGAAGGCTTGCGTGAACTTCCGCCCAAGCACTGTCCCTAGCACAAATGTTCTTAATTCCCTTTGACTGACGCAGGGAGATTATTGAGGGACCTGGTGGAGGAAGGAGAGCACCAATAGTAAGTTCTCCTTTAAATATGCTGACAGTGAAGCCAGGTTAGAGTTGCAGGTGGGTACGTCTCTGCTCACAGCTCTAGCCGCTGCTGCCCTCCTTCTGGAGTGGAGGACTCTGAAGGCACGGTCGATGAGGCACTCTCCAACAGGAATTACTTAAGGCAGAGAGCACTTTTCTTTTCTCATTACAACCAGAAGAACCAAAATCTTGGCTTCAGTGTTTTCATCAGGAAAAAACGGCTTCTGTCAGGTGAGGCCCCTGGAGCTGAGTGGGAAAGTGGATGCCACGTGGAGAATCGTCACACACCCGGTTTGCTCAGGGCCCCCTGTGCCCGCTCACACGCGGCAGGCTGTGGTGATAATTTATACGACCTCTGGGCCCTTCCCCTGGTGTTGCACAGGAAAGCTGCTCATCAGTTTCTCTGTGTTGCTGGGCTTCGGAGTTCCAGGAAACTTCCTCATCTCTTCTCCTGTTCATTGTGCATCTCCCATTGTTCGAAGATGCCCCCAAACCAAAGGAGGCCAAAGAAATATTGGCCACCAAAGGCTCCTGGAGAAAAGGCAGAGCACGTGGACCCAGCCTGCTCACTTGGACTGATGGAGATCAGATTCACAAGGAGCCTCTCTGTCTCTTTCTCTCTTCTCTCTCTCTCTCTCTCTCTCTCTCTCCCTCCCTCCCTCCCTTTCTCTCTCTCTCTTCTCTCTCCCCTCTAGGTCAGACAATTGAGTCTTAGCACTGGCCTTTACTGGGATTATTTGTTCTTTTCTATAGGGTTTCAAGCCCAACCCTCAACTCCGGGCCAAATCCGCGCTCTTAGCAACCACTGGGGCCTTGTTAAACTGGTGCATCGTTCCTTGGATTACTTCCCAGAACCTTTTGAACACACTTCTCTCCCTGGGCCCCCTCAGTCTCTCAAGTCCCTCTTCAGTACTTTCTCTCCTCTTCTCTCTCTTGGCCACTCTTAAAGGCCAGCTGCTGACTTCCTGGCCACCCACCGCAGCTCACTCTCCTGGGTTTATCTCATCCCTTTCCTTGATCCGCTTTCTTTCAAGCATCTCTCCCCCTCCAGGGACTGCTACCCGAGTGTATCCGATTGCCATTTCCTCACTCTTTGTCCTCTGGGTTCAGTTGTTGATGACACATTATGTCTATTATCATGTCTAAAGACTTTAAAGTCAGTTGTGTTTGTCTATCAAGAGAATCACTACATTGCCAATGAATACAGAGTGGGAAAAGATGGCAATTTTTATTACAGTCTTTTTTTTTTTTTAAAGTTGGCCTTCTACTATTTGACCCTTTTCTGAGGTGGTTTAGTAGGCCATGGGAATCATAATCCAGAAAAGTCTGTTCTCTATTATATACAGATACAATTTAATTTATGATTAGTAGATGTTAAGTAGGAAAAACCATAGATTTCCTTACAATGCTCATAGTCCATAAGAAAATTTGATAAACTCCATAATGGAATAAGTTTCCGATTTTATCTTGCATATATTATTTTTTGTTTTATTATTCATGCTTGTTGTTTTACTACCATCTTTTTTAAAAAACTCAAGTTTTGTGTTTCCTGGCTCCTTCCTTGTCTTGTCTCTGTCATTTCCTTCTTGCCAGATATGAAGGCTGAGAAGCCATTATCAGGGGATTGTGTAACTTACGTAATATGTCCTATGGTTTTTGTGATGGGATAGGCACTAAAAATGGAAGAATGGTCTTAAAATTCCACAAGCTTTCTTTCCATATAAATTTATAATGAAGGAATAGCAAGAGAGAGCCTCTTCTACAAAGAGAGCTGTGCACCGAGAGTTGCATCTAAGATGTTTTCTTAGAACTTAATATAGAGTATCACCTGCCTTTCGGTGAACTGTTTACAAAAAGCTTCCTCTTGAAGTAAACCTTAAAAGTAGTATTATGAAGATAAAGAAAAAATAGGAAACCAAGCATGGTTCAAGAGTGTGTGTCCTGGAGACATTCAGAGGATGAGAAACTCGTGATGATTTAAAGCATCTATTTTTAAAACGAAAACTAATTCATGCCAATTACAGAAAATATCAAGAGGAAAGAAAGAAAGAAAACAAGGAGTCTGGGTGGCTTAAGTAGCAGACTCTTGATCTGGGCTCAGGTCATGATGTCAGGGTAATGAGATCGGTCCCTGGTTGGGCTCCATATTCAGTGGGGAATCTAATTCTCTCCTTTTCCCTCTTCACCCACCATCCCCTGCACTCCTGCATTTTCTGTCTAAAACAAATAAATAAATAAATCTTCAAAGAAATGCAAGAAAAATAATCATCCAGAATCTGCATTTCCCTAAAAGCAGACAGAAATATGTCCTGTTTTCATTTTAGATTTTGTTGTATTTTCTTCCTATCTTTTTTCCTAAGGATAAATTTTTTGCATCATTAAAATACTATTTCTAGATGGTTTATACAGCTTATTAATCTGTTTTTAAAAAACCTATTATGTTATTAAACATTCCTGTAACAGCTGCATAAAATTCTTCCATCAAATAACTATTCCTTCATTTATTCAATCACTGCTCTCTCTGGAACACTTATTTCCAGTGCAGGATGATAAGCATCTTTGTGCATAAATCTTCACTCAAAATTTCAAGTTATTTTCCTTAGGATAGATTCCTAAAGGTGTGTAAACTGAGCCAAAGGGCTGGAACTTTTGTAAGACTCTTGACATATTTTGACAAATTGCTTTTCCAGAGGGTGGTACCAATTTACACTCCCACCAGTGGTGTCTGAATGTATCTCACCTCACCAAGATTGAATAAGATAACTTTCAAAATCTTTGCTAATTGGATTGGTAAAAAATGACATTCATTTTGACTTTACTTTGTATCACTTTATTTCTAGAGAAGTTAAAGGTTTTTTCATCCTTATCACCTAGACAGAAAACAAGGTTCTTTTTTTTCTTTCTTTCTTTCTTTTTTTTTTAGAAAATCATGTGCAAATTGAGAATCTTATTAGCCTTTATTATTGTTTTGCAAGTGTTGATAATGGTTTCAGTGGATGAGGAAAAGGTCCTCCAAGTAGAAATAGTAACTGTTAAGTAAGCCTATGCTGATAGAAGTGGGGGAATTAACAGGAGTATTTATGCTTAAGAAATACCCTATTTGGGATGGAACTGAAGAATGCATTCAATTTCTCCATGTGTCTTAAGTCAGGTTCCCCAGAATCAGCCCCAGAGGATTCATGTGAACGTGATTTATTAGGAAATGTTTCCAAGAAAATACAGCCAGGACAGCAGGAAAGTGGGCTTGGGACAGGAAAGAAGTGAAGCTAGGGTGAGATACGGAGCAAAGTCACATGGAAGGTAGCTATGTTAAGGGCTTTCATATTGCCCTGGCATCATACCTCAGAGTCAGGGACCGAGGGAGCTGGAGCATTTATTTATTCCTCCCCATCCTCCATCCGTGTTTAAGGTGCTCCTGAGGAGAACTTGGGTTTTTCCAGGCACTGCTTACTTTCCACGCTCTATGCCTGCAAGCCAAGTGGGTTCCCGAGGCCTGAGGGCAGTCGTCTGACAAAGAGAGGCAGGTTCTGGATGCAGGCTACTGGAATTGGAAACACACTGAAGGCAGTTGTGCACAGAATGTTAGAGGGTCTTGGGGGAGATGGGGAGCACTGGTGCCATCCCCACCCCAGGCATCCTGGGACTAAATGGTCTGGATAACAACTCCTGTGACCCCCTTAGGCAAAGTTGGTCACTGCCTGTTCAGTGCAAATGGCCCATGGTTTCACGGAACAGTGACTCCTAAAAGATGGAGAAGAACCAATAAAGTCAAGTCTTGTGTGTGTGTGTGTGTGTGTGTGTGTGTGTGTGTGTGTGTGTGTTGAGGGTGGGAGTAAATTGAAAATGTAAAAAAAAAAAATGGAAGAAGACTCTAAGGGAGGTGGAGGGAAAACTGATCGTAAATAAAGAAGCTGATCTGAAGGCAGCTGATTGGGTGATGGTTGGATCAGGACGTCGGATGGAGGAACAGCATAGGAACAGGCACAGGCTGCACCATGGTGGCCCGGTCAGGATCTGGAGTTCCTCTGTAGGTGATATTTTCTGTTGGGCTTTGAAAGGAAAGCATCAAAGTTGAGTTAAGAAACCAAATAATGTGTATATTCAGGACATCCATGAAAAGACTTGAATATTTTGAGCATTTGAATGCGAATATTTTGCTAGGTTTGCTGTAAAATATAGATGCCATTGTGTGACTTGGAAAACAGAAGTGAGAACCATGGGACCGGCTTCAGGTTGTTGCCACTGGTTAGGAAGATTGTAGTTTTCCTGCAGCAATTTCTGGAACTTGCTTTCCAGCTTCCTGTGTGTCCAGAAGCAGTGGTGGTAGTGGCAGCTCTTTTTCTTCAACTCTCCGATGTGTGGGTATCATTTTAAAGTGTCCTTTCTTGGTGTCAAGGTGTCTAGAAGTTGCTGTGGAAGCAACCCTGGGCTCCAGCCAGCATGGTTCCAACAGCAGCCTCAGTCCTGTATTTTTTTCAGAAACCATTCCCAGAGGCTCAGCCTGGAACCTGCCTCTTCTTCCTCCAGTGAACATGTAAGCATCCAATTACCTCACGTAAATACCTCTTGATAAAACACCTGGTGTGGTTTGCTTTTTACACTGAACATTGACTGACCCAGGAATGTATACAAAATATATATTTTAATAATAAAAAGAGCAGTGGTTCTCTTCTTCTTTCCCTCCCTTTCCCTCTATCCTTTCTGCCCTTTCCCTTCGAACCCCTTCCTAAACAATTCAGTCCAAAGCCATTATGCGGACAGAGCAAGATAAGCATCCGTGGGGTAGGAGGAATCCTGGAGTGGCGCGAGAGCCCATGTAGAGTGAGGAGGGTGCCCGAAGGGAAGGTGATGGCATTGTTAGTTGGGTGTAGGCCATCGAAGCCATCTCAAAATGAACTGTGTCCCAGTAGGGAGATGCCACCAGAGTTTCCAAGAGGTGAGGAAGGCATGCGTGTGGGAGGGGGGTGGTGCCGAATGTCAGAGCCTGAGAAGGGTGAGGATATTGTCTTTGTGTGTGCGTGGCTGGGGTGGGAGGAGCCAGTGCACGGTGTTGGAGCCCAGACTGAGAAGAGCATCCACAAAGGCCAGCAGCATTGGCAGTAGCCTGATGTAGGGTGATTGGAGCATGAGGCAGATGAGGAGGCCATGTGTGTAAGTGTAGGTGGAGTGTGTATGTGTGTGCATGTGGGGTGGGGGAGATCAGCAGCCATGTACGCAGTTTCAGAGCCTGAATGGGATAAAGAGGGCATCTGTGCAGCAGGGGGGAATAAATCCAGCAGCAACAGGATGTTGGATACATACAGGGATATGGATCAAAGAAATAAATATTTTAACGATGCTGGAAGCAAGATTTCTCACTGTCAGAGAAGGGAGTTACACATCTCAAAAGGGACAACACCAGAATGAATCTTATGGTGATAGGTTGCCATTGAAGATATTGATGTGAAGTCATAGTTTTTGATAGATCAATCAATTGATAGATATGGATGGAACTGTCTGGGCAAGTATACATTCTCTAGCTCTAACCATGGAGAGAGTCTGGGAGCAGTGACACCCCAGTAGCAGTAAACACATCAAACATCTAGATCTTGGTAACTAAATGCCTTCTCCACTCAAAAGGATCCCTGCGGAAGCCTCAGAGATGAGGCAGAGAAAATGCAAGTAATCCTGGAATATTGCATGGTGCCAGAGAGTAATGATGTGGTTGTTGAATGCTGGGAGCACATCAAAGGGACAGAAACTAGCTTGGGGAGCTCTCAGTGACCAAATCTGGGACAATATAAGTAGCAAAACAAATCATGAGTGTAATGAATTATGAACCATTGAATAGCATCCATTAGTCTATGTTGATACCAATAAGCAAATAAATAGGTTGAAAGTCTAATGAGAAATGGAACATTTAACAAGTTTTGAAGTACCTCTCTACAAAATATTTATTAAATAAAAAGAAGAAAAGGATAACTTTACAGTGGAGAAGCTGGAAGATTCCACCTTAATCAACTGATCAAAGGCAGCATCATCAGTGATGGGATAAATTGATATCACGGGCCACCTGATAGGACACCATGAAAAGAACACAGCATCCCTTCAGTCATTCCTGTCAAAGATACATAATTGAGAACTAACCTTGCAGAATCATCTGACAACTCTGCATTGAGGGACGGTCTATAAAATCACTGATCTGTAATTAAAAAGTGTCCAGGTTATAAAAGACTGAAAAGCTCTTTCAAATTAAAGGACACGAAACAGCCATGATAACTAAATGCAACTTGTGATTTCAGACTGGTTTATTTTGCTATAAAGGACATTATTGTCACAGCAGGTGAGACTTGAATGGTTCTGAGAATAAAATGTGCGTCAATGTTACTTTCCCTGTTTTGATGGTTGTAGCGAGTTATATAGAAGAAGGAGGTCCTTGTTTGTAGGAATCATACACCGAAGCATTCAGAAGTGATGGGGCATCATGTTAACAAGGTACTTGTCAGTGGTTGAGAAAAAACTTTCTTGTACTGTTTTTGCAATTTTTTTGCATGGTTGAGATTGTTTCACACCCACACACATGCACGCACACACACAGACCAAAACTCCAGCCTTTTAGAGTATTATGATCTAGACTCTCCCAAAAAAAAAAAAAAAAAAAGGAAAAGTACTGAGGAAGACATAGGACTGGAGAACCAAAGCGAAGAATTTCTTCATCCTCCGGTAATGGCTGTGAGGTAGCCAGAGCCAACATGGAGATTCCCTTGCGGGGTGGAGGTTGTTAGGGGGTCTCTGGAATGATGAGACAGCACAGAACAGGACAGCGGGTAGGGCCTTGGTTACAGCTGGTCAGGCCCACTAAGTCAGACTGGTGGAGTTGTCTGTAACTGTCTTGATCACTAAACCCATGCTTGTCATTGTCACTCATCTTGTCCCAGTCCATCAGAGAACAGGCTTCCCTATCCTTGTCACTTGGGCAGTTTCGGGTGCAATGCAGGTCACACGAAGTTCACTTATAATCTTGACACACATCGGGCAATACAGGTGTCTAACACTTGATGAGAATGAGCCTCCATTGATCATGACCTACAGTGAGAATTTTTTTGTCTTGTTCTAGTTCACATTCTCTTTATTCTCAAGGTTTTCCACCTCTTGGCTCCCTTCCAGCCTGCAGCTTTAGTCTCCTCTCTTGGGGTATTTCTGTTCCTGGTTGCTCTAGAAACACACTTGTCATTAGTCAGGTGCTAGGCAAAGAGGTCAGCCTCCCTACTGGGAGTGCCTCTTCCTGCCAAGGGAAACCAGAGCAAATGGCTCTGCTGGAAGAAGTCCAAGGGATCACATGCCCATTTTGCAGGTGAGAAGACTGAGGCCTATAGAGACTGTGTGATGCGCCGGTGGTAACAGAGCCAACAGAGGGCAGAGCCAGGAGCAAAGCCCAGGTTTTTGTCTCTTGGTTCAGGCTACTGTGGGTTACAGACGGTGGTGGCAGAACTGAAAAAAATAAAAGCGGAAAAAGAGAAAGGAGTGTCTTATGGAATGCACTTACTGAAGTGCAAAGCTTATCAATTTGATTTGAAAAGAAATGAGGAGTTACTAAAAAGGGATGATGTATTTGATGTGCATTATTTGGTTCTGATTTAACACAAGGTTTCTCAACTACGGTACTGTGATATTTGGGGCTGGATAACCCTTTCTTGAGGGGGCTACCCTGTGCAGTGTGGGGTGCTTAGCAGCCGCTGGCCTCTACCACTTGATGCACTAGCACCTCCCCACTTTGAACTATTAAAATATCTCCGACAGAAGCACCTGGCTGGTTTGGTCAGCCGAGCATGCGACCCTAGATCTCAAGGGCATGCGTTCAAGCCCCAAGTTGGGCGTAGAGTTTTCTTCAAAAATAAATACATAAAAGGTCTCCAGCATTGCCGAGTGTCCCCTGGAGTAAAAAAATAAAAAAGATGTGTCGTTGAGAAAGACAGGTTTAAGGAATGGGTGAGAACTGAGATGCAGTGGAGAAATGAAGCCAAGGGGAGGTGAGGACAGTACCGCCAGTGGTTAACAAGATTGACCTCCAGTCTCAAATCAAGACCAAACCACTTACCAGCTGGGTGGTTGGGTTTTCTAAGGTGCGGGGAATGCTAACAGCTATCTTTGAGGGTTGCCATAAAATAATATCTACAAAACACTGACAGCAGGGCTTGGCAAATAGGTAGATGTTTGACGTGTGAGGAGAGAAGAGGGAAGAGGAGCAAGTCTTGACCGACCGTGTGGCCAGTGAGGCCAGCCCTGCGGCAGTGCCGGAGGGATGAGCTTCTGGGTACTAGATGCTCTGAGCAAGACATCCAAACCATTCTAAACAGTCTACTGATGATTGTATTTGGTCTATAAGGATTTAGTGACTGATTGAGAAATTAGACTTGTGGGCATTTTAGAGTTTTTATGGACAAGCCAAGACAGGTCCGCTTTTATTAAAACTTCTTGTTATGTGGAAACACATGAATCAAAGGACAGAAATCAAGTCAGCTGCCTCGTTTTTGTTTCAAATACAAAAATAGATAGGGGTGTAAATATTTACTTAGAATGAGAAAAGAAATCACAACCGATGCCTGGAGCTCCGGCAAGGCAGGACCCTTTCTTCTGGGATCGCTTCAGACAGTTTACTAGAAATGCTTGCACAGAAATGGTACCTAGTGCCATCTGCCTTCCCCTCGCCACCTGCAACACTTTACAGTTCCCAGCGTTCTCGGGAGCCCGTGCAAGTGAGGAGCCCCGAAGTGTCAACTTTATTAACCCCGTGCCAAATCCGCCACTAATCACAGGATGAAAATCCCAGATGATTGTGCAGTTATGGGACTGCAGCACTGTGTGTCTTTGTTCGTGGGGCTTCTGGAAATATTTTGTGGGAATGAAAAATCCCCTGGTGATAGCCACAGCATGGCCAAACTCCAGTGGCCTACAACATTCAACTGGGGCTCCTGAAAACACTCCAGCAACGGATCTGTGAACGGGTTTCACTTGGCTGCTGTTTGCTTTTCCCATTTGTATTGTTTCCTGTGCCAGAGGTATGCACTTATTTTATTTTCCCAGCCTGGAGATTTATGATTCTCCCACCCAGAGCCTTGTTTCCCTCTAGCAGCATTCCTTGAAGTAATAATAGTAATAATCCTCTGCATTTATAATACTGTATACCTTTCAATGCAGTTTTGTGTCGATTAATTTGCTTGTACTCTTATTTTTCCTCAGAAGTAGCTATCAGCCCTCTATAGAATTTCTAATTTCATCCTAAAACGCCATGATCTTTCCAGTTTGCTCTTTTAACAATGTTATATGTTGTTCGGTTCACAAGGTTCAATCTTAATTAAACCAAGTTCAGGATACAAGCGGAAATGACTAGCAGCGAGGGGCAGATTACTAACACTCTATGGCACATTCATTCTAAATTTAGACGATATCCTTAGAGTCTTCCGAATTGAATCAGAACCTTATAATTAATATTTCCTGTCCTTCCTCCCTGTGTGAAATTGTCAGTCCCAGGGGCACTTCACAGTATTTGCAAGTATTTATTCTTTACAGATTGTACGTTGCTATATGTGAAGTGAAAATAGCAAGACAATACTTTTCATTTTTCCCGAAGAGACAATGAAAAAATAAAATCCAAACAATAACTGCATAATTGCATCTAAATATGCTGATACTCCCTTCAAAGTCCCTAGTTTAAAAAAATCTTATTTTAAATTTAAAATATTTTGATGTGGAGCGCCTGGGTGTCTCAGTCGTTAAGCATCTGCCTTCCGCTCAGGTCATGATCCCAGGGTCTTGGGATCCAGCCCTGTATTGGGCTCCCTGCTCAGCGGGAAGCCTGCTTCTCCCTCTCCCACTCCCCCTGCTTGTGTTCCCCCTCTCGCTGTGTCTCTGTCAAATAAAAAAATAAAATCTTTAAAGAAAAATATTTTGACGTATGTGAATCCAAATTCTATTACAGCAATATGTGTGCATATGAACACACACACATATATATAGAATTAAGAATTTTTAAAAAGATTTTTATTTATTTATTTGACAGAGAGCTAGAGAGCACAAGTAGGCAGAGCGGCAGGCAGAGGGAGAGGGAGAAGCAGGCTCTCTGTGGAGCAGGGAGCCTGATGCGTGACTCGATCCCAGGACCCTGGGATCATGAACTGAGCTGAAGGCAGAGGCTTAACTGACTGAGCCACCCAGTCGCCCTAGAATTAAGAATTTTTAAAGAACCCTGCAATCTGATAGATAATCAATACGGAAGGTAATGTTCCTTTTATTTGGCAGCAATATATAAATATGCATGAGGAAATAATACCAGATTAAAATTTATTAACCATTTGAAAACTTTCCAAGTTTTCTCCAACCGGATTTAAAGATACTGAAGGAAAAAAAAAAACTCAATTTCAAAAGAATTGAGGCTCAACGTCAGATGCCAGGAGCTCCATATTCTCCTCTATGACAGATATCTAGCAGACATGGGTGCAGAGGGAGGTGAAGGGAGGCAATGGAGGAAGGGAGGACAAGACACTGACCATCTAGTTTGAAATTGGGCAATGCTGCTTAGAATGGGTGTGCACGTACTCATGTGTGACCACAATAAAAGTGTGTTTTATAGTTGATTTCAATGGGATAATGAAGTGCTCAGATGCACCCATCCAAAATTGCCAATTGAAGGTATCCCGATAATTGGCTTTAATAATAATGTTGCATAATAGTAACCAAGAGAAGAATTTGGCTAACAGTGTTTTTTTCTCTGTGAAAACCATGTTTTGGATGAACTAACAACAGCTGAAACTGTGATGAATCTAGGGCTCGAGAAGAAGCCAAAAGCTGACTCAATCCATTTGTAGTTAAATGATCTAATTCCCGGTCAATAGCAGGCAACGTGAAGCCATAGTTAAATGAACCACGTACCAGAATATCATACTTGGAGAGGTTTATGGTCATCTGAGATGCAGATAGCCATCTCTTTGATTGGTATGTCTCCAGCCATCTATGCACTGCAGACCTCTGCATATCTATCCTGGTCATTTGGTATCAGAGAGGGAGGCTATGCCTTAACAGAATTATGAACATCTGTAGCTCTCTCCATATGGGGTCAGGACCTCCTGCATCAAAATGGGCATTTTAACACAGTTCCCAGGTGATTCGAATGCACTTTAACATTCAGGAACTTGTTGCTTTATATGGTCTGTCACACCTTCCTTTGGGCTCTATCTTATAAATCTGTGTCACTGCAAAAGCCTCTGAACTGATCCTCCTGCCAGCACTCTCGCTCCACCTCACGCTGCTGCCATGTGCATTTCTAAGGCAAAACTCAGATGGTGCAGGAAGTGCACTTCCAATCTCCCAAGGCCTTCCTGTGGCCCTCAGCACTAAGTCTTGACTTCTCAGCCCTGTCTGATCTACTCATCTACAATTTCAGAGGTGCTTCTTAACATTTCCATGGGATGTGAGTGTCATGTAGGCAGGGATAGGGATAGCTACTCTAAATCAGAAGGTCAGAGAAGACTTCTAGAGGAGAGGATGATTAAGCTGAGACCCAAGTGACAAGATACCATCAGGCCAAAATCATGCCTCCTTGTTTTTGAACAATTCATTTCCTGTATCCTGAGGAATGTGATTACCTCACTCTGCTCCCTGCCTTAATTTTATGTTCATTTTTCCAGATTCAACTGAAATATTATTCCTTCATGGAGAATCTTTTCTGAGCTGCTCTGATTCCTGTTTGGGTTAGTTCCCTTGCTCTGCACTTACCTGTCCCTTATATGTCAGGCTAAAATGACATTGTGCAGGTTTGATACAAACACTGATACTGAATTTGGGGTACAACATATTTATTCAAGGTCAACATTTGTGAACGAAGATGGAGGAAGGAAATAGGTAGAGGAAGGCACCAAGCTATGACCCAGATCTGATAAGACTTTGAGCACCCCAGCGGGAACTTTGAAGAGGGCATGGCCCATCAGAGTGTCCAGTATGGGGCCCAAATGGCCAGGGTTTTATAATCCTGTCTGATTTAATTACTGGGTGCGGGTGCTCCAGGAAGGATGTGACTTTGGGTAAGGCAGCTCTTTGCAGCCTAGCTGACCCTCTCAGAGCTGATAGCTAGAAGCAGATGGGACCCCATCAGTTGAAACTAGGTAACAAATCTTTCCTGGAAGGGGAATCTAGGTACTGCATCTCTCTGTGTACCTGAGGCACTTATATCGTGTTGTTTACTCTCCAAGGGGACTTTGAGCTCCTTGAAGGGAACAAAACCATTATGATTTTCCTTTTGGTTGTAAAACATGGAACATAACACAGAGAACGGTCTATAATAGGTATTAAACATGTAAAGGTTTCCTAAATGATTGACTTGCTTTTTAAACACTGTCTCCTCATATTGAGACCTACCCTCACACTCTATGTGTGATGGGGAAGATAACACATGTATACTTTTTTAAGTTCTCTGAACACCTTCAGAGATTCCAAACACTATTTCTTCCACTCATTGACATTTGCTTGCTTTCTCACTTCTTCTGTAGACATCCTTTCTAATAATCAAGTCAAAGGAAGCCAAGCTACAGGGAGCACAGTTTAGAAATTGGTGGTGAGGCTATTGGTAATTTCGTTTCATCACATTAAATTAAAAATAATGAGAGGATGAAGTTAATAAAACAGACCAGGAATATGGCTAGACTTGACCTCTAAGCAGATGTAGCCTCTGAAAAGGATAGCCCTGTGTGAACTTGACAACCATTGCCTGCCCTGTGTCACCACAACTTTTTGAGCTAATGCTGAACATTTTGTCCAAAGTGGGTTAACGGGTTCCCTCTTTAGGATTTTTTTTTTAAGATTTTATTTATTTATTTGACAGGGAGAGGCACAGTGAGAGAGGGAACACCAGCAGCGGGAGTGGGAGAGGGAGAAGCAGGCTTTCCCACAGATCAGGGAGTCCGAACCCCATGCGGGGCTTGATCCCTGGGATCATGACCTGAGCCGAAGGCAGACACTTAACAACTGAGCCACCCAGGCACCCCCCTCCTCAGAATCTTTAATTGGTGCCCTGAGAAACTGAGTTTCAGCAATGTTTTTCAGCCTAGTTAGGAGGAAGGATCACATTGTTTCCCTTAATTTTTAAAGCACTATGGACCAATAATATTGTAAAATACAGTAAAAATGAATTACCAAAAAATCAAGTTGAAAGAAAGATACACCATGAGACCATAAGACTCAAATTTTTATTATTAGATTCAGCCAACATAAAATTAGTTTTTAATAAATATAAATAGGACAAACATAACCTATGGGGGAAAAGAATTTTTAAAAACCGTGCACATTATTCATTAGAAATACAAATATATGCAATTAATATAGAGTCATTATTACACTTGTAACTTCTAGGTGTTTCATAATCATAGCTAAACAAAAAGTTATTATTTTAATAGTAATTCTCCATTGTGCATACCTGTTTTAATAAACACCATGTATATCAATATTTAAAGTTTTTAATGTAACCAATAAGCCTACTTCATGCTTGTTAACTAATCTAATCTAGGTTGCGTTGATGATGACAGTATTTTCAAAGAATCACATGTATCTAAACTGCTTCTGTGTTTTATTTTAATAGCACTCGTTAGAGAGAAATCAGCCGTACAGAAGTAGGTTGATGGAAATGGAAGAAGGTATTTTAAAGCAATTTTCACGAGCTCAAGATATTAACTTTTATCCAAAATGAAGGAGATGATAATGTAGTTTTATATTTTACCTTCAGTTTGGTTCAGTAGCCAGTTTCCAAAACTTGAAACTATAGAGTTACAATTAAATATAAATTTGCTCTCAATGAGTAAAAGGGATTTTGGATTTTATACATTTTTGGGTTACAGTTGACAAAATAACCTTAAACTGTCACACGTTGTAACATGGTCCTGATGCTTACGATGTGTGTCTCAGGGAACACACAACCTCAATTTAGTAACACCCACACTAGTCTCTATCTTACTCAAAAAGGCAGGTCCACTCCTTATGCCCCAGATTGGAATGTGGGGCAAGAGCACATTGCTATGAACGTTTCTAAACATTTATTCTTAATTTCTGTACTTTTCCTTTTCTTTTATAGAATGGTAAAAATCTTTCTGCAGATGGCCTGTGGACCCAATTTGAGGGGTCCAGAATTAAGCAATGGAGGAAATAGGGACTGAAGTCATGTAGATTTGGGGCCAAGCAAAATCTTATGCAAGCTGAAGCTTTGCGGAAGCAGAGAAGCTTCTCAGTCTGCAAAGAGAAGAGTAGGGAAGAGATAAAAATCTGTGGGGTTCATTTAGAGAAAGACAAGCAGCCTCAGTTCTTGACCCTCAGTGTTTCATCCTGGGAGAGGTTGTGTCCATGAAATCGGCTGCTTGGCCTAACCTGTTTAGCATGGAGTTCTGTTTTGTGCAACAAAGGATCCTAGGCTGAGATATTAGATGACAATACCTCCCCTCAAGAAAGCAGAGTTAGAGTGAATTTCTCAGCCTCTTCTCTCCACAGCTGTCTGCCCAGGTCCAACTACAGGTGATCCAAATGTAGACTTCCTCCAAAAGACAAGGGTCCTGTTAGCCTGGAAATTCGCTTGGGTCTCTTTCTTTTTTGTAACACTACCAGGGGATTGTGAGCTCTAAGCCTTAGTGTACACTTGCATTTGGGAATGTCCTGATCCATTCTCAATGTTTTCGAGAGAGAAGCAAGAAGCTGTAAGGTTGATGGGTAGCTAGAGAATGGGAGACCAATGGTCTTCTTCAGGTTATGTTACAAGGCTTGTGAGTATTTGCTGTGTGTTGTATAAGAAACGGATTTCCATGACAGTAGCTCTGGCCAAGCCTGATGTCATTGACTAACAAGTATGACCAATGGCTGCTGGGAAAACAAAGATGATGAAAATGGTATTAGCTGGAATTTTCCCAGTGAAGGTCAGGCAAGATGAATCCACCTGGGATTGCCTGGATCAGGGAGATTGGGCTATTCTTTGGCATATTGACTCTGCATCTACAAACAGTTTCTATAGACTTTTTGTTGTTGATGTTTGTGCTCACAGTTATAATTCCATTCACCTTGCTTTCACATATGTGGGTGTTTGGTTTTGCTGATGAGCATTTAAGATGATGTTTATATATTCTGGTTTTGCACAGATGTGTCTAGGGATTTAAAGCATGGGGATTTCGTTATGCTTCTCTTAATGACTAGATATTTATTGACTAGATTAATTAACACATTATATATTCTTAGGCACAAATATCTCCATTGTCAATGATTTAGTAATTTCATGGGACACATCAGAGTCTTTCATTAGGGTACATCATTACCCTTCTGGAACACAAAAATGATTCCAAACTGTTGTTGCTGGAAAACCACACTAAATTGGAGACTTTGGGAGAAATCCTGAATAGTTTATTTCTGTGTAACTCCTAAAATCTCAGCAGCACTCACGGAGGGCGATGATATTGGCTAACTCAAAAGTCTTCCCCTCTGAACATAATAGAACATGCCGTTGTATCTGTGTTTCAAGAAGTGAAAAGAAAACAGAAACCATTAGGACCATAATTATGGGAATCAGCAAAAGAGAGTCCAGCTGAACTTAAACAGCTGATTTCAACTCATAGCCTGGTTTAATTCCTGTCTGAATTCATTACACACCAGACAGAGTCTCTGCATCTCATAAAAGTCTCAAATCCTTCCCTTGGAGAGCAGGAGCCAATATCATTCCTGACCTATTGACTGACAGATACACACCCCAGGCTGACTATAGTTCATTAAAAATAGTATGCATGTTTTTCTTTATGTCATCATTTTATTGAACCCCAAATGTTCATTGTGAGTTCTGAGGCAAGAAGGTTAAATTGGTGATATTGCAGAAGTTCCCTAACTTCTCTGGAAGTTATTCTCCATGACCTCAGGTTTGGCTCTTTGAGGTAAACCTCAGGCATGGGCATTTTTAGCACATTCTGCTTTTGAGAAGCTGCCTGCTAAAACTGTTGCTCACACAACATCACACGCCGATTGCTTACTGCCGCCCCCCACCTCAGTTGTTGCCAATAGGCAGGTTTTAATGTGTCAGTTCACAAAGCTCTCAGGAAGCTGCTGTCACTTTTCATTTTTGTCACTGTGAAGTTAGTGGATGTGCTCAGCATCAGCTGCCCTTTGTGGTGTGGGGCGTGAGCTTTACATAAGCTGGCATGAGACATGTGGGTACACTGTCTAAGCAATTTGGGAAATTAAAAGTGTACTTTTATATATATCGGATGTGCTTTACCCAAGGGCTCCCATTCTCCTGATTCCATTCTAGATCAGGGACTTGAATCTTTCTCCCACTCACGCCCCCACCCCACCCCCAACCTGTCCCTTTAGACTCAGCTGAAGCATGGGCATAGTGACACAGCATCTAAGAAAAAGGTGCTTTCTGCTCGAAGATGTACTAAGCATTTTTTAAACCTCATTATGTAAATGCATTACCCTAATACACTGATTCTTCTCTTGTTCAACAGAGCCCTTAGACATGAGACAACCTACTACAAACTCAGAATATTAATCAGAATTCTTTTATCCATCTACTTATAGGAAGCATTTTGGAGTTCCTACTATGTGTCTGAGGTACAAAGATCTAGCTTAGGCCACTTCAGAGATTCAGATCCAAGGCAAATAACATTATGTTTTCTTATGGTTGACACCCTCCTCTCCCCAATATTTTTTATTTAGGCAACATTAGGTTAAAGTTAACTTTTAATGTGAGCTGTAAAAATAGTAGCATAGGGACAACTTACAGACTGCAAAGCAAATACAAAGATGGGAAGGACTGACTCACGTCAATTATCCAACGTGTGCTTTGGGTTTTATGGGGAGCAAAGGAAAGAAAGTATGTTCTTTGATGACCGATAAAACTGGGAAGTGTCTGACATCCACTGTGGGGCCCCGACCTCTTTCCTCACCTGTATCATTTCTAAGTCATTCCCAGGTATTCAGCAGAGCTCCCCTAAAGAAAAGGCAAAGCAAGGAAGGTCAGCACATGATGTGTGGGGAATCTCAGGTTGGCCTCGAAAGCAAGTGCAGTTCTTAGATGACAAGAATAGAGAGGTCGAGCTTGTCCAAAGGGATCACAACACAGGGCTCACAGAGTCACCAGAGTCTGAGGAGAGACCGGAAGTCAGATGGGCACAGGTGACAAGTAAGGCCAGACTGGTAGTGCTGCCTTCGTCTTATTTCTTCTGCCGCTGGGTCCCCATGTTCTCATAGCTAGACCACTGATACCCCTCTTGTAGTCTCCATCTTGGTCCTATTCTCCCAGTCCTGATGGGGACTGAAGGTACGTCCAAAACCACACCTTCCTTCTCCACCAGGAGTTGCCCACCTAGATTTACGTCACCGTTAGAGACCTGGCCCAGATCCTAACATTCTACTCATGTTATCCACTCATCAGATCCACGCCAATTGGTGCCCCTGGAGCAACCCTGAGGATCACAGCCTCCAAGTTACAGCCTACTTCCTGCTTGGATCCCTGCTCTTCCTGCTATTTTGGGGACTCCGGGCTCATGGCTTTGCCTCACTCTTTGATGATTGCTCCCCCTTCTTGGGATGGGAGTTTTTACCCCTGCCCCTGTCCAGTTGCTGGGATTTTAATTACCAGAGAGATGGTAATTAACTATCTTTGTAAGATGGTTATCTGTCTCTCCAGTGCTCTAGAGACTGGGCCACTGTCCCTTGCCATTCTGATTGGGAACCCCAGTTGGTAACCAACTGTCATTTGAACCATGACTGAGATTGGTTCAAACATCATTTAAAAGACTTGGTACTGTTCTTTACCTGTTCTTCTTCCCAATCTGGCACTCAGCCCCTGGAGCTCCATTATTTCCGCTGCTCATTCTGCCCTGGTGGTTGGTTATCTTTGCTTCCTGGAGAATCTTCATACATTGTACTTAAATGCAATTTAATCAATAATCAAGCATATTTTGTACATAAGAACAATGCTGGTGGACAATCTCAGCTAATAACCTGTGATGTTAAGATCTGATTTTCCATGTAACAATAATTAAATAGTAACAGTGAGTGCTGGGATAATATAATACCTTAGATATGTACTCATTTAGTTCTCGCAAAAACACTATGGTGAGTACCATTGCAATCTCCATCTTATAAGGAGAAAAACCAAGTCATGGAGAAGGTAACTGATGTGCTCAAGGTTACACAGCTAGTGAGCCTATGGATAAGTTTGAAGCCCAGACATTCAGACCCGAGTCCACAGTCACCATGCTGTGCCATCTCTCTGATGTAGGAGGCCACTTTAGGTTCACAATATAATCAGTGGTTGACTTTTAGGATATTTTTGGAACTGTTCAAATAAAATATTTCTGTTAGAATAACTACTAACTGAAGCTAAATTAGGCTTGCATTCTGCATAACACACATAATACACAACAGCATACATGAAAACCCACATACATCGTGACACAGACAAGTACTTAACCTCTCAGTTCACAAATGATCAATTTGGACAAGAGTTTTAGAGTGGAGGACAAACACTATAAAATATATGTGAGGGGATTATCACAGAGCATGATGCATTGTAAACATTGGATAACAGGTTATTAATTATCAATGCATCATACGTCTGTATTGTGAATTAATGTGCAGTATCTCCATACTACTATCATAGACAGAATAGTTTATAAAAAGATATGGGAGAAATGTTAATTGCTCCCTTGTCTTTGGATAGCCCCCTAAAATGCTTTACATGACAGTTTCTCTCTATGTAAAATGGATGCTGAAATTTTGTCTCTTTGAACATCACAAAAATGTTGGGAGGTAAAATAAAATAGTCTGCAAATTAAAGCTCTTGAAATAGACTATTTTAATAAAATACTGGAAGAGTTCCTTTAAAAGCAGATTATATTTCATACTATTACCTCTAGGTACTTTAGGCGTATGGAAATATGCCATTTTGAAGTAGCTTCTATCAACGAGAACTAGCATGTCCAATAAAGGGCATGGGATTATTCTCAAGTACATAAGAATGGGAACTCCCCACCCCCCTCAATCCGTGTATCTGTTCAGGGCCAGCTTCATGGTAGATTTGTACAATCATACAGGGCCTCCCACTCGAAAATCTCTCTGCTTGCTCTGCTGTCATTGTTTTGAAATAATTACTTTATGAACAAGGGACCCTGCATCTTCGTTTTTTCATGATGACCCACACAGTAGGCGGCCCTTCTCTTCAGTCTGTGATGGGACCTACCTCACAACGTAGTCGATTCACTTGGGGAGCAACTTCTCTGAAGGGCCTACTCACCCTCCACAGTGGGGCTAAAGCTAAACTCAGAACAGAGGAGAATTAATAGCATATTTCCAGTAAAGATTATCTTCTTTACTATTATCAATTAGACATCTACATCCTGGCAAAGAAACTTAGTGAAAAGTGAAGTGAGGTTCAATTCTGTGCAGAGGAGAGGGATCAGTGTCAAAAATACCGCCTCCATCAGGGAGGAGGGTGTTGTACTGAGGATGCCCATGTCTGGGATCTTGGCTGCTAAGAAGCATCTCCCATGTTCAGCAGCCCCGTGCTGGGCCCTGTAGGATGAGAGCTGACTGCCTTGCAGGCTGCCCCTCTCCAAGCCCCTCGTCGTGGGCGGGGCCCACAGACCCTCCTCCAGCCCACTTACCCTCAAACGTGGAGCTGCTCTTGTTTCAGTGCTAGTCATTTCTTAAAACAACTTAACTGAGTAAAACAAAAAAACAAAAACAAAAACAAAAAAACAATGTTATTGTAATATAATTCACACACTATAAAATTCAAAGTGTACAAGTTGGAGCCTCTTTAATAGATTCGCAGAGTTGCACAATCATCACTATAGTCAATTTTTCAACGCCCCTGAAAGAAATCCCATACCCATTAGCAGCCGTTCTGCAGTCCTCCTCCACCCCCATGCAGCCCCTGGCAACCACTAATCTACTTTCTGTCTCTATGGATTTGTCTGTGCTAGAGATTCATACAAATGGAATCATACAATATTTGTCCTCTGGTGTCTGGCCTATTTTACTTAGCATAATGTATTTAAGGTTCATCCATTTCACATCATCCATCAGTACTTCATTCCTTTTTATGGCTAAATAACCTTCCATTGTATAGATATACTGCATTTAATTTATCCATTCATCAGTTGATGGACATTTGAATGGTTTCCATTTGGGGGCTATTACGAATAATGCCACTGAGAACATTCGTGCACCAAGTTTTGTGTAGTCCCATGTTTTCATTTTTCTTGGGTATATACTTGGAAGTGGAATTGCTGGTTCATATGGTAAAGCCAGTCATTCTTCTCCATCTCTACAAAAACAAGACCCTGCTATCGATATCACTCAAACCAAACCAGACATTGGATATGAAAATCCCTAAGGCTCCAAATTAGATAGCAGTGAAATCTTTTATATTTAGATTTGAAGCTTGGAGTCAGATTTGCTGGAATAGCCACGGCATAAATGGCTTTATAATTAAGTAAACAAACCCAGGAACGGTAACATCTCTTTGCCCTCCGGCACAGAGTAGATAATCCAGGACTTTTTGCTCTACCTCTGCCAAAAATTGCATTTGGCATCAGCTCAGAATCATACTCTCTTGAGACACTTTGAGAGATCTGGCCTGGGAGATATTTGTAGAAAATTTGTAGAAATAGTTGTAGAAAAAAAATTAACTGTGTCCTTGCACATGTGACTGGGACAGTTTTGGGAGAGAGAGCTTTGGGGGGTTCAATTGCCCTTAGGGACTTCCTCACCCAATCCAGATATTGAAACCTACAGCAAGGAGATGGTACTGGGAGGTAGGAGAGTGGGAAGTGATTAGTTCATGAAGGTGGAGCCCTCCTCTATGGGATTAGTGTTCTCATAAAAGTTTCTCCAGAGAGCTAGCTTGGCCCTCTTCCACCTGGCGAGGATACAAGATGTTAGAGACAGAAGAGGGCCCTCACCCCATCACGGTGCACCCTTATCCTGGACCTGCAGCCTCCAGCACCGTGAGAAATAAATATCTGCTGTATATAAGCCACTCAAGCTATGGCATTTTGTTCCACCAGTATGCACTAATATGGGATGGGGGTTTCATTTAAGGGAAGAAGTTATGAAAAATAATCCAAAACCTGCTAAGATGGTTTGTCAGACTGATGTGCACACAAATTACCTGAGTACGTTGGTAAAATGGATATTCTGACTCAGTAGGCTTAAGGAAGAGACTTCAGTGCTGCATTCCTAACACACTCCTAGGTGATGTCAGTGCTGCTTGTCAGTTGACTCACGAGTTGAGTCACAAGACTTGAAGGGACCCGCGGCAGCAGGAGGACGTGCTAAGTGACATGGCTCCCTTGATTCTGCGTGGTTCATGGGTGCCAATTTGCTGTCCACAATTTGACTCCTATGTGGTTTTATAGGTAAAATCAAGTGTAGTGGGGCCAAATATCCCACATTTAACCCACCGACGGAAGAGATGGAAGACATGGGCACCAGAAGCCCAGAAGCCCGGTCCTGCTCTTGCAGAAACAGCAAATCCCATGGAGTCTTTCAATAGCAGTAAGCTCAACAAGCTTGATTAAGGGGCAACGTATTTGCCAGTCGGTCAGCTTCCTGGTGTAGTGGAAGGCCAGGGTCAGACCAGGAATGAAGAATAATTGAAAATAAAATTCAAAATTGTACTATTGTTTCCTAAAAAGCATGAAAAGGGGATTTAATTTAAAAGCTACAGAAAAAAAATATTTTTTTAATGCTACTTTCCCAACCATTCTCTCAGTGTTCTAGATGCAACACAACAGCCTTCGAGATCTTGTTTTCACATTTCTCATGACTTCAGGTCTCTCCCAGTGTTGCCCACAGAGACTCTCTTTTTCCTTTCCCCACCCTTCCCTCTCAGTCAGGTTTTAGTCGGGTAGACCCCACTTCTCAGGCTTGAAAGGGCATGCGGATCATCTGGGATCTTGTTAAAGCAGATTCTTACACAGTAGGTCAGGAGTGGCCCAAGAATCAACATTTCCAACAAACATCTAGGTGAGCTAATGTGGGCCACATTCTGAGGAGCAAGGGTGTGGATTATCTTCGACCCTCTTCTCCTTTTACTCCCCCTCTTGTGTCTCCTCGTCCTTCACATTAGTAGGTAACAAATGCTGATTAAATAAACTAAGTGATTCTTAGTTTTATCATTTACAGTAGTGATGACAATGAAGGTTCCTTTTCCAAGGTTGGGTTGAAGATTAAATTTAATAGTGTTACAGGGAAGACCTAGCCCATGTGCCTGACACTCAGTAGATGCTAAATAAATATGCCTTTATTTGATTCCACCTTCCTAGGTTCCTTATGGAACTCTAGGCAAGCAAATTTTGTTAAGTGCAAGGGGGTAAACAAACACTAATAATCGATATGAGCAGATATTCACAAGCCAGATTTCTCCCCATTAAAAAATGCACTTTTTATTAAAACAGAAGCATGAACTACACAACTAATCATTGTGGGAAAAACATGTAATCATCCCGACTTAGAAACTGCATGAGTTGGGGGTGACATCCTTTTGAATCCAAGCCATCTAAAATGAGATCAAGATTTCAGAGAAACCCAAAGGCAAGGGGCCTCACCAATCTTTATTCCCCATCAAAGATTAAGCTATCAAAGTCTACGGTAAGAACAGTCAGATGTTACCCACACAACTTCTATCTAGCCCTCTGCCTGAAGGTGGGTTCTTCAATTATTTGAGTGATTCTGAGCCCCAGGCTGACTTGGCTTTGTTCCTGGTGGGCAGACAGAATGACAAATGCGGTGCCTGGCTCTGTGGAGTGGGGGTGGTCTGCAGGCCTGAAGAACTTCCTTGCCAGGGAGATGTTCTGACCCCTATTTTACGCTTCCTCAAGGCAGAAAAACCGGAGACCTTGGTGACACCCAGTTGTGCATCTAATTTCATCAGGGACACAGAGGATCGTGATTCTTATATTATCTGCCAGAACACAAAAAGTCAAACTAGTGTAATTTCCAAACAAAGAGAGACTTTGAACAAGAAAGTTGCAGACATTACACATTCTCATTCCTCGTTGCACTCCGCCGTCCATCTTCTGGGAAAGAGGCATACAGATCATGGCGTAACTTGCTTAGAACAATAGACAATTGTCACAGTCTATTAATTCCATCTGCTACTGACGGGAAGGAAAAATGGTTACATGGTGAAGTCAGAGGGTCTCAGGAACAGAAGGGGACTTTCCTGAGGGTCTCCAGCAGTACCGATGTATAAATGCAAGCATGATGTAAAGAAGAGAACCAGAGCCATTCTTGGCTTCTGGGTTATCAAGGTCTCAGGACCATCATTCTTTTTGTGATTTGAAGCCATTCTTTTATTTAAAAAAATTTTTTTTTCAGTTGAGAAATGTGCTTTGATCTGCAGTATTAATATGGATGATGAAAAAGTAGAGGAAAGCAGGGAGGCGCCCTTGTTTGAGAGTGAGATGGTATTGTCAAGTTGTCTTAAACCAGAGAGAAGGACAATACCTAAATATTCTTAGGTTTCTTGATAACTTCTAAACCACTCTGGTTTTTGTTGTAGAGAAAGTTCATATAATTTAGGAGGATTATTTAGATGATCTTACCTGACCTGCTTCATCCCATGAAGTAGCCCTGATTGGGAGTCAAGACTCCTGACTCAACTCATTGCTCATGTGGTCTTAGGTAAGTAGGTTGAACTCTAGGCTTTTATCCCTAAGAGAGAGATTAGCCTGTATTGATATTTTCTAATGTGTACTGCATGCAGTAAGTGTTAGGCAAGAATAGGATTCATACAAAACGGGTGAACATAGGGGAAGGAAAGGAAAAATAAAGTAAGATAAAAACAGAGAAGAATGGGGGGCCTGGGTGGCTCAGTCATTGAGTGTCTGCCTTTGGGTCAGGTCATGATCCCAGCATCCTGGGATAGAGCCCCGAATTGGGCCCCCTGCTCAGCAGGAAGCCTGCTTCTCCCTCTCCCACTCCACCCCCCCTGCTTGTATTACCTCTCTCTGTGTCTCTCTCTTTCTCTGTGTCAAATAAATAAATAAAATCTTTTAAAAAGCCACACACACGCAGAGAAGGAAGCAAACCATAAGAGACTCTTAACTCTAGGAAATAACATGATGGTTGCTAGAGGGGAGGTGGAAGGGGGAATGGGGTAACTGGGTGATGGGCATTAAGGAAGGCACTTGATGTACTGAACACTGGGTGTTTATGCAAGTGATGAATCACTAAATTCTACTCCTGCCACTAATAATAGGGGGTATGCAACATAATACCCCTATGTTCATCACTATATGTTACCTAACTTGAATTTAAATTAAAAATTTAAAGAAGTAGGATTGGTTGATCAAATAAGTATGGATAGGGTTAGTTTTCTTTGTTAAAGGACTCTGAGTTCTTGATATGCTAATATATACTGGAGCTCTCCAAAAAGAGGTCAGAATACACTGTTTCCTTAAAAAATTTAATAACAGAATCCCTCTCCATTGGCCCTCCCCCCCATGTTAATAGCATTTTCCTAGGAATTGCATGAGATCAAACATGTTTTGGGAGATGATGATCCAAGTAATTTCTGAATTTTAGCTAACTCATAGTTATTTTGAAAATATCCTGGATTCGACTTCTCACATTGTCAACCTAGAGAACATTGTCAGAAACTTCCCACACACATTAAAAATTGCATACTTCCTTGCTTTTTCATTGACATAATATGAATTTGATGTCAATCATGAAAGCATGAATGAACCCAATACCTTCATGTAGTACATCTGAAGTGAACTATTCACGCTCTTGGGATTGCTCTATTAATTCGTTGATCAGGGGAATGTTTATGTGATTTAAACATTAGCCCCAATATACTTGATCCAGTGATTTAGGCTGCCTTCAGAACACATCGTATTGATCTTAAGCTGATTGCTCAAAAACTTCTTTTGAAAATGGTCCAGGAAAAAAGAATAGACTTCATGCTGGTTCACTTAAGGGGCATAACAGAGTACACCGAGGTTCATTATAAACCAATATCTTAGTGGATTACAGAGGTACAAAAGGGTCTACCAAGTATAATTTCCATAGAGAAATTATGAGCTATCAATGATCTTTAGAACTTGAGTATTTGTCCTTAGAGGGGATATCATTGTCTATGCAGAAAGAAGTCCTAGTCACAAACAGGCTATTATAGTAATCCAAGCAGTGATGACTAACCATCTATTCATTTTAATTTCTTGGGTAATTGGTTCCATCTATTAGCAGTCAGCCACATATTTAAAAGACTTTTCTCCATAAAAATCTTTCCTCTTGGGCGTGATGGTCAGCTAAGCCAGCAAGCATAGTGGATTTTGCCAGCATCTTACACCAGTGATTTCAGACACTCCAGAGACAGGCCATAAATACTTGCCCCAACAAGATCTACCCAGTGACTCCTACTATTCTCTGAAAAAAATAATTCCAGAATGTTCTACATTTTGCAATTAGGTTTCTTTTATTGTACAGCACAGATTTATATCATTTACTCTGCTGTATTCATGATATCCTCAGAACATTGCAGATATCAGTGTAAGATGCCATTTCAGAAGGAATAGAGTAGCTGAATCTGTTTTACAGTTTGCAATAAAAGAAGTCCCTTCTGAGAAGGGAGCATGATACTGATTTTTATGTGCCTTTCACATTTCAAACTTGGATTTAGTTGGACTACATAATATTTACACTTTTCACAACCAACAAGTTCCCATTTTGACAGATTGAATGTAAAGAGACTCCCAACTCTTATTCCATTGTCAAAAATGTCCATTCTTCTGTATTTAGCTGTCCAATTTCCCCAGCACCATTTATTGAAGAGGTGCCCTCCAACAAATGAATGGATAAACAAGATGTGGTCCATATATACAATGGAATATTACTCAGCCATCAGAAAGGATGAATACCCAACTTTTGCATCAACATGGATGGGACTGGAGGATACTATGCTGAGTGAAATAAGTCAAGCAGAGAAAGTCAGTTATATGGTTTCGCTTATTTGTGGAACATAAAGAATAGCATGGAGGACATTAGGAGAAGGAAGAGAAAAATGAAGAGGGGGAGATCAGGGGTGTGTGTGAGATGAACCATGAGAGACTATGGACTCCGAGAAACAAACTGAGGGTTTTAGAGGGGAGGGGTCGTGGGGGGATGGGTCAACTCAGTGATGGGTATTAAGGAGGGCACGGATTGCGTGGAGTACTGGGTGCTATACACAAACTGTGAATCTTGGAACACTACGTCAAAAATTAATGATGTACTGTATGGTGACTAATATAACATAACATAACATAACATAACATAACATAACATAACATAACATAACATAACATATTCTTCCTCCCACCACCATCTAATAATCTACATTTTGGAAAAACAATCCAAGCTGAGGCTAAAATGCGCTAGCGTGTTATCATAGGAAAGAATGATTTAATTGATATCATTCCTGAAGGGATAACAAAAATCTGTTTCAAACTGACAAAAAGCATCACGTTGTAGTCCTCTGTTGCCAGAATTACACCACATTTGCCTGAGAGATGTGTGATTCATGTAAAACTCACTTTATGGACTTAAATGCCTATCACTTGAGACCACCCTCTAAGATTGTAAAACATAGTCAAAGGGAGAAAAAGAGGATAGATTAGTTAACTACAAGAATAGAGCAAGGGAATATAATACTTTGTTTCATTCTTAAAGGTTCACGTTTCATTTCAGTGAATTTACCAGGTTGTAAGAAATTAATTTTTGTATTAAACTTTAAAAAGTTAATTTTGAATGATTTCAACTCCCTCCCAAATAATACAACAGCATTTACATATGAATAGTCAAGAGTAAACTTACATTACATTTTCCTATATTTTTTTTCTGGTCTGCCTTTTTAAAAGAAATACTATGTTATAGATACCTTCAAGCATCCTCCCATTCTCCCCTCCTACCCTCCACAATAGCAGCTTCTGTCTTGAATTTGATATGCACCACTGCAATGTGTATTGTGAAGATTTATAATATCTACTTTTACTTTCTTACCTAAATGTTGAATTATTCTACATCCTTTGTATAAAACAACTTTATTGAGATATAATTCCCATAATATATAATTCATCCATTCAGAGTGTTCACTGAAATGGCTTTTAGTATATTTACAGATATTTGCAACTGTCACCACAATTTTATATTTTAGTCACCTCAGGAAGGAATCCTGTGCCCTTTAGCTATCAACCCTATTGTTCCATCAATCTTCCCCTGCCCTCAGTTGTAAGCAATCACTAATCCAGTTTGTGTCTCTATAGATTTGCCTATTCTAGACATTTCCTATCAATGGAACCATATAATACATGGTTTTTTGTGACTGGCTACTTTTACTTGGCATAACATTTTCAAGATTTGCCTGTGTTGTAATATTCCATTGTATGGACATACCACAATTACCCATTCATCAGCCGATGGACATACAGGTTGTTTCCATCTTTTGGCTATTATGGACGATGCTGCTATAAACACTCATGCACATATTGTTCTGTGGACAGCTGTTCTCATTTCTCTCAGGTGTATTCCTAAGACACAGCATTGGGTTTTGATACATGGAGACCCAGCTGATTGTGACTGCTGTACAGTGCTACATTGCACTTGTTTTACTTCCTTCTTCTGCTAATGGACAATTTGGTGGTTTGTTCTCTTTGTCTTCTGCTCACAGTGCTGCAGCAATGTCCTTATATGTGCTCCCTTGTGTAGACATAGAGACTCTCAAGAGAAGACCTCTATAGGTGGAGGATGAACACCTCTGTAACCATTCCAGATGTTGGCAAACTGCTCATCAACATTGAGGCAAACGTGTTCACATTTACTGGCAAGATAAACATTCTTTTTTTTTTGAGAGATAGAGAGAAAGAGAGAGAAGGAACAAGTGCAGCGGGGAGGGGAGGAGAGAATCATAAGCAGGCTCCATACCCGGTGCAGAGCCTGCCATGGGGCTCAAGCCCACAACCCTGAGATCACGACCTGAGCTGAAATCAAGAGTCAGACACTCAACTGACTGAGCTACCTGCGGGGCCCAAAATAAAATCACTCTTATTGCTTCACATTTTCCCAAAATGCAAAGTTTTCTGACAACTCTTTTTTTGCCAGTGTGATGAGGATAATTTGGTGTTTTGTTAGTTTGCTTCAATGTGCATTTTTCTGTTATTAGCAAAGTTGAGCACATTCTTGTGTTTACTGGTTCTTCCCTTTGCTCTGCAGTGAATTGCCTTTTTATAGCTTTTGTTTTCTACTGGGTTATAGTTTCTCTCTTATTCATTTGTAAGATCCTCTTTAGATATTAATTTTGTATCTGTTAAAAAGAGATTGCAGATATCTTCTGGTCTAAACAGTTTCCCCAACTTTAAAAAAACTTTATAAAATTTTAATTTTTTCTCCATTTTATTCAGATACAATTGACAAATCCTTGTGTAAGTAAGGTGTAGAATGCGATGATTTGACACACTTACATAGTGCAAATAATCACCACAATAGGGTTACTTAGTACATCCATCGCTCACACCATTTCCACTCTATTTTTGTGGTGAGAACATTTAAGATCCTCTCTCTTGGCAACTTTCAAACACATAATACGATATCGTTAACTATAGTCACCACACTGTGCATTAGATCCCCAGGACCTAGTCATCTGATAACTGAAAGTTTGTACCCTTTGACTGACATGTCCCTATTTCCTTCACCTCACAGCCCCTGACAGCCATCATTCTGTTCTGTTTCTGAGTTCAGCTTTCCTAGGTTTCACATATGAATGAGATCATACATATTTGTCTTTCACTGTCTGACATATTTCACTCAGCATAATGCCCTCAAAGGCCATCTAGGCTGTCATAGTGTTTCCCAAACTTTTTATTTTTTAAGTTTTATTTATTTCAGAGAGAGAGAGAGAGAGAGAGCAGGGAGAGGGGCAGAGGGAGAGAGAGTCTTTTTTCTTTTTTTTAAGATTTTATTTATTTATTTGACAGAGAGAAAGAGATTACAAGTA
The DNA here is from genome assembly GCA_002007465.1 of Ailurus styani. Lineage (NCBI taxonomy): Eukaryota > Metazoa > Chordata > Mammalia > Carnivora > Ailuridae > Ailurus > Ailurus styani. Next base: position 720,135 of record LNAC01000720.1, on the reverse strand, counting down.
GGCAGAGAGGCAGGCAGAGAGACAGGAGAAAGCAGGTTCCCTGCTGAGCAGAGAGCCTGATGCAGGACTCGATCCCAGGACCCTGAGATCATGACCTGAGCTGAAGGGAGAGGCTTAACCCACTGAGCCACCCAGGTGCCCAGTGAGAGAGAGTCCTAAGCTGACTCTTGGCTAAGCGCAGATGGAGCCCGATGAGGGGCTTGATTTCGGCACCCTGAAATTACAACATGAGCTGAAGCCAAGAGTTGTAAAAATGCTTTTCATTACATACCGGTTTTAATTTTTAAGATCAAGTTTATTAGTTTTTCTTCATAACATATATTTCATATCTTAGTTTAAAAGTATTTCCTTTCACAATCTTACGTTAGTCTCCTATGCTTTTTTTCTGAAATGACAGGCTTTGGATTTTTTACATTTAAGTCTGTAATTCATTTGGAATTGTGTGTGTGTTGTCATGAAACGAGTTAAAAATTCAGTTTCACCTTTTTCTATAAAGGTATCTATTTAGGGCGCCTGGGTGGCTCAGTGGGTTAAAGCCTCTGCCTTCGGCTCAGGTCATGATCTCAGGGTCCTGGGACCGAGGCCCACATCGGGCTCCCTGCTCGGCAGGGAGCCTGCTTCCTCCTCTCTCTGCCTGCCTCTCTGCCTACTCGTAATCTCTCTCTGTCAAATAAATAAATAAAATCTTTAAAAATATAAAGGTATCTATTTAGATATCTAATTGTCTTAACATCACGTAATAAATAGACTGTTCTTTCCTCATTGTTGTGAAATGCCGTTTTTGTCATACCCCAGTATTGTGTAAATATGTGTGTCTCTGTGTGCCTGTGCGTATGTGTCTGAGGTTAGCGGAGGTGGGGAGGTTAAGGTAGAGACTATTTCTGGGATCTTTATTCTCCTCTGTCTATCACTGTGGTAAAACCACTTTATTTATTTTAGCTTTATAGGAAGTCTTGTTATCTGAGAAGGCGAAACCTTCCTCTTTCCCCTCCTCCTCTTCTTTATCTTCAAAATTATCTAGGCTATTCATGGTCTTTTGTTACCCCATATATATTTTAGAATCATATCACAATTGTTAATGTACACTTGTTAAATTCCAGAAAAAGCCTGCTGGTGTTTTTCTTATAATTGTATTGAATTATGATTAATTTGGAGAAAATTGATTAACTTCAGACTTTGTTGAGATAAGGACACAACCTAACATTCCAAGAGTAGCCATTAAAAAAAAGAAATGGAAAAAAAATAGAAATGGAATGTGTAGCTTCTAAACCAGTTCAAAGCAAAAAGGAAATAAAGAAAACCCAATCTAGTCTACTATTGACATTTTCACACTCAGATAAACCATCTTGGAGGCGCGGAGGGCCCGCGACACCCTCCCCCCCCAAAAGCAAACATTAAACGATATCAAATAACAAAAAAACCCAGATCTGTTATAACCATATCAATATTAGCAAAAGGCTGCAAGGCACAAAGCCTCACCAAGACAAAAAGACCATAATTTTATGATAAAAGGAAATATTTACCAGGAGTAATGTATATGTTATATGTATCACTGATTTGTAATCCCAGTATGGGATCAAAATATACAAAAGAAAATTGACAGAATTACAAAGAGAAAATAGCAAATAGATAACCATGTATATTGTTTCATTTTCAAATCCAGCTGTGCTTTTACTTAGTGCCTAGTGATTATCTTAGGGTATGCATGCACACACGTACAGACACACACATACATCTTTAGTGGTTTTGAGTATTCTTACTTATATTCTCTTCCCCATTCTTGTCCTGTCACTCTCATTTCTGGAGCTTTAAAGATTTTATTTATTCATTTGACACAGAGAGAGAGATTACAAGTAGGCAGAGAGGCAGACAGAGAGAGAGAGAAGAGAGGAGGAAGCAGGCTCCCTGCCGAGCAGAAAGCCCAATGCGGGCCTCGATCCCAGGACCCTGGGATCATGACCTGAGCCGAAGGCAGAGGCTTTAACCCACTGAGCCACCCAGGCACCCTCATTTCTGGAGCTTTAATCTTATTTTATCTGCTGACCCTGGGATCATGACCTGAGCCGAAGGCAGAGGCTTTAACCCTCTGAGCCACCCAGGCACCCTCATTTCTGGAGCTTTAATCTTATTTTATCTGCTGACCCTTGCACATGGTAGATTGACTCCTTGAGTATTTATAATGGTTTTCATTGTAGGCTCATCTTAAACAGACATGCTCTCCCTAACCCCACCCCATCCCAGAAATCCCTGTGGCTTGGGCTATGAGACCAGAGAGGTGCGTTTGCTTCTGCCAAGTACCTCAGAAATATCGCCAGCTTTCAAACTACATTATGTGAATTTCTTGGTGCAGGAGCTCTTGGAAATGGCCTAGTATGGATTTGGATGCCTGAACAACACAAGGTACAGGTAGGGTGACCAATGGTCCTTGTTTGCCTAGAATTGAGGGGATTTCAAGGATCTAGGACTTTCAGATTTTAAAACCAAGAGAGTCCCAGGCAGACTGTGACATATGATCATCCTAAGTAAAGGCCTGCTTTCAATTTTTCTTCCCTAGGGAGGAATGGTTTTCCCACCCAAATCTCAGGCAAAGCCAGATAAGCTTCTATGTCATGCCCCTAACAAGGATAATATCTTCAAGTCCACCCTTCCAATGAAGCTGCCATCCTTGGAAGCCTCCACTTTATTCCAGAGTCTTGGTTTTATTCCAGAGTCCTGGTTCTCACTCCCTTCTCAGGAGCTTCAAAGGCCCTGTCTTCTGTCCCTGCACAGACATCGGCCCCACCCTGGCCCTTCTGATCGATTAGCTTGTGTGCTTCTAACTCTTGTTTTAGTTCCACCCTAATTTCAGGCCATTGGGTGTTCCTTTTCTTCCTTGTGAACTCACTGTGCATTCAAACATTTTATTTTGTTATATTTTTGCAGCATCGTCTGTCTTTATAGTTGGAGAATGGTCATATTATCTTCATCTGCCATCTTGCCAAGACCAGAACTCCTCCCATAACAAATTTTTACCAGCCTGCCTGGCCCTGCACAGCACAGGCTGTAACGTCCATAAGTACAGAGACTTCTAAATGATTCAAGTGGATAGGTTTGCCAAAAAACAGACATTGGATAATTTGTGTCATTGGTAAGGGTTCTCCAAAGAAACAGAACCAACAGGATATATATAAGAAGGGGTTTATTATAGGAATTGGCTCACACAATTATGGAGGCCCAGAAGTCCCACAATCTGCTGTCTGTAGGCTGAAGAACAAAGAAAGCCAGTTCTGTAATTCAGACAAAGTCCAAAGGCCTGAGAACTGGGCCAATGGTGTTAAGTCCCGGTCAGAGTCTAAAGGCTCAAGAAACTGTCCTAGAGCGAAATAAGATGGAGGTCCCAGCTGAAGCGAAGAGAGCAAATTCACCCTTCCCCTGCATTCGTGTTCTATTCAGGGCCTCAACAGATTGGATGACGCCTACCCACATCGATGAGGGCAATCTTTTTAACTCTACCAATTCAAATGCTAATCTCTTCTGGAAATACCCTCACAGACAGACCCAGAAATAATACTCTACCTGTTATCTGGGCATCCCTTAGCTCCGTCAAGTTGACATATAAAATTAACCATCAAAGCATGATTTACCGTTTCTACAAATTATTTCTAAAACTATGCTGTGCAATAGAAAATATATTGTTTAGTAAAACAGATACAAGGAATTCTTGTTTATGGACTTGGTAGTCAGGAGAAATCATGCAAACAGTTTGGCAGGAAATGTATCAGCAAGGGGATTTATTCAAAATGCCAGTATTGATCAGTTTGCCAGCTCCCTGTATTTTGCCTCCCACTACTAGGACAATGACCTGTGGCTGAGTCGAAACTGTGGCCCATTCTGAACTGTTGGTTCAGGAAAAGGCAACCCAACTAGAAGGAAAGATGAATATGAAGTGTGTGGGGACCTTAACAATATAGAAAAGTTCCTCTGCTGGGCAAGATCCACACATCCTCACTAAAAATAACAGAGGCTCCCATCTATACAGTAACTGGACTTATTCCATGAACAGAAAGAACATATTGCTTTTCTAGAAATTTGGAGAAAGAAAAAAAATTCTCGAAAATAAGACAATCTCACCAAAAGTAGGTCTCTGCAACTGCAAAGGTTTCAATGTGAAAACCGATAAACCTAGAGAGATAAATAATACGTACTGTGTGTGTTGCTGTTCTAGTCTTGATCATTCTATATATCCTTAGATCTTGAAATTTTGAGCACCAGAGCCAGGGCATGTGAATAAGCAAGCACTTCTCACTTTTATCTCTACCTTTGGCAGAGAGGGCTTTGCTACTGAAAGATGTCTTGGAATGGTGGATAAATGGCATTCAGGAGGGTATTTGGTTTTTGAAGCCGAACCAGGTATGCTGGTTACATAACCAACAGCCATTTACTCTTCCTTGTTCACAAATCTTGAGTTTCATTCAGGTTTCTACCTTTGCCCCAGGTGGCTCTGGTAAAAATCCCTATCATCTTGGTCAATCAGTCCCATTTTCCTAGCCGGTAAGTGGGTAAGGCTAGGGAATGTGATTGAGCCGGTGAGAAGTGAGAGGAAATCTGGTGGGAATTTTCTAACAAAGGCATTCTTCTTTAAAAAAGGACAAATGGTAGTAAACAATGCTCTTTCTTGACTGGAGTTTGTGTTTGCCAATAATGTTTGTAGTCTTGGAAATCATCTCGCAAATCGGAAGAGTTTGTCAAAGACAAGGCTGTTATGCTAAGTTTGGAGTAGTGGAAAGAAGAAGGAGCCAGGGTCTTGGTGTCCTTGGGTAGCTTTCTGGAGCCCCCCCCCAGAGCCATCTGATGCTAGGACTTCTTGTTATATAAGGTTATAGTTGTCCTTACAACTATAAGAAGCCAGATGAGGTGGGATTTCCTGTTATTTATAGCCCAAGTCATTCTAATTGAGACGATAGCAATCTTCAAAGGTCTTGGCTTAATCACCACTCAGCTGGTCCTTGTAAGATTTGGAGGACAGGGGCAGAAAGGCTTTGAGAGAGGTCTTCTAACTTCCCAGACAGCCTAGTGTGGGGAGGGATGATAGATGTGAAATGAGGAGGCTGGAGGGTGTGACATCAAGGCTATTTCTAGCATTCGATCTGAGGCACGAAAACTCCATAACCCATTTCAACAGAACCTTCTAACTCTGCTGGAGGTACCCACGAGCTGATCTTTCCATGTTCAGGCTGCTGTGGTGTAATTAGTAATGGGGCTCTTGCCTGCATCAAAAGTACAACATTCTCCATTTTTTCCCCTTTTTCTCCTGTGGTACAAACACTGTCCAAGATGCTTGACACTGCAGGGAGGATAGAGGGATGTGGAAAATCTGCTTATTTGGCACCTTCACCCCCTGGCAATGTTGGAGTCTAAGAGGTTGCGCTGCTTGTTCTGCAATTTGAAAAGGGCGGGAGACTTTTTCCAACTTTTCCTGAGCGCATACAGCAGTTCTAAGCGACTGATGATTGCCAAATAAGAACCTGATCTTTCTTTTTTTTTTTTTTTGCTTGCTTGTTTGTTATTTTCTCTTAAGACTGGAAACAGCTGGTGGCCAAAGAGCTCAAGCTTCCAACTATGAAGCTGTCGTGGACACACTGAGGCAGGTCCTGGGGGCTGCCTGAATTCCAGGGCAGCGGGAGAGATATCTACGTGAGAATGAAGGATGTGCTTCAGAATTTCCTTCCTAGGAAGGCTGTGCTGTAACAGTTCATGCCAAAATAGAAAAATGCCCCAAGAGCAGCAGAGACCCATCCTTCCTTCCCGTTACTCCCTTCCACCAATTGTAATGACCACAGGAGCCTGGCTGCAGGTAGGATCCATGATATGCCTCATTATCACAACTCTACTGCATCTAGTTTTTCAAAGACCCGAAAGGAAGGGTGGGGAGTAGGAGGTAGGGGGACTGGAAGGAATATTCTAGAACTGAGCAATATGTATCAGATTGTGCCCGATTATATATGGAGATTCAGAAAATGCTCCCTTTGTATCACTGTTGTCCCTCGCTTGCCGATAGTGTTCACATCTGCAGCTGGGCTGCTGAATCTGAGACTCGCTAGGTCCCTGGACTGGAGCAAGGTGGGTAGGAGGGAGGCTAGTCTCTCACTTGTTATGATTTTCTTCTGTTGATAATTGGGATGGGCTCTGGTAGGGGATGAAAGTGTGAAAAAGGCTTCAAGGGTCTCAGACTCTTTCTCCATTTTCAGCTTTCTTTTATGGCAACGTTAATCAACTGTCCTTTGTTCTAGTTACGACTTGCTGGAGTCCAACCAAATAGTGGGGATTTAAAAATCAAACAAAAAGGTAATCACCCAGAAATCAGATTTAAATCTTCAGTGACTAAAGTTGCTTTGTTAGAGAAATACAAGTGTGGAGAAGTTCGTTCTTCTAAGGCTACTAAACAGTTGGAACTGGCACAAACAGGTTTGGGGCTGTTTGGATTGAGTGATCTCAAACCACCTCGCATGTGGAAACAGGCTATATTTACTTTGATTTCAGAGCTCTCCTAATCGCTCAGAAAACCGGAACCAATTCCTCGCTCTGATTTGGAAGAATTGATGCTTTTCTAACTAATTGTCAAGGCTCAAAATAACACAAACTTGCTTTTGGTTGGATTCCCAAATACCACCTCCGCATCAGGAAAATGAGAAGACAAATTTGACACGGGAGCCCAGTGCAGGCAAAAATTACAATGCATGTCACACTGTCATTTTACAAAGTGACTTTTTAAAATAGAAAATAAATAAATAAAGCCAGAAAAACCCCACAGAGACATGTTAATGCCTCAACCTGGAACAATAAAGCTCCGTTAAAAACACTTGCCATTAGCCACCATCTGCTGTCAGCAATTGGGGGTAATTTTTATGTCCTCTTGACAGCTTTGCCTCATTCCTTAGCCCCTTGATGAAACAAAGACTCCGACGCGGACAAAACATTTAGGGATAAGGATCCCTACTCTACCTAAGGATCAGTTCTGCTGCTTTTCAGCACCCTGAGCTTGGTGACCAATATTTAATAATCTGTTCAGCGTTTTCAAGACTACGTATTGAATTAGAGAAAATCTGCTAACTATATTTCCTTCGCCACCCATAATGCTCAGTGGGCTCACTCCCCTTGATGTATTGTGGGGTTTGGGAAAATAAGACAACTACGTTCTTACTCTGCTCTGATAAATGAGGAAAGCTGTGTGTAGCAACAAGATTCTCTTGATCAGAATGCTTTCAGTGCACCTGCATTTTTCTCCCATTTGAACGTGCGCCGGTGAACTATTTAGTAAATATAATTCTTGCTCACACCAAAGGTAAACTTATTTCCTCTTTCTAGTACTGTGGGCTAAGTCTTTTAAAAATATCAGCAAGATCAATGGCAGAGTCACATACTCCCTGACAATTTGGCAAAGAACTCTTGTGCAGATAGAGGTACAGAGCAAAGGAAAAAATGCTATTAATATTCTGAATGCATCCAGACCCCTATTTCCATCTTTCAGGTGTAATCTTACTGCACATGAGGAATATGACTAGAGCAGGGAACGCAGTGTAGGTGGAAGGTGTGAATGACACACACTTGTCCTTTACTCCCTATGGGCGTTTTCCCTATCTAGCTCTCCGTGGTGGCACTGAGCCGTAAACTGCCCTTTGATTTTTCTAGAATAGTCCTTCTCCAGTTTTGGGGCTACATGGACTTCTTTGAGGCAAAGTTCCTGTATTCTTCTGTGAACCTGCTTTTTACGGAAGAGAAAATGGACAGAGGGCATAGAAACGGTCATGGGACAGGTGATTTCTTCAGGAGTCTTCCGTCCCAAGGCAGGGCACCCTGATCCCCTCCAGTCATGCTCGTTGTGGCCGTGCCCTGTTACTTCATCTTTGGCTTCATTTTAGCTCTGTCCAGAGCACTGACGATCTATTGGGAACAAGTTGCTCTAGGAGCATGAATTACCCAATCTCTTTTCTTTTTACTTTTCTTTTCTGTTCTTTTCTTGTCTTTTTCTTCTCTCCTCTTCTCTTCTCTTCTCTTCTCTTTTCCCCTCGTCTCTTCTCCTCTCTTCTTTTCTTCCCTTCTTTTTTCTTTTCTTTTAAATCTTAGACTCACTGTGGACTTCATCCAGACCAAAAATGTCACCCTACACTTATACCCTATAGTCTGGAATGACTCCAGAAAACCAGTAGACATTATTCTAGAGTGGGAGCCACTGCTCTGGTAATTACTGTTATCTTGAAAGATTCCAGTAATAAGCATTTTGCATAGGTATATGATTTATCCATCAGAACTTTCCTTCATCTACTTGTACCATGTGTGTTCTTTTATAGCAACATGGAGAAATTCCAGAGTACCTTTGATAATGGGGATTTATTGCAATCCCTGTGTTACATCTACTCAGTCTCATGGAAAATAAAAATGGTAGCTCTCCACTGTTTGCAATATTTCTCAAACTCAAAGAATGCTTAGTCTCAGTGCAAATCAATAATCATAACTCCCAAGAGAGGATATGATCAAGTTAATTTTCACCATTCAGTATGAAACACCCCACTTAATCAGAGCTTTATCTCATGGTCAGGTGGCCTTGTTCGTGTCCAGACCAGTCACCATTTTCATCAACTTTATCATCATCATCATCCCAACACTTTTTATAGACCCTGTTATGATCATTTTACATACATAAACTCAGTTTAATTATATCAACAACTTCATAAGGTAGACACTATCATTATCCTCATTTTATAGGTAAGGAAACTGAGGAAGAGAAAGGTTAAGTTACTTGCCCAAGGTCAATCAGCTAATATTGGAGGAGCCAGAATGTTGGCTCAGGACCTATGCTATTAACTGATAGCACATTCATACATCCTTGCTGGCCCTGGCTTATCAGCAATCCCTAATTCAACCAGATAGGCTAATTAAGGTGATAATGCTCCAATGTGTCTTGTCAGCCTCTTGCTGTGGCAGTTAAATCTTTAATTGCTGGATCATCTGGGAGGTTCTGGCATCCTTTGGAAAGAGCTGGGGCAGACTCAAGAGCTGTTTTTCAATTGGTAAGGAGGAAGTATTTCAATACGTTAATAATGCGTAGTTCCCAGTGACACGTGCGGCCCTCTGAATATGTCTGCATATTAACAGTACTCAAATTCTGTTTACTTTTCCTTAATGGAAAGTCCTGTTTCCTCTAACCACAAATAAAGGTGCCAGTTATAACACCTCTTTTCCAACACATACACACCATTTCAGTAATGTACCATTTGTACTATTTGTACTATTTACTTAGGAGCAAACAATACCTACTTGGGGTATCTTTGGAGCCTATATCTGAAATTAGTTTAGATGTTAGTTCAGATAAAATTAGATCAGATGAGATTAGTTCAGACAGTGAAATTTACATGTGTAGCTCGTTTTCAAAGATTATTATTAAAAAGGAAGAATATATTCTGAGGGCCAGACAGCATCACATTTTGCATTTAAAAAGTATACATCTAGGGGCATCTGCGTGGCTCATTTGGTTAAGTGTCTGCGTCCGGCTCAGGTCATGGTCTCAGCATCCTGGGATCAAGCCCCACGTCAGGCTTCCTGCTCATTGGAGAGGCTGCTTCTCCTTCTCCACTCATGTTCTCTCTCTCTCACTCACTCTATCTCAAACAAATAAATAAATAAGATCTTTTTTTAAAAAAAAAACTATATAAGTCTATTTAACAATCCAGTAGAGTCCAGCCATACTCTAAGTAGAGCCTAAGTGAAACAATGTAGGAATCAAATATAGAAATTATTTCCCCCAAACTGAGGGAGCCATTGTAACTTGGACAAAGTGAAACACCTTCTTCTTTTTATGCCCTGTAAGTTTCATTAGTCGGGAGTTCAAGGTCCTAACGTGACAAGAGTTTTAAAAAAAACCACCATGACTACCCAGGGCAGTAAAAGCCATATTTTCCATTGTTTTCCCTTCACCTATCAGAAAAGATGCATTGTGGAGATTCTGTGAGGTCCTGCAACAGACAGGATTCTGGTTAATTCCAAGGGTCACACAGGCAATTCTTTTGGACGTACTTATAGTTCTGAGAAGACAATTTTGAGGAAGTAAAGAGACAAATCTCATGCACATGCTACTTTGAGAAACCTCAGAGCCAGTCACCCTCACTTTTTTTTAACTGTCATTAACAGGCTGAATGGGATAGCTTGCAATTGCTTCCAAGTATTAAACTGCAGGGTGACAAAAGGTAGCCTTTCTCATTAAAATGGTCCCAATAAAGTCTGTTTTTGTTTGTGTCCAGTTCTCCATAAATAGCTGATAAGCAGCAGCAATTGTCAAAGATGCCAGATGGAAATAGGTTTGAACCAATTTGACGTGGCTGCTCTTCTCACATGCCAAGCCTTGACATTTTTCATGTTGTGCCTGAATTATATGCCCACAAGGACTTAGGTCCTCTCCTCTGATAGTCTTGTACCTTATACCAACTCTAAGTCTTAGAAGAAATAAGGAAAATTTACAGTGTTGAAAATGGCCCCTTTGTGACAATAGGATTGCTCAGCTCACTCTCTACTCTGGTGGAGAGCATTCTCTTAACCTCAAACACGCCAGTCCTTCATAAACCACTCTTCCTCCTGGGGATGAGAATATGGCCCATCCCGATACTATAATCCTGGTTACAAGCTGATGGGGTGGATTTACTATAATTAGAGGGTACCCAAGCTTCAGGTTAAGATTTACTTCCTTGACTTTGAAAGACAAAGGTCATTCTGTTTTGACATATTCCATTCTTAGGGACTATTTTCTTCTCTCTTTATTAGAACTGCAGTGTTTTAAGTGAGGACAACAATGAATAATGGCCAGGGATAAAGATAGAATTGAGGTGCAAGCAAAAGCTAGTCATCACTTTTGAACCTTCCATTGTTATCCCAAGGCAATTTGAAATAATTTCTATTCTAGGATAGGTGAGAAAACTCTTGTCATAATCCAGTCAATCTTAGGGGCTTTCTTCCCCTCATCCCCTAAAAATTGTCCAGTAAAAGAATCTGAGAAATCCTTCTGGTGGGATATTTGTATTGCATCATATCTAGCTTTGCCAAACCTTTATTTATTTGTATTGATTCATGAATCTTTAAGAGGTTGTTCAGTTCAACCAGCTCATTCTACCAATGAAGAAACTGAGTCCTCTAAGAGAGCGAGTGATTTGTCTAAGGTTCCAGTGTGAGAGCATGGAAAAGCTGGGATTCAACATCAATTTTCAGGACCTGAGTTTATTATGACCCAATCCTTGTGATGCAATTCACCACTTAATAATAATCCAAGTTATAGTAGCAACTTCCAATCCACAGAGTGGGAAAAAGATTTGATAAATAAAGATCCATGTCAGAGGAAGTAGAAGAATCCAGAGGGGGAAAGCCTCAATATGACTTTGTTCTCCAAGTTCACATACATACTTTTTTCAAATAATTTACTTTTATATACTGGGCACAATTTTACATTCAACAGGAGACAGAACTAGAATGTGTTTCCCATTTAAGGTTAACTCAAGGTAGGTCATGGTTAGAATTTTGTTGGTAAGGGAATTGAAAACATATGTTTGAAGTTAACGACATGATACTCATTGCTTGTTTCAGAAGCCCCATGACCTAAGTCCATTCATGATCCAGGACTCTGAGCCACAGCCATCACACATCAAGAATAAAATCTGAAGGCTAATTTATTTTGCCAAGCAGTTCAATAGATTGTTATCCCAATTTTTTTTTAAAAACATGCACAAATTAGATTTTATTCATCAGAACATCTTACGTAATAGGGAAATGTAATGTTCAAACTTTGAATTAAGGTAAAATATACATATAAAAAAGTGCATATAAGGTTTTGGTTTGATGACTCATCACAAACTGAACGCAGTCATATAAGCAACACCTAGATGAAGAAACAGAATATTACTAGCATCCCCTTTGGAACCCCTTTCAGTCCCTAACAACCTCACCCCCATCCCTAGTAACCACTCTCCTTTCTTCTATCCACTTATGCTAGTAATTCTGTTTTGTACATATAAATGGAATGATGCAGTGTGTGTTTTGCGGTCATCTGATTTCTTTTGCTCAATCTTGTGCTTGTGAGGATCACCCACATTGTCACATCTATCCTGCAACTATATCACATTTATTTAACCATTCTACTCTTGTTGCGTATTTGGGTAGTTATCCTAAAGATTATTTATTGTCTTGAATTGTTTGCGAACACATTAACTCAAAGGTAATGAACTCACCTTTTAGAAGGATGAGATCTTTAGAAGCTCACACCATGGAATTATTTTCCAAAATCTAGTGTATATTTTTCTGTGTGTGTGTGCGCGCTTTTCGATTTACTGTCCTCCTGACCAACAGTTTCTATTGAGTCTTTCAGTGTCTAGAACCTGAGCCTGACAATAAGGAGCCTTAACATTGCATGCTCCCATCAAAACGAATGGCTGAATTATTGTGACATTAGTAGCAGGTAATTCATTTCCCATGTCATTGTTCTTTACCCTCAGCTGGTTAGTCAAGCCTTTTCAAAAGCCCCAACTTATTTGACCTGCTCCCAGTTATAGTCCATTTCAAGCTCTTCTGTCGAAAATGTAGTCTTGTCAAAAGGGAAGACACCTGCTCCCAGCAGGTGGGTTACTCACCAACTGCCAAGTCCTTTGTTACAGGGTCTAGCAATGAAATGATCTTTCCTTCTGGAATGCGTCTACCACCATGACTGTGGCCTTGGGTTGACTGCCAACCTCTGGTACAAGAAAGAGGCAGAGACACATGAGAGGAGCGTGCTGGGAAATAGACGTTGATGAGTTCTTGACACTGTGATTTTAAAGCGGATTTTCTCGGAAGGAGGAGCATTTACTTTCTTGATGTCCTCAGCAAAATGCACATATTTCTAAGTCTGTTTTCTTCTTTTGTGAATCCACTTCTAGCTCATTTATTTCTTCTTACCTGTTTAAAAATTTAAAAAACCCTTCACTCATTCTCACTTTTTCTCTAAAATATCCTCCTTCACGGAAAAGAAACTCTTTTCTTCAAGGCAGGAGAATCCATTGAGCTGTCTCTCTGATTCACTGGGCTCCCAGCAGCATGGGACCCTGGAGTCCTCTGCCCAATGACAGTTATGTCACACAAATACGTGGGTCAGTCCCTTTGCAGTCTGGGCCCATTGAAGGAGGCTCCTCTTTCTAGGTGTTACTTAGCACTGTGAGCTGAGTCCATTTGATGGTTAATTGGATGAAGGTTTTCACACCAACCTCCTTCTTCCTGATTGAAAATTACCAGTGTCCCCACAATTTCTAGCTGCCTGCTCTGCAGAGTCATGAAGAAGCAGAGGGCTTCTGAGAAGGTTGACTTGATTTCTGTCTCCACTGGGTTGTGCCCAGAACTTAGACATATACAGTTTTCAGGTGGTAGGTTATTTTTAAGTCACACAATGGAAAATGTACACCAACATATAGAGAGCATTTTAATTAAAAATTAAAAATATTTTTCAAGATTACTACTCTCCATCGAAACTAATTTAAAAGAACTTTAAGATTTCCACTGGGGACTATTATTTGATGTGATTGTTTTGGATGGGTTAAAGCACACTGAGTTTGATGCTTCAAGATAGTGTATTGAAGGGAAACAAAAGCAAAAGCGAACTTTTGGGACTTCATCAAGATAAAACCTTATACCAGTTAGAATGGCAAAAATTGACAAGGCAAAAGACAACAAATGTTGGAGAAGTTGTGAAGAAAGAAATTATCTAAATGTTCTTACATTACATCGAGTGTTCTTACACTGTTTCTTACACTGTTGGTGGGAATGGAAATTGGTGCAGCCACTCTGAAAATCAGTGTGGAGTTTCCTGAAGTAATTAAAAATAGAGCTACCCTATGACCCAGCAATTGCACTACTGGGTATTTACCCTAAAGATACAGATGTAGTGAAAAGAAGGGGCATATGCACCCCGATGTTCATAGCAATAAAGTCCACGATAGCCTGTGGTGGAAGTTCAGAGGCAACCGAGAAACTCAAGCGGCACACGGAGAGCTGGGAGAATGCAGCTTTATTAATGCCAGCAGGCCCAGAGGAATCGTTTCACAAAGGCTGAGCATCCAGTTATGATTGGGGAGGGTATTTATAGGCAAACTAGGAATTTTTTGCGGGGTCTCACCGCTGATTGGCTCGGGGCCATGCGGCAGGTCTTTGTCTATGCAGGAGTGACTTAGTGGAGAAGTGCCAAGTCATCGCTGGGGGCTCCACACCTCAGTGAGTCTGCGATTTTGGGCTTTTCCGCCTCAAGCCAAAATGTGGAAAGAGACAAGATGCACTTCAACAGACGAATGGATAAAGATGTGGTCCATATACACAATGGAATATTACTCAGCCATCAGAAAGGATGGATACCCAACTTTTGCATCAACATGGATAGGACTGGAGGATACTATGCGGAGTGAAATAAGTCAAGCAGAGAAGGTCAATTATCATATGGTTTCACTTATTTGTGGAACATAGGGAATAACATGGAGGACATTAGGAGAAGGAAGGGGAACATGAATGGGGGGGAAATTGGAGGGGCAGATGAACCAAGAGAGACAATGGACTTCAAGGAACAAACTGAGGGTTTTAGAGGGGAGGGGGATGGGGGATGGTTTAACTCAGTGATGGGTATGAAGGAGGGCACGGATTGTGTGGAGCACTGGGTGTTATACACAAGCAATGAATCTTGGAGCACTACATCAAAAACTAATGATGTACTGTATGGTGACTAACAAAAATTAATAAGAAAATAAAAAAGATAGGGTATTAAGAAAGAAAAAGCTAACTATTTAAAGACATTCTATAAATTATAAAATATGGCACAAATGTAAAGTATTATTATTTTGATTGACTTCCAGGAATTAAATGTTTAAAAATTATTTAAATGTTCTTGGTCTCCAGATTGAGTGTAATCCCCAAAAAACAGTGACCACCAAACTACAAAACAAAAACCTTTCCCCTGTGGAAGCTAGGTACTAATCTCTCACTCCAAATTTATTTCCTCAGAAGGTAAATAACCTCCCATGGGCTCCATCTTTGTATCCTATTTAATTAAAACAACACTAATCACCTACTAATCTAGCTCATTCTTAACAAAGTATTGTATTCTAACAAGTCTGATTGTTGTTGTTTTTTTAATTTGGTTTTCCTCCTCCAGGGAGGAAAAAAAAAAGATGAGAAAAGGTAGGTATTGGTTTGAGGTCAGCAAGGAGATTTATGTAAGAAAACTAAAGACCAGGGGAATCAACTCCATTTAGCCATAAAGCATTTCCCCTTGCAAGCTCAGGAAGGATTCCAATTATTTACAAACAGATAACATTGTGCAGCTCCTCCAGTATTACAGATAAGTCACCAGAAAACAACTAGTTTGACAAAACTGGCCAGAAGCTCATTAACTGTACAGCTCTGCTAAATATCCACCATGGGCATCCCTCTGGAATTTGCTAAGGAAACTGAGGGTGGAATGATTTCGCCACCAGAATTCTGGAAGTCATAAAATAAGAAGTAGGAAATGACTTATGTCACTGATGCACCAGTTCTATCAGTTGAAGGACTTGTTTTCGTGTGTGTGTGTGTGTGCGCGCGCGCACACGCGTGCGTGAGATTGAGAGAGAGAGAGAGGGCATAAATAGATGGTAAATATCCAGTAAGAGTAGCAAAATCTTCTGGACCTTCTAACTGTGAATGAATGTTTTATTACAATCTGTCTAGGAGTAGGTCAGCTTAGTGATCACTAGAGAAAGGTGTGTCTTCTGGTTCAGTTTTTGAGATTGAAAAGTTGTTTTCTTCACCTTAAGGTAGATACTTTCCTATCTTACTGCAGTACAATTGGGAAGGAATTCAGCCATACTAAGCCTGAGACTCTGAGATGAAATAAATGAGTCTAGGTGCACCTGGGTGGCTCAGTCATTAAGTGTCTGCCTTTGGCTCAGGTCATGATCCCAGGGACCTGAGATCGAGCCCCACATTAGGCTCCTTGTGCTCAGTTGGGAACCTGCTTCTCCCTCTCCCACTCCCCCTGCTTGTGTTCCCTCTCTCGCTGTCTCTCTCTCTCTGTCAAATAAATAAATAACATCCTTAAAATAAATAAATAAATAAATAAATAAATAAATAACTCACTCACTCACTCACTCACTCACTCACTCACTCACTCACTCTAGTTTAGTGGTGAATGTTTAAAATCCTACCAAGCAATGTTTTTGAAAGTTTTTTTTATTTTCTGCTCCTCTACAATGCCTTCTCTACAGATCTTGAGAGACAGCTAGATCACTTCTATGTTTAGGGTGTGCAAAGGCAGAGTTGGGGGGGGTGCTCTTGGTGAATGATAAAGACAAATCTCAAAATAAAAGTGACAAAAACTGATACAATTCAAATATTTGCATTTAAGATGTTAGCATGTTGAACACCGAAAATGCAGTTTAATACAATTGTGCTATTCCAAACATAATTAGAGGATTTATTTTAAAATTTAAATTATGGTCACCTGTAAGTAGTTAATCTGGTAATGGAACAAACACTTAAAATTATTGGATACAGGTCATCTTCTTTCCATCCTATCAGTCCATCTCTGTAGTTACATCGTTCGGAGATGATGTCTGAAATCTAAATTCCAGGCAGCCATGGTGACGGGGGCCCAGGCCACAGGGACCTCTGCTGCTTTCACGCTCCTGATAGGCTATCGTCTGACTTCATTTCCACCTGTCCGTGACGCTGAGTAAGGTCTGAATATGGGAAGTGATGTAAGGAAAGAGAGGATTCTTACCAGTGGTTCTCAAAGACAAGTCTCTAAACTGTCACTTGCTTCAGAATAATCTGGAATTCCCAGTAGAAATACAGATTCTGGTTTGCTGGCTTAGTTGGTTGAGCAGTGACTCTTGATTTCAGTTCAGGTCGTGATCTCTGGATCCTGGGACTGAGCTCAGGCTCTCTGCTCAGTGGGGAGTCTACTTCTTTCCCTTTCCTTCTGCCCCTCTGCCTGCTCTCTCTCTCTCTCTTTCAAATAAATAAGTATTAAAAAAAAAAAAGAAAAGAAATTCAGATTCTTGGCTCCACTTGAGACCTTCTGAGTCAGCATCCTTGGGGCAAGTCTCAGAAATTTGCATTTATTACAATGCTTATGTGATTTTGGCAGCACAGAAATGTTAGAGAACCACTGAGCTATGGGTTGGGATTGAGGGTAATGAAGGCTGATTTCAGATGTGACTACAGTCGCCATTCACATTCTGTGTGGAAATCCTACCTTGTAATGGCCATACTTTAATTACTTACCTTCTATCCTTGGGGTCATCTGAACGGTTCACTGGATTGGGAATGACTAGGGACATTTCGAACAGGCCAATCTCAAAACCCATTTTTTTTTTAACCAACCTGGTCTTGCTCTTATGAGGAAACACATGAAGCAGACATTCTGGGCCCAAGATTCTCTTTCAGTTTCCTCACTGGTGGGGTCTTGAGCCACTACTTTGAAGGAAATAAGTCTCTCTCCTTCAGAAAGTGCTCCAGAGACCTACAAAAAAATAGTTGCACACCACCAGGCTTGACAGGAATTTATCCTGGGGCAAGGGCCCACCAGGGCCACGAAGCAGGGTAACAGAGCAGTGCTGTGCCACCCAAGTGGTCTCCCTCTACACGCTGCCTCATCCTCAACTCCAAAAATACATAGGCTATGATCCTTTCCCAGGAATGGGATGGAAGTTCAAAGACTCATGGCCAATGGGAATATGCTGTTCCTAAGAATGTGAACATAGGTCAGCCCTCCTGAACCATATGCCCAAGCCGTATTGTACTTAGATAGAGAAAGAATATGTTCAACAGGTGAAAAAAATGCCTGGCCCCCTCCATAGAAAAGAACTTGGACTGAGTCCAAGGAACAGAAATGGACAAGTCCTGGAAACTGTTTACAAGGAAGTGAGCCCTTGCTTGGCTTCGCAGATCACGCTGTTCCATTAACATAGCCAGAGGGCAGAGTGTGCTGGTCACAAACTAATTCCATTAAGTTGGGTGCTGAGGTGGCCATCCTGGCTTGGGATGGTCTTGGCTAAATTGTATCCCTGAATGAGAAGAAGGAGTGAAAGCTTCAGGTAAAGTGTAAAGCAGTGCATGTGTTAGTTGCTACTCTTATTAACAGCAATCAGCAAATTACTAGGTGATGTCACTTACTAATTAGTCATCTCTTTTGATGGAAGGATTCTACCTGCTTTAGCACTGTTACCATGTCAAAACAAAGCTTTTTGAACCTATTAAAGTTACACGTGCTGGCACTTGTTTTGATTCCGAATGTTACATTTCACATTATGCTGAGAAGTCTTATTTATTCCTCCTATCCCTTCCTCCTCACTGAAAGCCTTCAAAGCCCAGCAAAAATGTCACCTTCATGGAGTCTTTGGACAGCCCTCTCTCCATCTAAAATTAAGAGCTCATTTCTCTGCATTCTGGAAACTTATAATTTGTACCTCCTTTTAGCATTTCTGTCCCTCTGCCTTATATGATAGCTCATCCCACCCTCTCACTAGATAATGGTCTTTTGGGAGGACAGGGGCCATGCCATCTCTGCTTCCCCATACGCTTACACCAGGGTTTGCAAATAGCAGGCATTCACGAAACGTCCACTAAATTCAAGTTTGTAGTCCTATGGCAGAAGTCACAGACTGGCCAGGCACAGGCCAGAAAGATCTACGTTTTTTACATAATTGCCTGTTGGACTTCTGGCGTTCCCCATGGCTGTAAGCACCTTGGACAGAGGGACAGCTGCCCCTTTAGAGGGGACAAACTCCCTCCAGTTTCCCATAATTGTTTTCCATCATTTTTATCACCTGCCTGTCCTCCATAGGCACCCTTCTTGCAGAGATACCATTCCCTTACCTTCTTTGACATTGCTCAGGACTAAATGCTTCCAAGTGTGTGACTGTGCTTACAGTGGATGCAGTTCAGAAGCAAAGACTTGGTTGCCTGAATAGATTATTTAGAGGTCAGCTAGTGATCAACTAGTTTGCTGTGCTCAATGTCCTAGTTTAGTTTTTAAGGGGGCAGAATATGATCTGATCATATTTTGGTTAATTGTTTAAGGACTAGAGGCTTGAAGACTTCAGCCTGAAGTCAGTACAGATAAATTAATGTAAACACTAACACTTCATTCTTATTGGTCTGAGTTTCCAGTAGGGAGATATCACAGTTTCTCTCCTTAATTACTCCTAGCAATCCACACAGGGGCTTATAGATTGACAAGGTTTTCTCTACCTGAGGTCTCTATCTCCCCACTTCCCACTTTTTCCTTAACCTGCTCCAGCCTGGTCTCTGATCCCATCATGCTAGGAACAGTTCTGATACTGGCTTCCATGTCACCATGGGATATTTTTGAGTGCTCTTTGTATCCAATCGCTTGGCAATTTTTTTACAATTGACCGTGCTCCCTTTTTCCTGAAGGTCTTTTATGCTTTGGTCACTATGGTATCACACTTTTCATGTATCCCTGGTGGCCATCTGGTTTCTCTTTGTCCAAAGTTTCTCCTTGCATATTTCCCTTCACCTGGTGATTAATATTAGAGATCTTCAAGGCTGAAACCTGCTCTTCTTTTCTTCTTTTCTTGTCATTCGATATATTCTTCCTAAGAAACATACTCATGTCCTTTAATTATTATTCATATGCCAGTAATATAAAATATATATTTGTCACACATATCTTTTCTTTGGGCTCTAGACCATGTAGTCCACTACCTACCTGACATCTTCACCTGGATGTCTCAAGGGCATCCCAAGTTTAGGTGATCCCATAACAAATTCAGTGCCCCCAAAACTAATTCTTCAGGGTTGTCTAGTTAGAAAACATCACAAGCAGTCCAGATATTAGAAAACTGGAAACCGTCTGCCTCACCTACCTCCCCACCATGATTTCAATCCCCAAGCCAGGTATTCTGTCTCCTAAATGCCTTGAAGCTGTCCCCTCGTCTCCATCTCTGTCATCCTATACCGGTCCTAGTGATATCACCTATTACCAAACAATTTAGTGAGTCAACTGGTTTCTTCCATTTTATTCCTGCCTGGAGCCAGAATAATCCAAATGCAAATGTGACTGTGCTTAAAGGGCCCTTTCAGTGACTTTCCCTTGTTCTCAGAGACCAGTCCCTGAAAAGGCAGTACAAGGTCTGGCCTCCATCTACCTCCTTAGCTTCACTCATCCACACCCTGCCAGCACTCTCTGTGAGCCATCCATATTGGACCTCTTCACATTGCATAGTTTTTAGGTTTTTTTCTGTCCGTGTACCTCTCTATTCCCAAACTGCCCCTCTTCAACTAATTATTTCTATTTCTTTGTTAGATGTCAACTGAAACATCACTTCTCCAGAAAACCTTTCTTGACCTCCTTTAGTGTGTCCTCTTTGTAATGGAACTAATTATACTCTGTAATTATAGATTCATTTTGTGACACATTTAATGTGTCTTTCCCACATTATGGTTTTGCTCATTGTCCCCCTAGGACTATATCTAACCCCTATATAATGCAGGGGACAAATATATATATTTTAAGGGGTAAAATGTGTTACTTACCAAATTCGTGATCAGAAATATCAGAGCCCTAAGTCCAGCCCGGCTAAACACCCTGTTATATGTCATCATGTCACTTCCCATTTTAAAGCAACATCATATGTAAATTGTCTACAGAACAAAGTTAATAGAAATACTTTAATTGAGAATAAAACAGATTTCTGTGTGTGGAGCTCCATACATCTCTACTCACACCCTAAACTTAAAATTCTTTTGTAGTTTCAAAAAGTAAAGTGTCAGAGATGGACGGCTAATGGCAGAATATTTAAATTACTTCAGTAAAACCATTAAAGAGAAACTGGGAACAATATTTTGATTGATGCAGCACAGCAAACAAATTGCACTGATATGCCTCTAAATTGCTACTATCATGATCTTTAGCAATTGTATATTGTAAATCATTACTCAATCAAGCACTCAATATACCGTGTGAGCTCTAAGAAAAATAGGCTAGATATGATAATTAAGGGAAAGTGTGATCGTTACATGAAAATGAACATGAGGCTTGTATCAGTTTTGTGGTTGGTACAGTCATCTTGGTCCTCGAATACTGTACTAACAATTATTCCATTACTTTAAGATTCCCTGCAAAGCATTAATACACACTTGAACTTGGGTTAAATTTCTACATCTGAAACATAAAGAATATTATGACTTGGGTTTAGATTTAAAACAATAACAATCCGCAGATTTACTGATTTCAAATTTCCAATCACCATTTTCCCAAATGCAAACATCCTGAATTGGTTGCTAGGGAATGGAGGAACTATCTTGACAGGATTTTCCTGAGAGTATCGTCAGGCAGATATCAGGAAAAGACAGACATAAATGAGAAGCCAGAGATCATAGAAAATATTTATAAGTTAAAGAGCTGTATTCTCTAGACTCTAAAATATTTTTTAAGGCAAACATATTAATAATCAAAGACAAGTGTCTTCCAAGGAGTTTCACTGCCAGTTTCTCCAGGCTGTTCTGTTTGGTCTCAGAAATATCAGTTTTCTGTGACACCAGTGTATCTGAATGTAAAGCGGAGAATGTCATATGTTCCGTACGCTCGGTGCTCCTCATCTGGATAGCTCTCAAATCAGAACAGACCTTCAGTGAGCACACGGTAAAGAGATGGTCTTTGGTGAGAGCAGAATCCGATTTTAGTCACTTTTTCAGCAGGCACTCCTACTAGACTCTGGAGTTGGTTTTTGTTGGAAAGCTGATCAATCGCTGACCTCCAATGTGACGTCAAACGGTGTTAGTGCTGCACTTCTGAGCATTGGGGATCATTCAGAAATCAAATCTTCTAACACAATCAATGACTGCCATTTATCTTCCAAAGGCACATTTGACTAATCAGATTCTCTCATTTTCCTCTATTCTGACTTTCAGCCCTGCTTCCTATTAGATAGAGGAGAAACACAGAACTCTCCTTTCAACTACTTTCCATACAATTAACATCAAAGAGAAATAAGTGACTCACAGTCACAGATAAAAAATTAGCCAATTATATACTGAAACTGGGACAAACAATTATGTCAATAAAATCAACTGGCACAAGAAACCAGACCCATAAAACCAGGGCATTTGGCAGAATCTCACTCTCCTTCCAGTCTGTCACCCACTACCACCACTGGACAAATGGACAATGGAGACTGGAAAAAAAAAGAAAAAAAGGTCATGGCTCTGGTGGGGGAGCCATTTAGGGCCAATTTATCCAGCAGGATTGGATGAGTCTGGAATGGACAAAAAGCACTTTCCCTCTCCCCTAAGCAAACCATCACATAAAGACATTAACTAGACAGCCCTTAGGACAGATGAATGTTATTTTTCAGACATAATTATTTTTTTTCCTGGCATATGATTTGGAGGGGAAAAGAGCCATCAGTTTAAAAATTTAAATACTTAAATCTTTGAACACTATTTGCCAGACAGTAAGAATGAATGGCTTGATTCAAGGTCATGCCTCCATGCAATGAAACAACCAGCCGGCAGCATCACCGAGCCAGCTAGTGCGCCATCTTAATGGGACATTATTCTCTGAGTGGTCAGGGCACATGAGGCACATCCATCTGGGCTGAGTAGACAGCCCACAGTGATCCAAAGTGACAGGTTCTATTGCTCCATAGTCTTTTCGTTCCAGTTGATTAGACCCAGCTTCCATTTTGACTAGTTTACAGACAGAGATGCTCAATGCATTCCAATTTGTGGTGATATTATGGAGGGACTAGAAACTGAGCTCTTGTTGGTTATCTGGAGCCTGTGTGGGACAGATAATAAGCTAGAAGCTCCGTCATCCCCAATGTCTGAATCCCTCCCCAGGAGAAAGTTAAGTTGTTAGAGAGGCTAATTAACTATTTAAGTCAGAATACCATTTAATGCATTATTGCTACAGTAATGCACTCTTACCCTTGCGAGGGAGGAACGTGGCCATTTCTATGGGAGATAGAGAAATGTGAGTTAAGCTTGGCCTTTGACATCCTCCTAACATCTCTAGCCATGCCATTTCCAAGGGGCGTAGCTCCATACATTATTGTCAGCAGTGGGGCAGGGGAGGGAGCCTTCACTTAACTAAGACATACATTTGCACTCTTAGAATTACAGTATTTTTTAAAGTCCCAAATGCTGAGAGTAAATTTCTAACAACCAAAAAAAACAAAACAAAACAAAACAAAAAACAGTTTGGACACAGTACCTGAAAGCATCACTTGCTCTTTTCGCTTGTCATTGGGTTTATTTCTTTTAAAACCAGAATTGCATCGGCAATCAAATGCTCTTATCTGTCTGAGGAAGAGAGATGTGGAAGTGGGAGGGTGCCCCTCTCCTATGTCCCTTCAGATCAGACACAATACCTCCTTGCCCAGTATCCAGAGGGCCAGCCGTGGAACATGAACACGGGGAATGGAGGATACCCAGCCAGGGTTGGCGCAGTACCCCCTGCTGCCAACAGGACGTGAGGAAATGAGGCATGCCTTGAGATGTCCCTGGGAGAGTCGGATGACCAGGCAGAGTGGCGGGCATTGGAGCTGGACAGAAATGTCTTTGATGTTTTAATTGTCATATTATGTAACGGATTTCTGACCCCATTCATAAATCATCAAGCTTAAGACTCAGACTTCACTATTCTTAAAAGACAACAGGCTTCTACTGCATGAGTTGAAAACGAAAATCCCAAGATCAGCTAACTCAAAATCCTCAGCAATCTTCTTTTCAGGTTTTTCCTTCTCACCACTGACCTCCAAGCTAAAGTCCAATGTGACTTGACGGAACTCTCTTGCCCGTAAGTGATTTCGAGAACCAAAAGCCAAGCTGTCTAGAGGAGGGGTCGTCCTTTTCAAACAGGCTTCCTGGGCTGACGAGGGGTCTCACAGAGTCTTTTTGTCATCCCCATGCTGAACCTGGATAGCAGTAAACAAAGTAGCCATCGCTAAATTTCTCTCTAGCATGCGGATAAGGGAGTCTAAGCAGTGCCAGATTGAATAGGAGGAAGAGCAACCTGGATGCACAGCCTGGGATGGGGTTCCAAGCATGAAAATACTCAGATTTAAGTTTCCCAGCAGCACTTCCAGTAAATACTGACCAAGCGTACCTACGTGCCTGTGGAGGGGAGAAAGGGAGCAGAGAGGAATGCTTTCTGACAGTCTACTGACATCCCTAATAAATTAATAGACTCCTTTTAGGGGGTTAGCTTTATGGAAAAATAAGTGGAGAGTACAGAGACTTCCCATGTACGCCCTCGCCTTCCCCCATATTTTTCCTTATTACGACTCCCTTGCATGAGTCTGGTATATTTGGCCATACCATAACTCAATACTGACACTCAAGTACGAATCCCAGCTCATAGTTTACATGAGGACTCATTCTTGCTGTTGTACATTCTGTGGGTTTGGACAAGGGTCTAACGACACATATCCTCCACTGCAGTTTCATACAGAATAGCCTCATTTCCCTAAAAAATCTCCCGTCCCCTCCCTCTTCATCCTTCCTTCCCCTAAACCCCCAGCAGCCACTGATCTTTTTACTGTCTCCATAGTTTTCCTTTTCCTACATGTGATGTAATTGGAATCATACAGAATGTATGCAGGCTTTTCAGATTGGCTTCTTTCACTTGGTAATATGCATCTAAGTCCCCTTTATGTATCTTGGTGGCTTGATAGCTCATTTCTTTTTATGGCTGAATAATATCCCACTGTCTGGATGAGCCACAGTTTGGTTACCCATTCACCCCATGGAGGACATCTTGGCCACCTCCAAGTGTTGGCCTCTATGAGTAAAGCTGCTGTAAACATTCTTGCATGAGTTTTTGCATCAACACAAGTTTTCTGCCTCCCTACTTTTCAGTATGGTATTTTGTGAATTGGCGCTAGATCATCTCAGCTGGGGTTCACATACCTCATAGACCAAGGAGGAAATACAGCTCAGGTGTAGCACATGGCTTGGCCACTGTAGCTGCTTGGTACATTGCGGTGAATCAAACCCCTGAATGACCTAATAAAGAGGCTTCCTCGTGGTGTTACAGACTGAATGTTGTCCCCTCAGAATTCATATGTTCAAGCCTTCACCCCCAGTGTTATTGTGTTGGGAGATAGGGCCTCTAAGGACATAATTAAAGTTAAATGAGGTCAGAAAGATGGGTCCTTAACCTGATAGGACTGGTGTCCTTGTAAGAAGAGGGAAAGACACCAGAGCCCTCTTGCTCTCTTTACACGCACATGCAGAGGAAAGACCTCACGAGGACAGAGTGAGCGGGTAACCATGTGCACTGAGGAAGGGCGCTGTCACCAGAAGCCAACCCTAGCACCTCAATCTTGGACGTGCAGCTTCTTCCAGCAGGCTGGCATACTGATCTCTCTTCCGTGGCACCTCTGTGGGAGATGAAGATAAGGGGACAGAGAGGAAGTTTGTCTATTCTGGGCACCCCTCCGTGTTTGCAGAGGCGAGAGCTTATTTATCCCTAGGCTGCATTGTGTCCTCGTTCAGGAGGCACAGAAAGGAGCTCTAATAATCCATCTCTGATTATTTCCTTGGCATTAACCCTCAAATGTAGAAGTACAGAGTCCTAGGGGTTGAATTTCTGGGTTAAAGGATGTATTCAGCTTTAAAGATTGTTAGATGTGTTGTTCACTTACCAACTATACCCATTTATGTTTCTACTGTGAGTTTTTTAAAGCATTCATTTTACCACATTTACCAATGTTGCCTATTAGTACCATAAAAGACGAAAGTAAAACAAACCTTGTTAACTTCATAAGCAAAGCACATCTGACAGCTTTTAAAGTTTTTATTTATTTGGAAATTATCGAGGTGGAGTATTTTTGTGGTCATCTGCATTTCTTCTGTGACTTGCAATTCCTCCCTTTTGCTCCTCTTTGTGTGCGCTCCTGTTTTTCTTATTAAGTTGTAAGAAATATTTTATATTGAGAAGACTGACACTATCAACCAAATTGTACATTTCTTCATGACTTTCTTTTGACATTTAGTTGTGTGTAGGTATTTTGATGTGTGATTCTTTTTAATTTTTATGTTACTACAGTATATTGATCTATTTGGTTTCTGCCGTTAGCATCGTGTTCAGAAATCCTCACCCACAGCAAGGTTAAATGTATTTTTTCCCTTTATTTTCACCCAGTATTTTGTTACTTTGATTTTTGCAATTACATGTTTCATCATCCTGGAAATTCTCTGTGTAGAACGTGTGCAACAGAAATCTTCTGATTGTTTTTAAAGAAGTGTGAACCAACCTCCTTCTCTGTCTCTATTGTTTTACTCTATTTCTCACTGACTTCTTGAGAAACTCTGAACTGAAACTGAAGATGTTCCATCAATAGAGGTCACGAAAAGAGAGCTGGGGAGACAGGGAAGAGAGAAAAAGGGAGATTGAGGGGAAATTCTTGGTTTAAAAACCCAAGTAAAAAAGTCGCTTTGGTTTCTCCATCTTCTAAATGAGCAGGCCGGACAGGATAATCTGTGGAGCTCCATTCCAGCTCAGTTTTATAGGATTTGAGGATTCGGAGGGCAAACCACATCTCTCATCCCGTCTTTCTCAAAGGAACTAGTGCACACTAAACAACTGTAAGCTGAAATGACTTTTAAGCTCAAGAAATACTGCAACCCACAAGGATCTTTGAGAACTTTTAACCTCAATCGAATCATTTTGCTGATAAGGACAGAATCCAGGGGAGGCTAATGGATCTGCTCCAGGTCCCCCAGACGGTCAGTTGCAGGGGGCCTGGGGCTTAGGCCCCCAGATCTGCTTGCCTCCCCCTCCCTTCCCACGTCTCCGGTGATCTCTTCATTTCCTCTTGCCTCCCTTGTCTTGTTCCAGCTTTCAGTATGAAATTCATTGCACTGTAATCATGATTGCTCCCATCCACTGGATGGGGCACTCTTTGACAGTGAAAGCTGAGAAAGAAGGTGACTTGCAGCAAGAAAAATGTGCTGGAGAGAGTCTCTCTCTTAGGAAATTTACCACTTAAGGCCACTGTGTGCTTTAGTCCCCCTTAGGCACTTTAAAATATTTTCCCCTGGGAGCCCAGAGATCTTTTCAGTTCTCTTCTGAAAATCTGAGTGCAACCGAAGCAACAGACTCTTCCATTTTTGCCTAAAAGCAACGAAATGATTACCTATACCCTTAATTTAAATTCTCACTGACAGCTCAGACACTGTTGCAGCTGGAGGGGCAAGCTGACCTTCACATCTATTGTCAGTGTAGAGACAGAGGGGAATTTTATTGACCAGAGAGGATAATATGCATTAGGGAAGCCGAGCAAGGATGTTCTGACCTATTGGAATATAGTGCAAGGTCAAAGGGCACAGGATTGGAGCTGCACGGCATCCTTAGCGTAAATGCCGATCGTGTCCCTTTGTGTGCTCTGCTGCGTCGCTGGCCTGTCTGTACCTTGGGGACTGGCAAGAGAGTCTCTTTCAGCTGCTCTTTACTTATCTATGGTATTGAGAAGAGCTGCTCCTAGCCCCCCTGGGGCTGCCTCTTGAAAAAAAAAAGGGAAAACAACGGATTGCAACATCGCAAATCCCAGAAATTCCATCTGCATATTTTCAGAGCCTCTGGTACACTGGGTCACTCCCTAAGGGGACAGATTACTGTATTTGCCTTTAGAAATGAACCCTCAGAAATCGCTCAAGGGAATGCCCGATGAACGTTTCCTTTTCCTTCCCCCCTCCCGCTCCCCCAGCTAAGCGTCTCTGAACAGGGCCTCTCCGGGGATACTTGTTTGTGCTATTATCAAACTCCAGTAATGCAGGGGACTCCTGGATATTTTTGTTGTGTGCTTCTTTTCACACTTTCCATGTATAGGAGGAAAGGGGGAGGCCCCGGGGCCCATGAGGGGTTCATCAGACGTTCTTAGGAGCTGCTGAGCCCTACCGCAGGCATGTGGCTCTGTTCTGAGTGGCAGGCACAGGCCTTTGTGTCTGATTGATGTTTTCTCATTATATAGGTGTTACTAGTATTCTCATTTGACAAATGAAGAAACCATGGCACAAAAACTTAAGTAACTTTTCAAGGTGATACAGACAGCGAGTATAGAAGGTGTGATGCAAACCCAGGCATGTTGGCCCTAAAGCTCATGCCCTTAACCACTGTCCTTTTCACCAAGACTCTCTCTCTTTTTCTCTCATTCTCTCTCTGTAGCAGAAGCTCTTGAGGCCCATGCAGAACCCTTTAGCAGGCAGTGCAGTGCCCATTAACTGCTGTCCATGCTGACTCTTCCCAGTGCATGGCCTTCTCAATGCCCAGGAGGTTACCACCCCTTCCCTACTGCTTCAGTTCAGTTCAGTTCATAGAACTAACTGACCAGCTTGGGAGTACAAGAGGGCCCCTTGTCCCAAGTTATGACCAGCTGTCACATACAATTCCTCCTCCAGACACGTTGGGAGGTGCAGGCATCAGGTCTGGGCTGAGACAACATCAGTGCTTATCTTTATTTCTTTGTCCTAGTCTCCTTTCCTTGCTACCTACCCACCTTTTTTGATAGCAACTCCTTAATAAATATCTTGGAGAAGGATCCCCTTCTCAGACTCTTCTTCTAGCCAGTCCAGTCTCAGACACTTACCATCATGCTTCTCTATGCCCCCCATCTTGCTTTCATCTTCAGACTGATTCTTTCCATGTGGTGTCAAAATGGGCCCAGTAGCTCAGAGCTTACTTGGTGCCCTACAGGGAGAAAGCTCCTCATTCTCTCTTGGTTTTTTAATAGTCCCTGAAGATTGGTTCTCATGGACCAGTCTGGGTAACACGCCAGTGTGTTGGGGTGAAGTGGGGTTCTGTGACTGACAGCTAAACAAGAAGAGAAGCAATACGTGCAAAGAAGAAGGGTCGGAGATGCTGGAGGGAATAGGTCAGGGGGCCAAAGAGAGTGGCTTAGTGACCCAGGGCTGCTTATAACTCTTGCTGGCATGTGACAGTCATCACAGGACAGAGAGAACTTGCATTCACACATCCTACCAGGCTGGAGTTAGGGAAATGGTCATGATGGTTCAATTGTGTTGCTCTCACTAAGCATGGAGCCAGGAATTTCTGGGTGGGGGCTGACAGGAAGAAAACGAAAGAGGGGGAGACCTTAGAGAGATAAGTCTCCCAGGTGCAATCTAGGTTTGGGTCTGTTTGGGTAAAAAGTCAACTGGGTTAATGATAATAAAACTATTTTACATCATTCTATGGATTCCATGTGTATTTGTGATTGGTTTTTGAATGAAAGTTTTCTTTCTTGTAGTAAATAATGGTTTTGAGTTTTTAGACATTGTAGGGACTCATTGATTCTCCCAACAAGCCTAAGGTAGGAGTTATCAGTCCCAAGTACAGATGAGAGGAAAGAGTATTCTCAAAATCACACAGCAAATCTGTGGCCAAACCCAAATGCCAGCTTCCTGTCTTTTGGCTCTCCATGAGTTAGCAGATGGTGGCTTTGTATTTGCTAGGCAGAGGCTGAGGAGCTTATAAGCCAAAGGTGCCAGAGGACAGTTAAAATCATAAATAAAAATTTAGGGTCAAAGTTCTTCCCTCCCCCTTTCTGGTGAGCCAACCTGGGACATACTGTCAATGACCAGCCACTGATTGCTTCTGAACTAAAACAGGTGGTAGGCACTGTGGTTATAATTTTAGCTGTTAGGGGCTCAGCATGGAGCCAGAACAGGAGCTTGGCTGGCTTTAGACAGGACAGAACCTCCCCCTACTAGGGAGGCTCACACAACCGGGGAAGATTTTCAGGAGAGGGGAGAGGAAGGTCTAGAGAAAGAGGGGGTGCCGGCACCAAGACAATACAGACACTCAGGTGTGACACGGAAATAGAATCAGAGGGCGAATGTCGCTACAAAGGTGCAGCAATAACCTCCAGGGGAGACAGGAACATTAAGGAAAACCACGACTAGGTGGCAGGTGGCAGACAATCAGGGGTCCAAGATCTGGGGCCAGAATTTTAATTCACCAGAGGAGCAGAGAGCAAGTTCATCACTTGCTGGAACTGAAGCGTAAGTTTTTAAGTTTACTGTTCTTGCTATAGATGTGTCCTGACAAGTCAGGGAACGTGGGACTCTGATCTCCCTGAGGAGGAATGCTCTTTCTAAGTCTTTGAGTTAGGAATGGACAGAACCCGAATGTGTCCCCATCTATAGTTAAGGATGTCCCCAGGCATCAACTGGTATGAGTTAATGTGCAAAGGTCTTTTTTTAAGAGAAGGGAGAGATTAGTGAAGTAAAGGCGTCTGTCCCCCTGCCCAGCCCTGTAGTTCCTACAGGTAGATGAAGCACAAAGACAGGCTGTGGGAACTGGTTTCATGAGGATTTTGTGAGGAATGGAGAAACAACGGCAGTACAGCCCCATTCTGAGGCCTGTGGGGCTTCTCAGTTCTTATCCAGAAAATAAGAGACAGGACAGCATTCACCTGCACAGGGAACAGAGGTGGCAGGGCCCCGGGGGGAGATGGTGGATACTCACAGGCACTGTGAATGTCCAGACAAGACTGGGCATCAACAGAGACTTGAGAAGAGACCAGTAAAAGGCACCTAAGCCTCCTCTGGAGACGCCAAGGGGATTTGGCAAGGGTAAGAGGGCCTGTGTATACAGGTGGGTGCAAGAGCAGGGTAATCAGTTTACTAAAGTTAATACAATTTCATCTGAATTCATAGCTGACGAGGCCTCGGGACACACTAGTTAATATTACTGAGCAATATATAACCTTAAAAGTTAGTGGCATAACACAACCACTGTATTTTGCTTACATACTCCATGGGTCAGAAATGCAGAGAGGGTGCAGCAGAGATATGATGTCTGGAGCCTCAGCTGGGAAAATTCAAAGGTTGACAGTGACTTGACAGCTGGGGGCTGAAATCATCTGGAAGTGTCTTCACTCATATGTCTGAATGTTGATGTTGGTTGTCATGAAGAAGGACAAAAAAGACCCGAGATGATCAGCCATCTGCAGAACACGTAGATGGATGGTAGAGTGTGCCCAAAGGGAGCCACAGATCTGACTCATGGCGGGCACCATGTTGGGGGGATGGGCTGATAGGATGCAGGATCAAATCCAGACTCAAAATGGTCTTGACCTGCTACACCCCCATGCCAAAACCCTGCAGATGAGCTTTCTTCCTCCTCTTTCTGGGGCTCCCACCTTTTCTCTGGTGCACTTCGTGGTGGCCTCCAAGTCAAGCAGGACAGGGTCTGAATGCCTGATCATTCCTGAACGCTCGGGGAAATACTTACAAGTATGTCACTAGACCAAAGTATATTATGACTGGAAGGGATCTTGGAAACTATCTAAATTAGTAATTTTTAATTACTTATTTGGTAATTTTTAATTACTTTAATTAGTAATTTTTAACACTTAAAAGATTATCTTAATATGTTTTCCCCAAAGAAAACACGAGACCCAAAGAAAGAAAGAAAGAGAGAGAAAGAGAAAGAAAGAAGGAAAACAAGGTCCAAGCCCAATGTTGAGAGCAGATAAAAGGACAGCTCCTCTGGTGAAGTAGGGGTGAGTGTGCCACAATGTCTACACACTCAACCTCCCATTGGATACCTGTGTGCCAGCCTGAGGCTCTTTTTGATGAGGAGGGTGTTAAATTCCAGGAAAAGGAAATGACTTATCCAAGGTCACCAGCTGGTTTTTGATGGAGGTAGGAATGGAATTTAGGATTCTGACTCTCAGATTAGGGCTAGTCTATTTTTTTAATATTTTTCATCTCGGTTACATGAGTAACACAGTCATTGTAGAAAAATGTGAAAAATACCTACACACACAAGAAAATAAAAATTAATTTTAATCCTACTACTGAGGAATAAACACTTTTTATCATTTTAATGTATGTCATCCCAGTCTTTTTCCTTTGTGTATATATACATGGTAACCTAATATAAACATTGTTTTACAGCCTGGCTTGTTCTCTTCATAATTTCATGCCAAGATTTCCCATGTCATTAACTTTTTACAACATCATTTTAATGGCTGCACATAAAGAGGTAGCATGATCTATTTAATGGATCTCCTGTTGTAAGATTTTTGCCTATTTATG
Organism: Ailurus styani; assembly: GCA_002007465.1. Taxonomy (NCBI): domain Eukaryota; kingdom Metazoa; phylum Chordata; class Mammalia; order Carnivora; family Ailuridae; genus Ailurus; species Ailurus styani. The sequence continues at coordinate 688,053 of LNAC01000720.1, read as the reverse complement.
CTCATTCTTCTCTTCTGTGACATCAAACTAAATTGTGATAAACATCTTTGCAGGCACTTCTTCATGCACATCTGTGTTAATTTGATTTTAATATATTCCTAGGAGTACATCTTTGGGTGACAATCTACACACATTTGTTAAGGTCTTTTGATACCTTCTGCCAAATTTCCTAGGGTTCTTCCTCCGGAACCCAGAGGAAGTGGGTGCCCTTTCAGGGGTGACTCTTCCTAGAAGACCACCCTGCATTGCACAGTATAGGTTTTCCCCCTTGGGGAGTGTGACATTTATTGTTTCTCTTTATAAAAAAGAACCTTAGCAACATTGACCTGGAAATAACTTCAGAAGATGGATGGACCATCTCTCTCTTTACTCTAACTAATACAATTTAACCTGAAAGCGAGTGAACTGAGGACAAAAGTAATGACAAGAAATCTCAAAATGCTACCACTCTAAGGTTATTTATAAAAGTAAAATAACTAACTTATAAAGAAAAAAGTATCAAGATTCCTTGCATTAGCTTAAGCTTGGATTTAGGGATATCTGTTTATGCTCAGAGGAAGGGTGGAGAGTGCCTGCTAGGGCTATCCTCATAAAAGGAGCCTGAAGAAATGGTTGCTGGAAGGATGTTGGAAGGAATGGAACATTGCGAATACAAGGATGACCATCTCCGGGCCTGTATTAGTTTTTTGTTGCCAGTGTAGGAAATTACCACAACGCAGGGGCTCAAAATGACAATGTGCTCTGCATTTCCGGAAGCCCAAAGCCCTGAGTCTCATGGAGCTAAAATTCAGAGGAAGGCAAGGATGGTTCCTTCTAGAGGCTCTAAGGAAAAATCATTCCTTGCCTCTTCCACCTTTTGGTGGCTGCCAGTATCTTGGTCTGTGGCCACATCACTCTAGTCTCTGCTTGGTCACACCACTTCCCCTTCTCCTGTAACCAAATCTCCCTCTGCCCCCTCTAATAAGGACATGTGTAATTATATTTAGGGCCCTCCCAAATAATCCAGAATGCTCCCTCCATCTCAAAATCCTGAACTTAATCATATCCACAAAATCTCTTTTGCCATTCAAGACAACATTCACCGGGGCCAAGGGTTGGGGCCTGTGTATCCCTGGGGGTCATTATTTGGCCTACTACAAGGCCCATCTGCAAAGAACTCACACCTAAATTATAGGTCAAGGAAGCTGTGATAAAATTGTCAAGGGAGAAATTACCCTGAAAAAGCTCAGCCATTTCATCCAAGTTGAGATGGATGAGAGAGAGAGAGAGATCACAAACCATGGGGAGAAACAGAGGGAGAAGTAGACTCCTTGCTGAGCAGGGAGCCCGACTCGGGGCTCCATCCCAGGATCCTGGGATCATGACCTGAGCCGAAGGCAGACACTTAAACTGAATGAACCACCCAGGTGCCCCTTCATGGGAAGGTTTTAAAAAGAATTAACAAGCCCAAGAACTACTTTACTTTCATTTTCTTATGTAAGATAATCATTTTTTTTTTATTAAAAAGGAAGATTTTGCTTCCCCCAGAAGCAACCAGGAGCAAAAGGGAGGCAGCGGCACTTCCTAAGTGTGTCATCGCTGGAGTCACTCACACGCACAATGTAAGCACTGATGACTCTAACATCCGTGCTGTTGGCCTCAGACTTGGAACCTGAGCTTGGAAGACGGTAATAGAACCATGTGCTTTCCTGATGGTCCCTAGCTGTCATCTTGGTTATTACCACAGAAATCTAGAGCAGAAAAGACACGAATTTTTGGAAATGTGGCCACAAGGACTAATATTCAGAGGCTGCAGAGGTAATATCTATAAGAACCATTTGGGGACTCAAAGCGGGATAAATTTCCCATGGAATAAGTGTGGTGACGTTGAGCCAGAAACACCCTGTGTTGAGCTTCTGTTGACCATTCGTATCTGCAGACTGGTGGGCTGGGGAAATATGAGTTCCATACACATGTCAGAGCTCACGTGTCTGTGGAGAAGGAAATATAGACTCTTTCTAAATAAGAGAGTGGTGATGCCACAGTGGGAGCTTCACCAGGAAGAAATGCAGAGTCTTAGGTCCCACCCCAGACCTACCGAATCAGAATCTTATGTTCATAAGACTTCCAGATGTCTTATCTGCACCGTTGATTTTGAGAAGCACTGATTACTCAGAAAGGGGAATGGGCACTGAACATGACAACAGGTGACTGTTACACAAATTTCTCTGTGATGGTGTTAAATTGATCCTGACAGCATTTTCCATGGCAGAGATCACTAATGAGTTGAGCATATCAGTTTGAATGTTTTCAGTGACAGATAAGGAAACTCCAATTCAACAGGCTTAAAGAATAGGGGGAAAAATGATTATCTTACATAAGAAAATGAAAGTAAGGTAGTTCTTGGGCTTGTTAATTCTTTTTAAAACCTTCCCATGAAGGGGCACCTGGGTGGTTCATTCAGTTTAAGTGTCTGCCTTCGGCTCAGGTCATGATCCCAGGATCCTGGGGTGGAGCCCTGAGTCGGGCTCCCTGCTCAGCAAGGAGTCTACTTCTCCCTCTGCCTCTCCCCGTGGCTTGTGATCTCTCTCTCTCTCAAATAAATAAATAATATCTTTAAAAAAACCAACCAATCAAAACAACAACAACAAAAACACCAAAAAACCTTCCCATGAAGGCATATGCTTCCCTGCATATTTCATTGACCGGAACTGGCATCCATGCCCACCTCTACACTGAGGAAAATGGGATCTCCATCCCTGGCTTGGGCCATTCAGGATGTGTCCTTGACTCATGAGAGGAAGGAGTAGATGCCAAAACCAAATTGGCTCCCTGTCAGCAAGGAGGAAAGGCCGTTAATAGCCAGGGATCAACTTTAGCGTCTTTGGTGTATTTGTGGAACTTCCTAAGATTGCTACTATTTTTGCCAGTACAGAGGTCAGTATGCTCCATTTCCTTTTAATCAGCCATTATTTTTAAAGCTCTACCTTAAAATAATTAACTTTATTTGTTTACATAGCTTTTTTTCCCCCAACGAAGCAAGGACAATTTTTAATAAGAAAAGGAAAATAGAGCAAGAACAGCAGGAAAGAATTTTCATATTCAGAGTTCTGATTGAGTGTGACAAAAGGCAAAATAAATAAAAAAGGCACTTGACAGAATCCTTTATAAAAAGCAGTCTTATTTGTTTTGTGTCTGGGCAGCACAGCTTCCTTTTCCAAGGCCTGCAGCTGGGGGTCAGACTGTCTGTATCGAGCAGGATCACTAGAATTTTTGACATTGTGCTACTCAAGCCCTGGGGTACACATTTAAATTGTCATATTCGGTCTGCCTCACAATGACATCCTTCGGCATGGAAAGAAAAAGAGACTTTGTGGCTGGCGTAAAAAAGTAAAACCGGATACACTTGCGAGTCACACAAGAAAGTCGCAGGGTTTTTTCACACCCGGGCTTGTTTTCCTTCATTAAGGCAAAATACCAAAGTCGTTCTCAGTTTCCTAAGAACAAGGCCCGGTGCTGGTGTGGATTAGGAGATAGTTAATTATGCCCAGTGCTGTGTCAATCCCCGATTGATGACGTGAGTGTTTGTTAGGCAAGGGTAGACAATCCTGAGCCCCCCAGGGGCCGCCGTCAGTGAATGGATGCCCTCTTTTCAGGGCTCTGTTTAATAAGGGGTTCTCCAGCCACTTCAGCCCCCTGCCTTGTGGCCCACCAGTCTGTTGTGGTAGGGGACAGTGGGTGGTTTTACACGGGCTTTATTTAGTGGCTGAATGGATGGTTTCCTCATGATTTCTTTTGTTCCCGTTGTATTAGCAATCTCCCCGTGCAGAGGAGTTTTGGACCGGGGAGGATGCTGGAAGGCGGTTGTGTTGCAAATTTCACAGGCTTCAGAATGGTCTGGCTGGCATTTCATCAGTTTCCAGTAGGTTTTACACTTAAAGCCCGGTTGTTTTTGAATATTCTTTTGGGTTTTACAACAGAAAAAGTATTTATCATAATTGAGGGCCTTGGAGCTGCCAAGCCCTTTATACTCAACAATAACTCATTTAATGATTTCAATCACCCTCTGCAAAGTGTAGCATTATCGCCATTTAAAATATGAGCAACTGAGGCTCAGAGAGGTTGTGACTTGCTCATGGTTACACAGCAAGTAGGTGGGAGACCCAGAGTTAAAACTCAGCTTTAATTTACACCGAAGCTGGGGTTCTTTACTGGCCCAGGCTCCACCCTGTTTTTTGGAATATGTGTGCAGCCTCCTAAGGAAGACAGGCATTGGAGGGAGCAGAGCCCAGGCACGGAAGCAGAATGCTTGCAAACCACAGGCTCACACACTGCCCTTCAGGGGGTTGTCCAGCAGCAAACCAAGAAACACAGACTTCACTTCTGTGCTCAAAGCTCACAGCCCTCACTTTCAGCCCTCACACTATCATTTGGGGCGGGCTCCTGCTCCTCTAGGATGGAGACATCTATTGATTCACCTCCGTCTTGCCTGAGCCTACTAGCACCGAACACATGTGCAAAAAGCTCCAGCTGCATTGGAATGGGTGGGGGGGAATGAGGGGGAGGAGTGGAGGTCACAGCAAAGGAGTAGGTGCCACTCTTTTCTTTGTTTTTAAAAAGCATCGCCACAGCTTACTTTTTTTTTTAGCTTGAACCTCAAATTGCAAGTTGTTGCTGTATGATTGGGCAAAGTACTAAACATCTCTGATTTCTCAAAATTGCAGTACTGACCGACTGACCGTGCAGTTTTCTTGAGGTAATTAAATAAAACGGGAAGAGGAATATAAAGACTTCAGCTCAGTCTCTGGATGTGGCAAGCTTTTGATAAATAGTGCCTATCATTATCATCATCGTAACATTTTGCCAATGTTGGGAACGTAAATTCACCTGGCTCCAGGGGTCCCAAACGGACCAGGTTTGGTGTCTTGCCACTGACAAAATCCAAAGGTGGTGCTGAAACAAGAAAGGGACTTATTTCTGTGAGTCTGACACTGGGAAGACAGTGGACTAACGACTCAAAGCCTATCTCCAAAATACTGAAAATACTTCTAGGTTTTCTATAAGGAAACCGTGGGACAAAGGTCGCTGGGTACGTGCAGGGGGCAGTAAAGGTCAGGAGATCATTGTCTCGGGGTCAGTCTCAGGGATCGCGCCAGTGTCAGGTGGGTCTCTTTTGCTTGAGGGGATGGTTTCTGCTCGTACCACGGGATGCTTTTCCCAAAGGGTCCTTTGCCTGAGCTAGAGAGATAAGCTGGAAAGAGGAACTGAATCCATTAGAAGTACACACTGAGGTCAAAACGGTGGTAGTTGAAGTCCGCTTTCAGTACGAACCTGCGTCTGTTTCCTTAAGGCAAGACCATTTGTGTTTTATGGCTCCCAAGAAAGGTGTCACTCGACCACATTGCCCTGTAGGGAGCGGGCCTGGAATTCTGACCACGGTGGAAAGGGTTTCTGTGGACTTCTATTTTCCGCACCACTTGCCTCTTTGCCAGCTCTGTTACCTGGGGGTCGACCGCTCTCACACTCCTGACCTCCTCGAGCCCTATCATTTCACTAAACAAACATCGGAATATCCCCCTTCCAGGTAATACAGAGCCTAACTAGTGTTTTCCCCAATGAGTATTTTAAAACTAGAGATTTGTATGGCTCATTCAGAATCATTTTACCAGAAGAGGCAGCCGCAGGGAAAATGACTTGAAAGGACACATGAAAGATGGACTCAGCCTGTCTTCGTGGTAACAGAAATATTGCTATTATTAATATCATGCACTTAGAGAGTGCTGCTTTCCCAAGGAGCTCAAAGCATCGCACATATATTATCTTATTTCTCCTTGCTACATGCAAGAGAGGTAAAAGACAGGAATAGGCTAGCTTCAGTGAAAAACACTGTTTACTGAAGTGCATTTGGGTTGAACTGGAACCAGACCATATCATCCCAGTCTGGTAAGAAGAGAGCTAATGGGTCATATTCCCAGGAGGACCTGACTTCCTGCTGGAGGCCAGGGGAGGGGAGAGGTCCATCTGGGTGAAACACCTGCACCCATATTCTGGGAGAGAGAGTTCACAGAGTCTCTGGGTCCCTTGGAAGCCTTGAGGACCCACCCACAGCTGACCTGGAGGCCCCACTGACCCCCAAACTCTGCAGCCTCCTGGATGAGCATCTGGGTCCAGTGCCTGCCCCTAGGCTTTTGTTGATCGTGGTTTCTGATGTTCTCCATGGGTATTTGTGGAATTCTGCAGGTAGACTCAAGAGCATTGCCCATGACACAAGGCTTTTCCTCTGGAGGGATACTGGATGCATTTAGGATTCGGTTGGAGAAGATGCCCTGGATTGATCCCTCTTATTGCCCTAGTGATGGGAGATTGTGGTGTTGTACATCCAAGAAGCTGTCAGGGAGTTCCAGCATTTATTTTATGCTCTACTCCCTCAGCTTTAGTTCTCTTCTGGAGCGTGTCACACTTGAGTCCATCCTAACTTGAATTTGACTTAATAAAGAGCTAGCAATGAAGGGCTACATTTAGATAAATGCTATGCTGTATCCGAACGGGAGCCTGGAGGAGACGTTATTCCCATCATAGTAGGTGACAGGAATGTAGGATGAAGCTGGAGGCCTCTGGGGACGAGGTGAACCACTCAGAAGGCTCTCTCAGGACTGTGTGGTGCTCGAGACCTCTTTAGACATCAGATTCTGACAGACTGGAATCTAATGTCCCAGATCTGCCCGTACGTACCCATATGTTCTTGGAAGTTTCTTTCAAATTCCTGAGTCTTACTTTCCTCACCTATAAAATGAGAACCATGATGTGTATCGAGGGGGTGGTTAGAGAGGCACAAAACAGTCTCTACCTCCTGAAGGGGAGCTCAGGGTGAGACTGTGGGGAATTTCATCTCCCTCTTTTGCTTTCAGGCACCGGTAACTTAGGGCAATTGGTGTTTTCTGAAAATGGTAAAATCCCTGTAGGAAAACTCCAAGGAAGTACTGGCATTTCATAACTATTATGAGAACATGTGTTCATCCATTTATTCAGTCGGTGAGACAACAAATATTTCATAAGCCTTGGGCACTGGGCTAAAACTCCAGACACCATGATGGAAAAGGACACAATTCCTGCCCTCAACGAGTGGTGGCTATCGTGTTTGGCCCGTTTTTCTCCCCTAGTTGGTGATGTGAGAACCACAGGTGGCCTAAGTAGAGTTGCTGTCTGCAGGGCAGTGAAAGGAAACAGCAAACACCCTCTAAGGAGACACAGCCCTGGGATTCAGCAACTCCAGCCACACCAATTACAGCATTTTCTGTCAGGGCTGACCTTTGAGGAGATTGCCTCAATTATAAAAGGTCAACATCTCCTGGTTCTGGCACAAGCAAGTCCTGAGCAAGGTGGTAAATTATAGCCAAAATTACCCCATGGAGGTTCTCTGCTTTTGCCATTCAGCAGTGACCCAAGGCTATCAGACACCTTTGTAACATAGCAGTTAAATAGTTCTAACACACAAGGTGTGTGCTGGCAAATTAGCACTTACATCTTAATATAAGTAAGTTGCATGGGCTTTTTTATTAGCAATTCACAATGTGTTTTCATAGCTAGTTAGCGGTTACTCCTAAATGAATCAGTTCCAAAGGTCATGTACTTCTCCATGTACTTAACAAAAGTTAAGGTGTATTAGTTAGAGCAATATTAGGCAGATTTTAGAGAACTCATTCTTCCAGGTAGGAGGGAAAGTGGGCAAGGATATTCCATATCAAGTGCCTGTTTTTTAAATCTTGCTGCCTTAACACAAACTCCAAGAAGAGAAATTACATTTCCTGACATTGCCCATCAGGATAACAGTGACTCTTGACCTAGATGCAATTTTCTGTCGTGAAGCTCCATCGTCCTGGACTACAAGACTATCTCCCAGAGCCCAGAGTAGAAGACAGACCAGGAAGAATGTTCTCTTCAGAAGGACAAGACGAAGGACAAGGGTTCACAGAGAACAGTGATCTGGGTCAGACCCCCAGCGATTCTGTGGAATTGGCTTCCCACCTGCATAGTTTCTTCTGTGAACCAAATCCAACCCTAGGTTCACACCAATTCCAGAAAGATGTCCTTTGTGTCACTGGACCAGAGAACTGGCTTATTCTCAGACCAAAGGCACAAAATCAGACTGGGAACTAATTCTGAAGCACATTTTGCATAGCCTAGATTTCCTTGTCAGGGAAGGCCCGGCATTTCTAACTCTTGTGCTCCAGACATTTTGTTTGTTTTTTAGCCCTAGTTATCAGAAGATCTTCTGATAAAGTGTCTATCAGACTTCTTTGCTCATTTTTCTCAGAGTAATGTTGGTAGTGCCTTTCTGACTTAGTCAAATATTTGTGTTGCCTGTGGGTTAGTGTTCTCACTTAGACTTTACAGAGCATAGAAAAGAGCTCTTAACTTTTAGGGCACAAGGTTAGTGAATGGGCTGGCATCCCTATCATTATATGCCAGCAATTTTGGATATGTATATTTTTCTAGGGGAAAGAACTGATGTTCTTAATCGGATTCTCAAAGCAGTCAGTGACCTGGAACATATTAAAAACCACTGATCTAGACAAAGCTTTCTTAACTTTGGTAACTTAGGTGACTGATAGAGATTAGAGTTCAATTATAATGAGAGAGTATAATTAGAGAGAGATGCAGAGAGAGACAGAGAGAGAGAGTAGGAGAAGGTATGTCAGCAGTAAGAGCTGATTCTCGGACCCTTTGAGATGTGAGTATTATAATCATGGGCCTGGCTCAAATGGAATGCATTTTGGTTTTTGTGTCTGTGTTTTGGCTTCATGGGACTTCATCCCTTCATTCCGTGTTGAGTTTCTTATGAAAAAATTTGCCCAGAGAAGCACCTCACTTTAATCACATGTAAATTATAATTTCACAGATTTCTCATGGGAGCAAATGAGAAAGTCTTGCAAATTTGAATTGTGTTGTATTCTGGCAAGACGTGGTTTTACTTTCACTATATCAGAGAAACAGCATTACTGTTACCCAATCTTTTGTGTAACTAGTAACTAGACAGCTAAAAAGCACAAAGCAAATGAGGAGAACTGCCAGGACCCAAGTAATCCACCAAAAACCTATGGAGAAAAGAAATAACTCATAAAATGAAAGAGAATAGCTTAAGACTGTCTTAGATAGTAAATACAGGGAGATTAGAAAGTGTATTTTAAAAAGATTTAAAAGCTATGAAAAAGAAACACTCGGAGAACAAGAAGAAAGAAAAAGTTTCTACCAATTAAAACACATTGCCAAGAGTAAAGAAAAAATCAATCAAAGGATTAAGTCTAAGAAATTTCTCAGAAAATAGAGGAAAGAGACAGGGGGCAGGGGGAATGCAAGGAAAGGTAAGAGACCTAGGGAAAGGAAACATCCAGAGAATTCATACTGGCTGAGAAAGCTCCCTAGGAAGAAAGAATTGAGAAAAAAAAATAAGAAAAGAGATTATCCCAGAGTCAAAATACTAGGATCGGAAGATTGAAGTGGAAGGACACCAAGTGCTGACTGCAAGTCATGGAAAGACATCCTTATCTAGATAGAGCCTTGTGAATTCAGAACACCACAGATAAAAAGTAGACCCCTAAACCTTCCAGAATTTTTGCTGAACATACAAAAAACAAAAAAGAATAAGACTGACATCACCCTTCTCAAAAAACAACTTTGGAGTCAAGAAGATAATGGAGAAGCAACTTCAAAGTGTCGAGAAAAATAATGTTCAACCTAGAATTTTATGCCCACTCAAGTCGGAAGTCTAAATAGAAACATTTGCAGATATCAAAGACTCAGAAAATGGGGGCGCTTGGATGGAACAGTCAGTTAAGCATCTGGCTCTTGATTTCAACTCAGGTTGTGACCTCAGGGCTGTAAGATCAAGCCCCATGTCAGACTCTGCACTTAGCGTGGAGTCTGCTTGGGATTCTCTCTCCCTCTCCTTCTGCCCCTCCTGCTCGTGCTCTCACTCACCCTCTCTCAAATAAATAAATAAATCTTAAAAAGAAAAAAAACAACAACAACAAAACACCAAAACCAAAACCTGTATGTCTTATGACTGGCAAGTTTGAAGTGTCAGATTGGGAAAGTGGAGGATAAGGGGAGGCTAAACAACACTCAGAGAGTTGCCCACATTACATCACAGCTTACTTGGGTGGGATACCTACCGCTCCTACCCCTACAGAGGATAGAAAACATGGCTGGTCTCACTGCCGCTGCTGGTCCTGAACCCTGGACCCTCACTCTCGGTCTTGGAATCCACAGAAACTCAGTACCCTGCCACTATCGCCAACACCACCATCCCACCCAGAACAAATTCTCCATGCTCCCTGTTTCTGTGAGTCACTAGCTTTTGATTCAGTGTTGAGTAGAGAAATCTGATATGTAAATCCTAGGTAACTTGTCCATGCAGAGGAGATTAAAGAAATGGGTTGCAGGCATTCTGAGGTTCCAGTAGAGGAACTTGGACTTTGACCCTCAAAGACTCAACTGGTAGAAAATTCCCCATACATCAAAAGTGAGTTTAGATTCTGAGTAAAAAATTTCATAAGATAATTTGGACATACTTGGCGATATCTTAAAGGCCAACATGCAAACTAAAATAAAAAATAAAATTGGGAGCTCCAAGAAAACAAAGGTAAAGGAGCATAATGGTCCCACTGTGGAGCAAAGTAGAATGTTTGATTTTATGTAATTGATTGAATATAATGGAATAAAGCAGTTTTAATTTTGATGCTAGAAATTTTCTTACCAATGAGTCAGGGATCAGGAGGCAAGATCTGTGAAGAAAAAGTATAATCCTGGCGTGCTGTTTAGTACAGCAAGGAACAAACTCTACACAATCAGAATAATGTTAATGGGTTTTCCTTGTTGTTGGAGTTAATGTTTGCTATCAATTTGTGAATTAAGTACACTTGCTTGTGGTTACAGCACAAAATGCAAATGTAAGTGACCCTGGAAATGCCAATGTGTGGGTGACAGAGAGGGACGTAGAGAGTAGGAGAAAGGGTGCAGAAAAAGGTAGGACACAAACATCCTCACCTGACAAGTAGAGTATCAAGAAATACACTGAAATTCAGTGGGACAAGAAATAGGAGAGCACTCAAGGCTAAACCGAGAAACACTAGAAATTTTTCAAAACAAATTCAACTATCAAACTTTGGGAACAGAAGAGAAGGGGGCAGCATATGTGACTCAGATCTGCATCTTTCATATTTGGAAGTCAGTAGAAAAATTTCTCAGTTTAACAAATTGAGACATGGTGTGACAACCTCTCTCTAGGGTTACGGTGATTACCTCAGGATGAGTGAAAACTGCAGATTTGAGATTGCTGTTGGGGAGTGGGCCTGCAAGAAAGAGACCTGAGACAAGGAGTCCTGCTTTCTATCATTATCTCTTGAGTTGTTATTATATGTAACTTGGATAAACATTAAATTAAATAGTAAATAAATAAGCATCTTTGGTGGAAAAACAATCAAAATGACATTCATTTATTTCCTTTGTTTCTTGAGTAGAAGAAAAACATGATATTAAAAACATATCAGGAATCAGGATTATGTAAAAAATAGCTTATGACATTTCCCCTTCTTTATTTTTGCCATGTACACAATTAAAGAGCAATGGTTTATCTTAATTTTACTGAAAATTATTCCTATAAAGATGCTGAAGAAGCATTTCAGATGTGTAATATATGTGAGCTTGTGGAATATGAAACAAATAATAAGCTTTTAAATTCATTTTGGCAAGTATAGATTTGCATGGAGTGGTTTTCTTTTTCTCTTTCTTTCTTTCTTTCTTTCTTTCTTTCTTTCTTTCTCTTCCTTTCTTTCATGTTGTTACCTTCTGAATTTTTATTTTAGAAAACACCAGCAAAGATCAGCAAAAGAAAACTGTATTATCAAAGAACCTTACTTTGACAGAAGCTGATGAATTCCATAATTAATTCTTGTCTGTAGATCAATGAATTGCATAAATGGCAGATCAACCTTGACAAGATGGAACAAATGCAATCATTAGTGAAATCCTAACAATACAGAACAATTGACTGTGAATTTAGGTCAGTTTGTCTGCCTCGAAACACTTCTCCTTGGTACTATTTCATCGTCGATGAGTCCTTATTGTTTGCTTGACATCTTTTTTATAATTGTTACCAGAAGATTTTAAATAGCGTCTGTTTATTTAAAAAATATTTACTTAAGAGATGTGAATGTGTAGAATATTGAGAGCAGAGTTAAGTTGAGGTTTGAACACAGTGCAGGAAACACAGCAGCATATGTAGTCTGAGATTCTAGAATAATACTTATGTCTAGAACATGAGGTGGATGGCAGGGCATGTAGGGAGGGGAAGTGGTCTGCTGAAAGTAAGGGGGTGGGGCAGCATTCTCTCTCCAGAAGGCATGAAAATCTGGACTTGGGGTATCTCACTGAAGAATTTGAGAAAGGACAAAAGCAAAGAGGAACCTAAGTGATGGGGCACCTCTCCAACAGAAATGTTGGATTTGGCAGGCAATGGGCCCACAGAGAGGGTCTTCTAATGCCTATGGGGTGGTGCCCATCTTTTTTCAACATTAAAATCTTCCATCACCTTCCATCTGATTGGGTTTTTGTGCTGTTTCCTTCTTCCCATGGAGCATTCTTTGTGGCTCTAAGAAAGACACGACAGGCTTAGTCATATTTGGTTTCTGGGGAGGTTAGAGGACCTGCTGTTTTCACTGGGTCTCCTTTGTGCACAACAGAGTGGTGATTAGGAAGCCCTCCAGGTATGACAGGCAGACATTTACTCTTCTTACCAACCAGAGAACACAAAATGATTTGGTTTTTATAAGCTTCCCAGGAGGCTCATGCTTATGGAGTTAAGATGCTCTCTAGTGTTTTCACTTCTACCTAATAGTGCCTCTTCAGTGTTACATTCAGAATTCTTAATCATTTTTATAAACATTTGAGGAAAAGGTCTTGAAGGTAAATACGAAGCTTGCTGGAGGGTCTCAGTGCTGCCAGGTTTAATCCTGTTACAGCCAGAGGAGCAAACATTCCCTTGGTCATAAAGTTAGGCAGCCTCACAGAAACCGGGGCTTGGTGAAGAAATTACTCATTCCACCTGTGAGGAGGGACTTGACTATTACTAGCCACTTTTCACATACCCTTGACCTCCATCCCATCCCCGACCCCTTTTCCTCATAGTGGGTGCAATGTGCTAAGAACAGAGTTTTTGGGCTTTCTAAATGTAACTCTTTACCTTTCTTCTCTTCACTGCTCCTTCATCTGCCCTCTTCCACTCAGTGGATGTATCTTTAGCTTTCCAAGTGCTGAAGCCAGAGACCAGTGAGCACTTCTTATCTCTGTGTTTTTATTGCACACTCCATCCAATCGGTTCCAAGTTCTATAGACTTTATTTTGAGTTCATCCGCTCTGTACATCCCTATTCCCTGAAGTCTAAACACCCACCCACATCTCTTTCTTGGACAACAAAAACCTTTTTGGTCTCCCTGATTCCTTTCTTGGGCCTTTGTGATCTATTCTGCACATGGCTGTGAGAATGATCTTGAAAAAGCCAAAACCCATACATTTTACCATGCCACTAGAGAGCTTAAGGTCCAAATTTCTTAACACATTTTTACAGGGCTTTTTGACTTGGCCCCTGATTTCTTCTCTAGCCTCCCTTCTCCTCCTGATTCCCACACTCCAGTTACCCTGGCCTTCTTCCAATTAGTTGAATGTAGCCAAGCACTTTCTCACAGTGAGGTCTTACATGGTTGAAAAGTTCCTTCCCCTGTTTCCACCTGACTGATTCCTTCCTACCTTCCAGATCTACCCTTCACTGCTACTTCTTTAAAATCCTCCCTATGATTCCCTCTATAAACTCACATATATGGCTAACACTGTATTTTTACAGGACAGCACAGTTCTCGGGGTGTGGCAAATGCAAGGCTAGCCTAGCTCCTGCTTTATCTTTGCCTGCTTCTGCCTTTCCTCAATCCTACAGCCCATGGCCTTTTCTCTCTGCGTTTTTCAGCACATCTTGGCTTTGTCCTCACTAATGTCTAACCAAATCTCAAACTTTTATGTGGCTACTGAGTTGAATAGTCAGTCCTCAGAACTACACATTTGAGGACTCTAACAATGCACAAATTGACCCTAGATATACCAAGGTCCATTTGCTGAAACACGCAACAAAATTATTTTGTAGCTGTGAAATGCCAGGTACTGTGCTAAGTACTGGGAGTAGAAAAGTGAATGAGGTGGAGTTCCCTCCTCCATGGAGCTCATACTTGGTGAGGAGGATAGATATTAAGCAAATACATAACCACACACATGTACCCACGCACACATGCATGTATAATAACACACCGGTATAAGTTGTTGTAAATTTTATGATGAAAGTATTATGACTGAAGGATCTATGTTTTTACATTTTCTAATAACTAGATCTAAAAAGGTGGGGGAAAAACCCACAGTGAAATTAATTTTAATAAAAATATTTATATCTTGGGTGCCTGGGTGGCTCAGTGGGTTAAATCCTCTGCTTAGGCCCAGGTCGTGATCTCAGGGTCCTGGTATTGAGGCCTGCATCGGGCTCCCTGCTCTGCGGGGAGCCTGCTTCCTCCTTTCTCTCTGCCTGCCTCTCTGCCTACTTGTGATCTCTCTCTGTCAAATAAATAAATAAAATCTTTAAAAAAATATTTATATCTTATTTATCCATATCTAAAGTATTACTTCTCAACATGTAATCAATATGGAAAATTAACATTTTCCTTTTTATGTATGAGTCTTCAAACTCTGCTGTGTACTTTACCACACAGCGTGTCTAAATTCAGATCAGCTATAGTTCAAGTACTCAATAATCGCCTATGGCCAATGGCTACCCGATCGAATGGAGCAGCCATACAGATTCTCAAAGGCTTAATGGTGCTCACCATGAACTTGCCCTAATTTTCTCACAAAGGAATATGATCACTCAGGTAGGACATGACTTGACTCCTTGAGTGGTACACTCCTGACAACTTTAATTCCACTCAAGGCGAAGGTGGTAGGTAAAGCCGATGTGTAAAAGAGGAAGTTTTTGTGTGGCTCCAGTAGATAGAACTAGAATGGAATTTCAAAGAGGTAGATTGAATTCAAAACTTTTAAACAATAAGAACTTTCAGGAAACAAATGAGATGCCCTGTCTTGTACTTCTTGTCATGAGAAAAGTCAAGTAGAGACTGATGCCCACTTGGTCTAGGATTCAATAATTCAATGAAGGTTTCTATCAGATAATCTCTCAAGTTCCTTTGAATCATGAGATTCTGTAATTGAATTAAACTTGAGACATTCTTCCAACAAAGCATGGTATTTTTTTCTTCTTTGGCCTTTATTTAGAAAGCATTAGAAAATGCCTTTGAAAGCATTTTATTTTCAGAAGAAACAAGTTTTCATCTATAGCTACAAATACAGACAGAATTTAAGAATTTAGGCAACTATTCAAACAATTTTAGAGAAAAAATGATGAAAATATTTTTTTGGGGGGTGAAGAAGAAATCACCTCTTTAACTGCTTGTTTCTTGACTAGAAACAAGTCCAGATAGCATAACTATTTGTTAGTATAAATTGGGCCTAATGAATTTTCAACCTCTATAGCATATTGGACTCATCTATATTTTTTAAAGATTTATTTTATTTGAGAGAGAGAGAGAGAGCATACACAAGCAGGGGGAGACAGAGAGAGAGAAGCAGAATCCCTGCTGAGCACGGAGCCCCAGTGCGAGGCTCCATCTCACACCCCAGAGACCACAACCTGAGCCGAAATCAAGAGCTTGGAAACTCAACTGACTGAGCCACCCAGGCACTCCTCAGCTATAAACTTATTTGACTGAATGATGTATGTTAGAGATGGTAGCTCATTTTTTAAATGAAATCATAACTATACGTTATGTATAAAATTACAAATTGTAAATAGACAGATTTTCTATACTGTGGAACTCAGTGGGCCTGGGAAATGCTGACTTATGGTAGTCACTTCTTCATAAATATTCAATCAATACATTTGCTTCCTGTTTATTGCCAAGAATGGCCTTCATGAGGTCTGGGTCTACTTGGTGCTGAACACTCATCTCCATTAATGCTGGGGAGACAGAGCTCTGTTTAGCCAGACAGCTAGTGATTCTCCCTGCTTTTAACCTGGGAGACAAAAATTAACATTTTTTAAAAAATAAAAGCATATGGGGCACCTGGGTGGCTCAGTCGGTTAAGCATCCGACTCTTGGTTTTGGCTCAGGTCATGATCTCATGGGTCGTGCGATCAAGCCTTGCAACAGCCTCTGGGCTCAGCTTGGAGAGTCTGCTCGAGATTTTCTTTCTTTGCCCCTCCTCCCACTCATGCACATATGCGTGCAAATTCTCTCCCCAAAATAAAGAAATGAATCTTTAAAGACAATAAAAACGTATGAGGTTGGTTACTGGGAAGAGGAGGATGGGTGAAATACATAAT
Organism: Ailurus styani; assembly: GCA_002007465.1. Classification (NCBI taxonomy): domain Eukaryota; kingdom Metazoa; phylum Chordata; class Mammalia; order Carnivora; family Ailuridae; genus Ailurus; species Ailurus styani. The sequence goes on along the minus strand of LNAC01000720.1, from coordinate 671,603 downwards.
GGGGATTAAGGAGTGCACATTTGTGATGAACGCTAGGTGTTGTATGCAAGTGTTGAATCACTATACGGTACACCTGAAACTAGTATCACACTGTATGAAAAATAAATAAATAAATAAATAAATAAAAGCACATAAAGAAATAAAGTTGATAATATGGAGAAGAGTGAGATAATGTATTTTGCAGTAATAAGCACTCATTTTTATTTGTTTTTTAAATGACTACGGTTAAGTTTGTTTCTAGAAATCTGCAAATTTTCTTTAATTTTGGTATTCGTGTTATGATTATTTTCAATGTGTAAGTTATTTCTATATTTATGGCTCTTCTCTTATTAACTCTATGTACTCTGATCTATCCTCCATGTGCTCTACACCTGTCATTCATGTCCTGCCTCCTTCCCCGTAGGCACACATTGTCCTCACACATGCCTGCTGACCTCATGTGTGCACATGTTCATGCGTGCTCATGCACGTGCATGCACACACACACACACACACAGAGCAATAGAGGAGTTCACTCTTTTTTTTTTTAAAGATTTTATTTATCCATTTGATGAGAAAGAGAGCACAGAGGAAAAGTGAGAGGGAGAAGCAGGCTCCCTGCTGAGCAGGGATCCCCAAGCAGGACTCAATCCCAGAACCCCAGGATCATGACCTGAGCCGAAGGCAGATGTTTAACTGACTGAGCCACCCTAGAACCCTGAGGAGTCCATTCTTTTAAGGCTGAAAACTTCTTCTCTATGTTCCTAGGTGAGGTATTAGAGTGCCTTTAGAACTCGTTATCTCTTCTTGGGCTCCTTCTGTCCTGTTCATTACCAGATTCCCATGAAACTAGATCAAAGCCATTAGTTTTATGCTCAAAGAATACTTTAAGCCATAGAATAATGTACAGAGTGCTAAATGGTATCCTTGTCTTATTTAGAGCGGATTTCACTCAGGTGAAAATGAAAAAAAATGGAGGTCGCTTTTCTTTTTTAACGTTACTGTTTAATTAACTTACCTATTCATTCACTCATTTAGTAAACGTTATTTCTGAGCTCATGCTTCACACCAGCCCTGTAGAGGGTAAGCCCATTCCATACCTACTTAGTTCACAAGTAAGCAGAGCGATGCATTCATCAAAACACTGCCTTTACTGTCACGTGACAGATTAGGTAATGGACAAGTGTGTGAGCCATCATGCCGTGGGCATCCTGGGGAGGGAGTGACAAGCTCTGCCCACCCCCCAGAAGAGATGGTATTTGGGCCAGGCCTTCAAGAATGCTGTGCACTTCTGGCACTTGGCACATGGCGGGGGGCAGCAGCCCAGGCACAAAGCAGGGAAAGCACCGGGCATGTGCAGGGAGCAACAGGTGGTGTGAAGTGACTGGCTGGGGTTGGGAGTCAAGGCCACAAAGCCAAGAGTGGGCAGGTTGTGAAGAGCCTAAGGGACTAGAACTGCTCTGGGGACTTTCATCCTTCTGTCTTGACCTTTCGAATGTTTTTAATTCTAGGTCTAAAGACGGAGACTGGAGAGTCTTCTGGAATGCAAATGGGAAAATATGAAAAACGATCAGGCTACATTTTGTTGGTGGTGGCAGAAGGCAGGGGTGGCTTCCTCCTCCTCCACGAGCTCCTCCTCCCTCTATTAAATAGCAAGAATGCATCTTTTTGTGATAATTTTGTAAACAATAGTGCATAGAATGCCTAGACATAGGGAGACACAGGGAAATTTGGGTACCACTCTGTACTAGTTTTCTATTCAAGAACAAAATGCCGTTATCTCATAGGCATAAAATGTTAATGAGCTGTGTTTCTGTGCCCACCCATGGGCAAGCTCTGCTGTGGAGAACGCTAGAGGTTGCTGAGTAGAATGTCAGAATTCAAGTGACCTCAAAGCCCCATTGTGACCAAATGGCCCTTAGCATGAATGGGCATGTTCACACTCCGGCCTGTGACCACAGAAAAAGAGAGCTGATCCACCATCCCCAGATGATTATGTAGTCTCTGCAAACCAGACTACTCACAGGCATGTTTTCTCCTGAACTGACACTGTAGATCCCATGGGAGAGCAGAAAAATCAAATGTGAAATCTGGGCTCTACACTGGTTGTAATATCTGAAAAGCCACCGCTATGGAAAATGACTGATGAATCTTGTTGGCTCTGGTGAGCTGGTCCTCAGACCTTAAAAGCCAAGACCACATTAGTATGCTAGTCAGACTAGACTGATCAGAGTGGCCGAGTTATTTCATGTGTACAGACACAGCCTAGATTCCAACAGCAAGCAGTATCTTGACCTGACTTTGGATGAGGCTCTTCCTTGTATATAGGGTTAATTCTAAACCTTTTTTGTTGACCTAAGCACCCTTGTCCTTCAGACTTTAATGCACCAGGTAGCAAGCTTCCAGACTTGCAAGCTCACAACTGCAAACATTTCTCTGGGCTCACATAAGGCCATCCCAGGATCACCTTCATGCATTTCAGAAAGGGATGTAAGAGATCAATGAATTTAATTTTGGCAAAGTTAAGCCTCTTATACTTAAACTAATTTCTCCAAGATCTCCAAATTTCATCTCAACTTTTGTCCATCTGTATCTATCATCAGATCTCTCATCATTGGTCCCTAACCCAACCCCTCCACTCATCCACGAAGTTTGTTACTTTCTTTAAACAAAGTTTTTTTTTTAAGGATTTTATTTATTTATTTGAGACAGAGAGAGAGAGAGAGAATATGAGCAGGGGGAGAAGCAGAGGGAGATGGAGAAGCAGGCTCCCCGCTGCGCCAGGAGCCCAATGTGGGGCTCAATCCCAGGAGGCTGGGATCATGACCTGAGCCGAAGGCAAATGCTTAACCATCTGAGCCACCCAGGTGCCCCTGTTACTTTCTGTTTGGTCGATCTATTCTCCCCTTTCTTAAAAAGTCAGCCTCTTTTTCTCTTACCTAAATGCTTATTCCCGTAGCTCTTGTGGCTCTGCCTTGTTTTCCATATGATGTAGAATTCTTCCCCCACAATCTTGAGAAACCACAAATAACTCCCCTTCTTTCATTCTCATTGTAGTAAGTATTTATCGAGTGCTTACTTTATGTCAGTATTGTGCACTGTGAAGAACACAAAGGTAGGTTAGAGTCCTTATCTTAAAGAGCTTACAATTTAAAGAAGGAATCGGTGAGGTAGACAAGTACACCAGGAAGGCATGGAGAAGTAAGTGCTTGGCACAGTTGCAGCCCTGTGCTTTGGGAACCCTGTGGAAAATGGGACTGTGACTGGAGACAGGAGACCCCACAGAGGCTGCATTTGAACCCTGCGTTGCTGAATGTGAATAAGCTTTGATTCCTGATGGTTTTCAGTACTTGGGGTACCTCGTACAGCAGCATTTAATTAATACAATGTATCTAATGACACATAATGTGACAGTTTTAAAATATATGACCTGCTTCATGCCCAGTTTTGTCACCCGTGGGTGGATCTGTTCTCCCTGGCAGAGAGTAACCCCCTCGGTGGCAGCCCTGTCATCATCGGCTCTTCGGTTCCCCAGGGACACAGCACACACTCAGTTAACCCTGGCTGGGTCATGGTGGGTATCGACAGATTTGGTTACTTCAAACGACGTGACGTTAAGAACCCAAGACCTCCTTTAAAACAGGACCTGTTGTTTAGAATCACAATGCTCCACATGGTGTATTTCGAAATCCTACCGCCCTCTTTAAAGCTGCAGCTCCACCAGAGTCTGCCTGCTGCCCCCAGAGGACTCTCTGTAGAGGCCTCTTTCGAGACACTGAGATCTTAGAAACTAAATTTAGAACCAAAGTAACCTGATGTTGGTGGCCGCATGTCAACCTTGTCCAGGGCACAGCTAACTCTGCCCTGTGGTCTGATGTGAATGAAGGGGAGGAGGCTTCAGAGCCAGTGGGCAAAGCCCGTGTGGGAAATCTGGGCCATCCCTGCTGCCTCCAATTCCAGACCAGACCAAACTTTATCACGGAAGCATTTTTCTTTATTCCATGAACTTGGTGTTCAGACGATGCTTGTTCTGTCACATGGTAAACTGTTCATGGACTCAGGGAACTCTGGCTCCCTGACTGCTGATGGTTCCTAGGTGCTGTTACAGCCAACCTTCTTGCCTGCTAGAATTGCTGGAAAGGTTGAATGAATCGTTCATGGGCAATCCCAAACATTGGGAGTCTGTTCTGGAGTCACCTCACTCTGATGTGGGAGCCACATGAGTTTCAAACTCATGAGTTTGAACGCAGTATTCTTCTGGGCGGCTCCTTGCCTGCGTCACCTCCCTCCCCCTTTAGAAGTCAGCAAAGCCAGATCGTGGCTTATCAGACATCGGCAGAGGAGGATTGCTTCTGCCTCTGCCCTTTGTACAATGGAATAGAATGGAGGGCTGGCCGCTTGAACGTCTCCTCATCGCATTATTTTCAAGATTTCAGTTATCACTGTCACACAGCAGTGCCCTTTGGATCAGGGAAGCCTCACTGTCTAAGGACTTGATTTTTTGGACTGCTAGCTTGTGTTCAAGGATGTTCGTTTCTCAAGCATGGCACTAAACAGTTTTAGGAAACGCTGATACAACTGTAGCAATTTTCCCCAATTTGTTCCTGACAAAGAACTCTCTTCAAAATTGAGTTGGCTTCTTTTCTTTTGTTCAAAAATGCTGGTAAACACAATTAGCCTCATTAACCTCAGTTTCTGTTTCATAACTGAAAATTAGCCTACAATCACTGGTTTGCTGGAAAGCACAGTTGTAATTAGTCTTTAACTGACTGATACGAAAAATCTGCCTCTTCTTTAATTTCTTTGACATCTCAGTGCATTTGAAAACACGTCTGAACTCTCTCACACTGGCACTGGAGATGGGAGTAAAAATAAATCAGGGATTTAAATCAAGGATCTCAAGCTGAGACATGAAAACCGATATTCTTGCACATGGAAATTGGAGACGAGGCGGCATTTGTCAAGGAGGAGATGACGAGAAGGTAGACCCTACGAAGTCTATTCCCAATACAGCTTCTAGTGTTCCAGAGAAGGTTGCTAGGGTGCTGATGAATCTGTCATCCATAGTCAAAGTCAAATGATTATTGGCCAAAAAAGATTGGGGGAAAAAGTAATTGTTCCCTTGGCCCAGGTGAAGAATCACTGTCCCGGCTCTCAAAAACTATGTCATTGACCAGATTTACAGGGCCCCCTTTTTGTGGGAAAAAGAAGAAGTCACATTTCATGAGCGTCTTGGCATTTGTTCCTTTTTCGGCCAGCATCTGAAGGCTGGACTTCCAGGCTTTGGGATCAGACAGCTAGGATAACAAGTTTCATCAAGAAGCCCTATTGCCGTCATTCGTCCGGGGGACAGGAGCCTAAAGAAACTGGAATTTCTGTCCAGTACAGAAAGGATGAGGATATTCGTTTCCTTTCAATCAACCCACAGTCTGCTGAGATAAAGGGAAAGTAATTTGAAGTAGGTCAAGCAGGTCTCCAGGCTTGAGTTTAACAGAGTGTGATCCAGGGAGCCCAGCTGTGACGGACATCCATTTGGTGGAGCATCAATCTGGGTTAGTCACCGAGGTGGCAAATCAAACACATATACCAATGTGTGCCCTTCTGGGTTGCTGGCTTTGGGGAGGGCATGATGGAGATGAACGTGTCAGTGCTCAGAAATCTCAGGCCACTGGGGCCTTGTATGCATGTGTGTTGAGTGGGGGTAGTTGGTGTAAGGCACATCCTTAGGCTAAAGCGTGGATGATTCCAAATGAAGCCCATTGTGTAGAGGTGTCCTGAAATGGAAGACGGGAGAGCTATGAGTTGCAAACATCTTTTCCTTTATTGGTCTCAGCTCCCCTTTGGTAGAATGAGGAGTTTGGAGGTTATAATCCCTAAGACCCACCTAGCACTTGTACCCTTTGAGTGGACACTAGGCAAAGTCATAATCTCCAGCCTGCACAAACAAGTATTGGATCCCTTAATACAGACATAATTCTTTTCTTTGTCCCTTTACCTGCTCCCTAAACTCCTTTGTTCTCTTAACTCCCGCTAAATGTTCTTAATTCTGGAGTCGGTGCTCTATAGACCTCGACAATGCCCCCTGGAAGGCAGATGCTCAAGGACTCTGAATTGTCTCCCTGCCCATGTGGGCTCTGGCTGGAGGCCTGTGAAACGGAGCCGAGCTGCTCTGTCTCAGTGCGCAAACTGCAAATGAGAAATCTTATAATTCAAATTGAAGTTCTCCCGTGTCATTCCCCGCACTTCTTCTCGAGCCCCGTAATGCTGAAATAAAATAGTCACTAAGTCAGGAAATAATCCAGGGCAGTAAAGTAGCTTTTATTAGGCACCTAAGGCATCAGATGCAAATAAAGTAATGAGAGAGGAAATTAATACTGTTTTCTCTGTGCTTGTAGGAAAAGGCTGTGTTTGACACTTGACTGAATGGCAGTATCTGAAACATCTTCCTTATTCTCTTCAGCTTATTTATGCAAGTGTCTCTGTGTATGCAATAAGCAGGCTCAGATGGTCATACGGTTGGGCAAGATAACTGGATCTAATTACTGGGAGCTCCCTGATACAAGTGTCTGCATTGAGAAATCTGTTTGAAGAATTCTCAGGAATGTACTATGTAGGAACCACCATATTCCAAAGAATGACACCGAGACTCTTACTTGCAGAGGCACATTTTTGTTTAGCTGTCCCCTACCCTATTCTACCTTCTCTGGCCTCACAGCCATATGTTTTTCCATTTCATTTTGTGTTCATGTCAAACAAGCCCACACACCCCACAGAAAGAGGAAGATGAGGGGTGGTCATTTTGACAAGACACTCAGGAGTAGGCACCTCCCTCTTCCTCTGGCATTCATTTCTTGCACGTTTCTTTTGGGTAATTAAACACAGAAAGGTCACTTAGCATCCTGGCAAGTACAGGAAATGGGAGGGGGGAACATTAAGTAAAAGCAAACAATCAATATGAGAAAGTCAACACTGTGTTTTTGTTTTTCTTCCAGTTTCTCTAGAAAGAGATTAGTTATGTATTGATTATTCATATGCTGCCTACCTCCTCAAAGATTTTTGAGACAGCCCAATGTGAGAGCATCTCGGTAACACCTGCATGCTCCTAAATTTAATTTCTTGGCCAAATAACAATAAGCCAATACAAAAATATGATTTGCGTGCTTCTAAGTTCCAGAGAAATAAAAAATTGGTCTCAGGGAAAACATCTGTATTCACTTGTTCCAGGTCTCGGTTCCACCATCCGGTCATGTTATCTTCATTTCAAGAAAGCGTTTGCTTCTCTACCCTGCTCGCATGCACATGTCAAAACAGGTGCAGCTACAAGATTTGAAACTTTCCATTTCTTGCACCTTCTTGGCCCTACCCAGCAAGGAGTGCAAACTATATCCCACAGCCCCCAGCATCTAAGGGGGCGTGTGTCAGAATGAACCCTCTTTCAATAGATCTACTTCTGTAGAGGATCACCATCCCCTCCGCATCAGTTCTTATAGTTGATATTACGATAGTGGTCATTTTGAAAGTCTGAGCCCTTTTCATTAAACTGGGTTATTGCTATTCTGTGAACATATCTTGGGCTTTCTCATTCCGTGGTTCTCTTTGTGCTATTTCTTTGGCTTGAAATCCTCCCTATTGACACTGCCTGTCACAATCCTCCTCATTCTTCATAGTTTTGTTGAAAGACTGCTACCTCATGAAAGCTTTGGTATCAACTGTCATGATAAAGTTGAGGAACAAACACATCATCCAACTGTAGTAGCGAACTCCAGTAAACACTGATTGAGCCCCATAAGCCAACAGGTCAACTGCGTGATTCTTAGGGTCTCAGTTGGGTTCACCCATGTAACTATGGGTTACAGCTATATGATGACAGAAAGGTCTGTTAATCTTGGCTGGTCTCTCTCACTTATGAGGTGGTTGGTTGGCTGTGAGGTCGCCTAGGATAACATTAGTTGGGACAACTGTGCTTTCCTCCACATGGTCTCTCATCGTCCAAAAAGTTAGCTTTGGCTCAATCTCATGGTGGTGACAGGGTCTGAGGGATAGAGGCAGTGTGGAAAGTACCCTGAAGCTTAGGCTCAGAACTGGGACACCATCACTTCTGCTGCTTTCTACTGGCCAAGGCCAGTCACAAGGCCAACTCCATTTGAAGGGGTGGGGAACAAGACCGTATCCCTTATGGCAGGAACAGCAAAATCATGCTGTAATGGGCATGGAGAGGGAGAATGAAAAATTAGAAAATTTTTCAGCCAATCGACCACAACTTTTCTCATCACCTGGCTTGAAGTAGTTTTTTATTTATTTTTATTGTTTTGATAGCAACTTAAAAATAGAATATTATTTGGGCACTTGCTTTGTCTTCCTTTATGACCCTTAAAGTCAAAAGCCATGTCTCATTCATTCTTTGGGCTTCAGGTTGCTTAGTTCAGTGACTTGCCCCTCTTAAGTGTTATGCATATATTTAACCATAGAAAGAGTCTACAGATAAAGCAAGATAGAAAACATAAGCAAGCAGAATTTTCAACTGGAGTGACTTCAAAAGTTCATTCCACCATTCTGTCTGGTTATAGTATATAAGCTGCTCTAAATAGAAAGCTGATTAAAAAAAATAGTCCCCAAATGTAGAGAAGTCCCTCACCTAATCAATGCCTATTGCAACCATCTGTGTACCCTAACACTTCTGCTTTATGTTTCCTGCTTCTTAGCAGAGAAAGAAGGGCTATTTTCCCATGTTCATCCTAGCCTTCATATCTGCCTTCTTCTTCTCACTATAATACAGCTATATACTTCATTGGTGAAAATGACATCCACTCAGCATTCCAAGTTAGAAATAGAGCCTGAAGATCAAGAACAGTGCTTTGCACATAGTAGGAGCTCAATAACTGCTGTAGATGCAAGAGATTCTATTACAGGATCCTGCAGGCAATTCTGGATTCTCTGAGGTCTTTCTTGACTTTCTTCCTGGCTCCCAAGGGAATCAGTCTACCTCAGCCCTTCAGAGCACACTTAGTTTCCATCTACTTGAATCTTGCATCCAGGCTTTTGGCCAGAGTTGGCTTTTCAGAAGACAAAGCCAATCCACTTGGGGTGAGGGGAGGTGGCAAGGAATGAACTCTGCTCTAAAGAGAAAGAGAAGATTGAGTTCTATATTGATTCATTTGTCTTGAGTGCTCTTCACTCTACAGAATGGAATTCAATTAATATTTCAGGTTTTTAATGAAACTTGTTCTCACTGTGACTTTTCCTGTCACCGTTGATTTGAGTTGTAGGTTTGTAGACCTCAGTATTAAAGGTCTTTTATAATCAGCATATACCTTCATCGTTTTCCTGTTTTGGTTTGCTTCCTCAGCCAAATCACTGACAGATAATAGCCTGTTTTTTCTTTCACTTCGGGAACAGTTTCCAAAGAAAGCCTTTTTAAATCTACAATCTATATTTTAAATCTATGAATTATAATCTATAATCTATAATTTAATCTATAGTCTGTAATTTTAATCTATAAATCAATCTTTATTGTTAGTTATAGGTTAGTATGTTTAATCTCAGTTTATAGCACAGTCTATCTTTCAGATTCTCTCTGACTCATTTTCTTTGAATCTGTCCCTGTGATAGTTAATTATATGTGTCAACTTGACTGGATTCCAGGGTGCCCAGATATTTGGCTGAAGATTATTTCTGTGTCTGTGAGAGTGTTTCCAGATGAGATTAGCATTTAAATCTGTAGGCTGAGGAAAGCAGATTGTCCTCCTCAGGGCTGGTAGGCATTATCCAACCTGTTGAGGGCCTGCATAGAACAAAAAGTGGAGGAAGGCAGAATTTACTCTCTGCCTAACTGCTTGAGCTGAAATTTTAGTCTTTTGCCCTCAGACTAGGACTTACACCATTGGTGCTCCTGGTTCTCGGGCCTTTGTGCTCAGATTGGAGTTTACAGCACAGCTTTCCTATGTCCCCAGGTTGCAGACGGCAAGTTGTGGGACTTCCCAGCCTCCGAAGTTGTGTGAGCTAATTCCTTACAATAATTCTCTTTATGCATCCAATTGGTTCTGTTTCTCTGGAGAATCCTGACTAATCCAGTCCCTTATCATGATGTGACTATGGCTTTGTGACTTTAGGACAGCTTGATATGTGGTTCCCTCTGGCCATTTATCCTCAACTGCCGGCATTTCTCCATCAACAGAGGTCAACAGAAGTAATCAAATTGATAGCCCCATCTGCCTTTTTACCTTTCAGGAAGGTCTACTATTCTTTTTGACTTTTAAGATTCTATCTTTCCTGATTTCCTTGAAGTTTAGTCTTTCCTATCAGAAGAGGACGGCTTTCTACTTTGTCTTTCAAAAAAACCCAGCTTTCTCTCCAAAATCATTTATTTTCTTTTCCATAGTCAAGGTTTATTTGAAATTTTATATAGTATTCTCTTAAGACAGGCTAGAAATGGTTACCAGGCCTGCAATTTAGAGTGATAAATTACTGGCTAAAATCTTCACAAAGGTTTGTTTCAAAATGTTTTAAAATGAAATTTCAAAGGTAACTTAAATGCAACTTTTTACTCTATAATTATTTATTCCTGATATTCTCCCAGAGATTTCACATAATAATAGACTTCTCCTCTTTTCTTTGTCTTTGAGAGAACTCTTTATTCTTCAGCTAGTTAAAGCGACATTTATTGAGCAACTGCTAGGTAACTGGCACTTGTACTGGGGACTGGGGTTCAAACAGGAATGCCCTCAGGCTGTGCAAGAAATATTTTGTGTGTCTTCCCAGCAGGAGCCTGATCGGGATCCTGAGGAGCCGGACTAGGAAGGCTGGGTAAGCCTTTCCTTCGCTCTTCTTGCTCCCTCTGATTCTAGAATGATGTTTTGAGCACTTGATGTTCATCTAGGTTAGTGAGTAAGATATTGAATAGGTTTCTTTCTTGTTAAGATGCAATTCTAAAGGGAAATATCTATGTTTTTGATTGTTCGTTTTTCTTTCTCTCTATCTGCCACTTTTGAACACTAGGCTGTGTTCGTTCCAAATCTTATGTCTAATCACATCCCAGGTAGTAAATTCTTTATACCACCAACGATTAATGCTCCCTTCCTTTTCTGTTTGTGCTTTTTCCCCTCCTAAAATGTATTTCTGTCTCCTATCTGCCAGCCTTTCCTATGAATGCTCAGGCACAAAATTTCTTTCCATTTTCTGTAATCTCAGGTTCTAACACCAATAAATAATCCACCTATCACTCTGGGGACTTGCTGACCTTTTGTTTCTTATCAGCTTGACGTATTTTTTATTTTTTTGTCTTTAGTTTTTATGTATTTTTGCTTCAGTTCTCTGGCGTGGCTTCTTTGCTCCCAGCTCTGCACCCCGGCTTCCTAGTTTTGGCTTCTCAGACCCTCGCTTTCCCCTTCTTCTACTTTGCAGACGCTGCTCCTCTGTCCCCAGGCTCTTGTTTCCATGCTTCCTGCTCGCGCCCTTCTCACCGGGGGTCCACCGTCTGCTTCGCTGCTTGGGTCACAGTCTGTCTTGGCTTCCGTTCATTTACCTCTGTGCCCTACCCTCCTCCTTCTCTTAACTATACTCACCAAATTTCTCTTACCGAACTGTGCAAAGCAGAATTTCCAGAAAGTGGAAAGCCTCTTTACCCACCCCACCCTCACCTCAGTCCCATCAGCACTCTTTGCAGTGAAACAGTGGGAGCTCTTGAGGGGTTGATTGAGTTGAGCCATACTGTGAGCAATATCGGCAATGCCTATGGTCTCTCCCAGGTACTGGGTCGCCTCTCCACTCCCTGCTTCTCACCCTCTATTAGCTACTGGAAACCTATTGTATCATGCAAAGAGATATGGTTAATATTTTATTTTGACAGGTTCAACCTACAGAAAAGTTGCGCAAATAGTAGAAAAACTTCCCGTGAACTCTTGACTCAGAGTCCCATTCAAGTTTTGCTAAATGTCTCAGCAAATTCCCTTAGAGCAGAAGGTCCACACAAAGAGCACCTACTGAGCCATTTGTCAACATCCCAAGTCTTTTAACCTGGAATGTTCCTTAGTCTTCCCTAATCTCCATGACCTTGACAATCTTAAGACTGTAGTCCAGTCATTATATGGAATTATCCTCAGTTTAGATTTTGCAGTGCTTCCTCATGATTAGGCCCTAATTGCATATTTTGTAGAGGGAGCATCACAGATGCTGTGATAAATGTACTGTGGGGTGGTATTTGGAGACCACGTAAAATCTTCTTGCTCATCCAGATTTTGCTTACAAGTGTTAGCATCTTTTGGTTTTGTTTGTTTGTTTTGTTTTGTTTTGTTTTTTGTGGGTTTTTTTTTTTTTGCCTGAATTGATTATTACTGTGATGGAAATTGCAATTATCCAATACTGTCATTCCTTCTACATTCATTAGTTGATTTCCTATCCTAAGAGAGACTTCCCTTTGCAGTTCATTAATTTATTCATTCATTTATTTATATTAGTGTGGGCTCATGGCTTCCTATTTTATTCAACATGTTGTCATGCACTCTCATATTATTATATATTTTGATGCTCAAATTGTCCAAGTTTGGCCAATGGAAGCCCTATATATGCGAATTTTTGACATGTCTCTATCATTCCTTGATCATTTCCTTACTTATTAAAGTTATTAAAAAGATGTCCCAGACTCATCTCATTCCTTGCCTGACCCAACCCTGAGAAATCAGTCGTGTATATATATATGTATATATGTGTGTGTATTCATACATGTGTGTATATATGCATATGTATATACCTACACGCATATACACATATTCTATATTCTTTTCCTAACTATATTGAAAACCATGGGTGCCCACTGATACTTTTTTTTTTAATTTACTTATTTATTTGAGAGAGGGAGACTGTGATCTGGGGGAGAGGCCAAGGCAGAGGGAGATGATCTTCAAGCAGACTCCCCATTGAGCCCAGAGACTGACATGGGGCCAGATCCCAGGACCTGAGCTGAAATCAAGCACTGGCCACTTCACTGACTGAGCCACCCACGTCCCCCCTCACTGACACTCCTGATTCCAGTACAGCACCACAGGGGTTTTTCTAGCTTTCCCCCTTTCTATGCTTGTACTTCCTTCCCCTGATGGTGAGAATGTTGGCCCCCAGTATCCATCACCCAGTATGCGACCAATCTCCCAGCCTCACCTGACCACTATGCCTCTGCCTCCTTCAGATCACCCGCATATTTATGACTGCCTTAGTGTCTTTTTGATAAAGGACATAAATAAACCAAGAACTGTCTTCTAAAGAAGGGAAGAGAAAGAGCAAATGCACAGTGCTAAGAGTTTTTATCTAAACCACATCTGTTATTTCCATCTCTCTTTGAACTTAGACAATTACATCTTTACCATGTATAAAATAATCCGAAATACTTTAAAAATATGTCTTTGACTCTTTTGCTCTAATATGTATATTTGTTGACTGTATGTGCTATTGCTACAAATAGTTACTGGTCAATTGTCTTTGAGAATAGATGGGAATATAAGACATAGTTTAAGGGTATGACGAGGATAATTTCTGTTTTGATCGAAATGGATTGTTAAGCGGCACAAACAAGGATCCCCCAAATCTCAGTGGCTTAAAACAACCAACACTTAGCTCTTGTTTATGCAATATGCCCAAAGCAGGTAGACAGATGGAGATCTCAGAGACCTAGACTGATAGAGGCTTTATTTCTAAATGTGTCCCCGTGATTTCCACAGTTGTAGGAAGAGACTGTGATTAATTGCACACTGGCTTTTAAAGTGTCTACCAAGACGTGAAACGTATCATTTCTGCTCATATTTCACTGACCAAAGCAAATCACATGACCGTACTTCCCAGGAGATGGGGAATTCCTACCATGTGTCTTGAAAGAGGAGAGTATGAGATATTTGGAGAAGAGCACTAATGACTCCCAGAGTGCCCACGGACAAGGAACATTAAGGCCAGCGCTCTGACTTTGGCTCTTCCATTTACTACCAGTCTTACCTTGGATTGTTTCCATTTCTTTATCTGCAAGGAAGGAAAACTTAGCCCATGTGGTTATTACAACAAAAATACTAACAGTGCTTTACAAAATGTAAATACTGTAAGACGCATGAAGGCATCACGACTTCTCTAATAATAATGTCCCCAGACAGCAGATAATCTCTCTGGGAGCTTCCACATTCCAGGTGCTGAAGCGGATAACCTGATCTAATTGTAAAAGTAATAGGTACTCAGTTTTGATCATTTGCCCAACACAACAACACATAAATAAGAAAATACAAATACCCATTATTGCAAAACAGAACATTGTTTACCTTCATCTTTTCCAGTTTTTTTCTGTGTATAGTTTAAGTAGTTGAAATAATGCATAATATTTGGTATTATTACATCTGTGTGCATTTATCTTCAAGTTATAATTTGAACCTATATGCAATATTTTCTATACTTTTACTTAATCTTAAACTTTAATTTTTTCTCATAGAATTACATATTTGTTTTAAATAGTGTTTTCCATAGCCCATAATATTTCATAATTAACTAAACATTTATCTACAGTTGAGCTTTGAGACTGTTTTCACGTACATGATATTCACGGTTATTTAACTCTGCCAAAGATGAAAGAATTCCTTGCTTCCACACTGTACCCATTCTGTGCTCAGATTCCTTCCTCATCCCCCTCTGCTCTACTCCACATTCCAGGCCCCAGGGTTGGTTGGCTGCTGGCCGAATTCACCTTGTGAAAGACACTAACAGAAGAGGGCAGGATAAGGGTAAGAGACATGCGCAGCTCTTTCTTCCCTTCCGCTCTGCCTTGGACGGTTTCTCTGGCAGTAGCCATGCTTCCTTCTTGGCTCCAGCTCTCACCAGATAGGATCCCTGGGACATGACCCCACTCCTAGGCTCAGGTAACACGCCCTCCTCCCTTTGTCTCTCTTGCCTGGGCCTCCTGCTGTTGCTAGTCTCTCATTATCTCCTGATTGGTACTCCGCTGCTCCATCACTTGGGTTACCAATTCCCCTCATCAAAGTCTCTCCGAAGAATGGCTACATAGGAAAAGCACTGGGGCCTGAAATGGAGAAGGGTTTCCTCTATGAAGGAAGGAGTGAGGGAAATGGATCAAGGGATGGATATTTATTGGCACTGGTAATGTTTCATTTTTCTAGATATTTAAGACTTATTTATTTATTTTAGAGAGAAAGAGAGAGCAAGCATGGGGGGAGGGGCAGAAGGGGAGGGAGAGAGAGAACCTCAAGCAGACTCCCCACTGAGCATGGAGCCCTATGCCCCTGAGATCATGACCTGAGCCAAAATCAAGAGTGAGACACTTAACTCCCTGAGCCACCCAGGCACCCTGGTGATGTGTCATTAGATAAACTTGATGGTGAGTATAAGTGCATTGATTTTATTATTATCACTTGAACTAAATTAAATATGTATGCTTGCATATGTGTAATACTTAGTAGAATAAATAAAGCATGCATATAAAATATACATATTTAATATATAAAATATACAATATGTAAAATGGAAATACTTCTAAATCCCAGTTTATAATTGGCCAATGCCTAATTTTAAAAGAATAAAGATTTTAAAATGTGTTTCCTTTACTCTATTTCTGTTATTGCTGCTACAGAAAACCATGCACAGCTGCAAATATCCAGGTTTTTCCACTCTAATATGAAAATGCTGTGTAGAATGATTGCTATGAAAAGTCTCCTTCTGCTAACTGCTGTGGTAGGAAGTTACTGTAAATTTTATCTTCTCAATGAAAAGAAAGTCATCTGTGAGGCTCTTCTTACGACTCTAAGTTCCTGATTCCCTGGCCATTTCCTGTGAGACAACATCAAGCCCACCACCTGGCTACAGCAGCTGTGGATGCAATGTGTTCACTTACCATCTCACTGGGCTTTTGCTGTTTTATGTTTAATTCCTACTCCAAGTGGACGTATCCAGGGGTCACTCCATCAGTCACTTCCTATTGACTGCTATGCTGAACCCTTTGTCTATAGTCTAAGTGTCCATGCTCCATCCTCTCATCCAGTCATTTTCAGGAAGAAGGTGATTCTTGATGTTCCCCAAAGTGGGGATATTGGTAGAGCCTCTGCTTCCAAGTAATTTGCCAGGACAATGGGTTCCTCACTTGAAGTATTGTTTTGTTTTGTTTTGTTTTGTTTTTTTAACTCCTGCACGCCACACATGTCTGCACTTTAATTTGTATCAGCCACAGTTTGGAAGTCAACTCAGGTTCTGTTGTTAGTCATGGCCACTGACTCTCCAATTTTTGTAGCCAGATGTCCCTCAAAACATGGCATCTTTCCAATGTCCCTGGGAATGGCCCTCCCCCAAGGATTTACCTCTTACCACTTGTTTTCTTGTGACATTTGCAGTGATATGCTGGAGGGAATCATAATAGCTAGTGAGAACTGATTGTTAAATACACAGGAATTTTGCAAGCCACTTGTTAAACCATTGCTAGCATGAAATAAATCATGGTGGGAGTGTTTATACCATGGAAATGGGCAAATGTTACATAGATCAGGACTTCCTCTTCTCCCCTCACCCAAGAAAGCCAGTTCGCTAACACATCACCACACTTGGATAATTAAAGTGAAAATAAGGACATATTTTGTAAACATGGGTAATCAGGAAATTTTTCTCATTGAGGATACTTAGAAGATGTTCTCTAAAAAGTTTAAGGAAAAAAACACCGAGATGGTTAAACCAGCATTTTCTAAAGGAAATTTAAAAAAATGCTAAACATAAAAGATAAACTGGACTTTATCAAAATTTTAAAAATTATTTTGAAATACTGTTAAGAGAATGTAAAGGTAAGCCACAGACTAGAGAGTATATTTACAATACGGCAAAGGGCTTGTATCTAGAATATATGTATATATGTATGTGTTTATATATATATGTGTGTGTGTGTGTATATATATGTGTATATATATATACACTTCTGTAAATACACAAATAATAAAAAGACAATTCGATAGTGAAGTGGGGAAAGTATTTGAATAGACACTTCTGAAAAGAAAGAGGTAAATGGCCAATAATCACATGAAAAAAAGGCTCAACATCATTATCATTAGGGAAATGAAAAATAAAACCACAATGAAATGCCATTTCACATCAACTAGAATGGCTTAAGTCAAATAGTATGCCTAGAATATGGGACAACCAGAGCTCTCAGACCACTGGTGGAAATGAAAAATGTTGTACCACTTTGGAAAACTGTTTGGCAGTTCCTTATAATGTTAAACATACACCTACCCTTTGATTTTGCCATTCTACTCCCACTCAAGAGAAGTGAAAACATATCCACAAAAAAGACTTGCATAAGAATCTCCAGCAGCTCTATTCACAATAACCCTAACCTGGAAGCTACCCAAATACCCATCAACAGGAGAAGGAATCTACAAATTGTGGTACATTTCTATAATGGAATACAACTCAGCAATAAAGATGAACAGATTATTTATGCATGCAACAACATGTGTGAGTATTCAAAACTTGTCAAGTAAAAGAATTGGACACCATAGACTATGTACAGTGTGTTTCTACGGATATGAAGCTCAAGAACAGACAAAACTAATCCTTGAAATCAGAACAGTGGTTACCATGCAGGGGATGGAAATGGTTGGGAATAACTAGAAAGGGACACAAGGCAGCTGTCTGGGATGATGGAGGTCTTCTATGCTTTGATTAAGGAAGAGGTTACACAGGTATTTGAACTTATCAGAACTCATTTTCATAAGTTAATTCAACCCAATACAAAGAAGAAGAATAGAAAAAAAAACATGCTCCCAATATAGCAACTTAAAGAACACAACCAAAATGAGCCTTTCATCAAGTCTCAGGACAATGAAATAACATTTTCTCTGGTTCTAGTGATGGAAAATATATATCGCGAGACGATATCACACAGAGTATCAGACCGCAAGACAAAAAGAGCAGAGAGCAGAAAGCAATTTAACCTTATACCGTTACACATTTAGCATGATATTACACGAAAACTCTCCACCAATCATTTTATTTCAGCTTAATGGTACCTCAGGAGTAGTAGTTTCATTCCTGGCCTTTAAAAAACAGTAGTTTGGCCTATTTACTCATATTGGTGGAAACAATAAATCTAATAAGTCATCGCAGCCTCCCACGCTCTTTGGCTGGCAGTAAGTTGCTGAGTGATGGTGTAGCCGCTAGGCTTGGCAGGCCCTGCACTCACCGGGTCTGCTAATGGCTGGGCAGCTGCAGAGATCTGAGGAAGAGACTGGAGGAGAGGAGTCAGGGAGTTGTGGAAGTCTGCCTAGGAATTACACGATGGCAGAAGCAATCAGCATTTTTGAAACTAGACGTGGTTAGTCCTCCCTGCCACTCTTGGGCTGTGGTCACCACTGTGCTCAGAGAACGAGGTGGTTTCTAGGAGGAGCACTCAAGGGTCAAGGGACACAGTCTCCTCCCATCCCAGATGTCCAGGTTAGCTTTGGTTTTACTAGTAGAGGAAGATAGCTCCAGCCCATCCCCCATCTTGACTGCCACACTTTTCAAGTGTCTTGACTCAGACACTTCTGAGAGCTCCTGCGTGGTCCCCATGGGTCATGGCATCACCTGTGAGCAGGCTGTCCAAACCTGGCTCACTTTCTCAGTCCCTTTTGGCCTCTGGGGTCTGGGGACCTGGCAGCACAGCTCACGGCAGCCGGAGACACCGTGCTCGCTGTCACCAGCGAGACCCTAAACTTAATGACTCAGCAAGCTCTCTGGGAGGTGTGAGGGAATGTGGAGGGCTGGTAGCACAGACCGGAGACAGACTGATACTGGCCATGGAACGTCAGAGTCCTTGAGCTCTCTGCGTTGGGCATGGGAGTCCTGTCATGGGAGCTCTTTCCTCAGGCCTGACTTCTGCATCTTATCGCTGGGACCCATGTTCACCTTACAGAGTCCCCTCCACCCCGCCCTGCTCCTGAGGCTGGGACAGAAAATGAAAACCTCATCTCACAGGAAAGCAAGCTCTCAGTCTCATCACTGCCTTACTGTGCACGATAGTTTACGTTCTTTTGTCTTGACAACCCCATTCCGAGCCCTTGTCTTACTAACAAAAACCTCTTAAATAAAAGAATAGTGCCTGTCTGTCCTCACTCATGATTTCCACACACATGGAACCCCCCACCCCCACCCATTAGGCTGAAAACTGCCTTCAGTTTCACAAAACAGTATTTGTTCCTTCCCTTTAGCTCTATTATTTTAAACTTTGAATTAGTTGTCCTAATGCTGGTGCCATTTGGGCTAGATGTTTGTGGAAGCCCGGCATCCTATTGATAGATATGTACTATTGCCATTTTGTTACTTATTTTATGGTGGTTTTTGTAGTTCCCTGTTCCTTTCTTCCCTTACTCCCTTCTCATGGTTAGTTGGCTTTCTTTAGTGATATACTCGGATACCTTTCTCTTTACTTTTTGCGTGTGTATTACTGGTTTTTGATTTGTGGTTACCATTTGGTCTGTCTAAGAAGCCCAGCGTTCTGTGGAACACAGCAGAAGGCAGGGCTAGATGGACAAGGGGCAGAAAACAGCTAATCCGTGCCCCGCCTGCACGTCTTCTTGCCTGACTGTGAAGTCACTTAATTTCTCAGTGATTAGATGAGCTAGTGTCTGCCTCTGTCACCTAGGGCCCTTCCTCCAGGCTACAGAGTCCCTTGCATATAAGCAGCAGCTCTGAGAGCACACAATGGGCAGCACCTGTCGAGCCCACCTGTCTGCACTAAATGCTTTGCATCTGCTCAGTGGCTTCCCTCCCCACCACCGGGGGCCTCTCCTCTCTGGTCCTGAGGCACCTAGTGAAGGAGCCACGGTTCTCCTTACTGAAGTAGAGCCTCGTCTGAGGCCTCCCGAGAGACCACTATTTTCCAAGGGCTGGTCTCTTGAAGCAGTTTTGGAATAAGCTTTGCCATTTTTTAAGTAAAGTCAGGAGACACCAAGGCCCTTTGCCGTTAGCTCCAGCATCAGCTGCCCTCGGTTTTACACTGTGACAAACTCATTTTCTACAAGACTTCTGACCCATCGATGAGGCTGGATTGGCTGCAGGCTGAGGCCAACTATAAACAAACCTGGATTCGCATTTTCAAATAGCCAGAGAAGTATTCAGGACAGAAGAACATTCTACTAGTTGGAGCCCTCTCAGACTGCCTTTAGACATTCTCCCAGGCCTTTGTTCTCCCGCCCAGGTGCTTATAACAATATTTACAAAAAAGCTGAGCATGAGCACAGGGCCTGTGAAGCTCTGAGTTGACTAGCCTGCTCTTTCTTCCACGGCGAGGAATAAGAAACTGGAGCTGAAAATGAAAATATTCACTAGATTTTTCTACACCAGTACACCAGAGGAGACGGCAATGGCCCTTCGTTTTTCCCTTTATTTTCTTTCTTTCTTTCTCTCTTTTTTTAATTTTAAATAAGTAGCACGAGGAATTACAGACATCCAGCTGAGCTTGGGGCAACTTTAAAGGCCCACCGCCAGATCCCCACCAAGAGAAGCAGCCCCCACGCTGAGATGCTCCACCGTCAACGAGGAGAGATGACTGAAGCTGAAGATAGGAAAGGGGAGAGATGCTTTTACAAAAATAACATAATTTGGCTCTCTGAGAAAAGGAAAGGCAAAATGCAGGTTGTGTTCCTTCTTCTCTCCCTTGCTTGCTACCCTGGGTGGACGCATTAATAGGCTTAGTGCTTATTAAGGTGAAATCAAAATGAGAGAAAGGCAGAGAAACTGCATGAACAATATTCCTAGAGACCTAAAGTTTGAGGGTTTCCAGCTGGCTCATTTGCTTCAAGAAAGGCACTTTGGGGAGTGCTGGGGCCTCTCTGCCTTCATTTAGCTTCAAGAGGAAGGAGGGGGGAGGAAGGTGATAGCTAATACAGAGGGTGTGGTCCAAAATGATGGAAACTATGTCAGATTTTCACTTCAGCAAATATTTATTGAATGATTATTATGTGCCCAGCACTGTGCTCGATATGAGAAATATTAAAATGGACTTAATCGTAGCTTCCCCTCCTCACATCTTTTACATTTAATCTCTCCGAGAATGAAGCAGAGCTCATCGTTGTGAAAGAAGGCCTTCTACTTTCTGGATTGCTGAGACCGCCTTGGATGATTCCAGTGGATCAGATGCTGGCAACGGTGAAAATGTCCTATTGTGGGTCGTTTCTGAGTCTCTGCAGTGCGGTTGCTGTGGTGATTTTAGGATCAACTCACCCACTCTAATTTGGGAGTTGTTTATCTTTGCCTTTTTTTCCCTGACATCCTGCATCTGAATTGTTTGCACCACACTGACATCACTGCTGTGAAACACTAACCGAATTTCTTTCCCATATTCGACCTCAGTTTCTCCATCTGCGTAGTTACAGAATCATCTGGTCCTAAGTCACTCGGCGTCTTGGCAGAGGCTCAGTGCATTTGAAAGCCAGTAGGTGCTTGTTTCAAGTCCTTATGGTTCAGCTCTCCCTGTCTGTCAGTCAACTGTATCTGCTTCATATCTCTGTGTCTTCTGTCCATAAAGATGCCTTATTGGAGGAAAAAAAGATCCCTGGAAATACTCATCATCATACTAGTCTCTTTTCCATAATTTGGCATTGTTTTCTTTTTAATGATTACAAAGACTTCAGGAATAGTGTGCATTTAAATTCAGGTTCAGGACAGACTGACATTGAAAAGATCTGCTAGAATTCTTCCTTTGAAAAGGAATCTAGCTATGTGGGTATTATAAGCAGCTGGAGGTGGCCAAGTTATCCTCGATGGCTTTTTAAAGCCTAGCAGTGCGTGCGTGCATGCGTGCGTGTGTGTGTGTGTGTGTTTGAAAAGTTGGAGTGGAAATGAAACTAGATATTTTTGCAGAAATTAAGCAATTACTATTTGCTGACATAATGTCAATTCATAAGTGACCCTTCCATAGAATCAAAGCAGATCACTTGGAAATTAAAGAAAATAACCACTTCACTGAGCAAGCAGATGTATTTGTTTAGGTAAAGCACCCAGGAGTTACCTAACCCTGCAGCTAATCCAGACTGTGAAGAGAGGGTGCCCCACATGCCTATCAGCCCGAGGAGGGACTCAAAAACCTCCATCACCTACCGCCAATGGGTTCTGACAGCAAAGTGAATCACTTCTGGGGAAGACAATGACTTGTTTACTTTTCACTGAATTGAAAATTGAAGATATTTCATAATAGGATCTGGGAAAATTTGCCAGATGTTTCATTCCACTGTGTTCTTCTGGCAGGTCTACAAGATATAATGCTGAGAAAGTCTAATAAATCAAGGTAGGTATGAAAAGCTTAGGGACAAAATTCATAAAAACTTGAACTGCAGGAGGACACCTTTTCCCTAGCTGCTAGAATATGAGATTTCCTTACTTTTTTTGGTGCTTCACAGACAAGCTAATATAAACTATAGATCTTACTTGTACTCGTTTCTCTCTCCTCTTTTCCTCCTTCCCTTCTTCCTTTCTGTTCCAATTTTGCCAATCTGAGGATCTCGAAACCCAGAATAGGAAAGTACATCTTTGAAACTACTTGAAGGATGATCACATGAATAAATAACCACAGCTCTGGATATAGCTTCAATGTGAGGGCTTTTTTACCTGGCCCAAGGAAAAGTACACTGGAACAAATTCTGATGTTTTAAATAACAGATTCGTTTTGCCAAGAACTAACACCGAATGGAAAGCTTTGGGCTCATTTTCCTTTTCTTCCTCTTCACATTTTTGAGGTGCTAATGAACTGTGGCATTAACTAGAGGAACATTGGTACAGACTTTATAATGGTCATCTGTTACTTTGGACACAGTCTGTGTCATAGCGACTGTAGTCCTAGTCATTGTAGGTATCTATTACTGCATAAACAAATCATCCTAAAACCTAGTGGCTCAAAACTGTGAACATAATGGTCTCAAATTTCTGCTGGTCAGAAATTTGGGAGCAGCTTAGGAGTGTGGTCTAGATCAGGATCTCTCATGAGGCTGCAGGAGGCTGACTGGGGCTAGAAGCCATGAAGGTTTGACCAGAGCTGGAGGATCTGCTTCCAAGATGGTGCACGCACATTGCTGCTGACAGAAGGTTCAGTTCTTTACAGTATGGACCTCTCCACAGGCTGCCTGAGAGTTTTCACGGCATGGCAGCTGGCTGCCCTCGGGACAAATGTTCCAAGTGAGAAAGTGAAAAAGAACAAACATAAAGCCACAGGCCCTTCTATGATCTAGTCTCCAAAGTCCCACTGTGTGCTTTATTCTATTTGTCAGAAAGCACTAAGTCCAGTCCATACTCAAGGGGAGGAAGATTAGTTTCCATCTCTGAAAGGGAGGCATATCAGTGAACTTATGGACATATCTTAAAATCATCTCACTGATTGAACAGAATTTCTAATTTGTGCAGTTGATAGGTAGATATCAATAAACATCATGCAAAAGAGAGAGAGAGAGAGAGAGAGAGAGAAGAAAAACACAATTCTATTCATGTCACTATTCTGCTCCACCAACTTCCATCCCAAGGTCCACCCCCACCCCTTACCCCAATCTGACACTGCTCAGGGCTTTAACTAGCTTCTCCCTGACTCCAATTGCTGATCTTACAATCGCTGAGATCTTACAACACTGAGATATCTCAACTTCTTAGGGAAAAGAACCCAATAGAGGCAGAGGCCCAGGTAGCCCTAAAGTCTGGAGTCATAAGGAAGCCAAAACTCCATGAAATCAGAGGACAAAGTTGAAGCAATAACATAAGGAGGAGAGAAATTCTCACAGATGTGATCCTTTTTGCCTGCTGTCTTCTGTAGTTCTGGGAAGTGTTGCTAAGGCCTCCCAGAGGATCCCCTCTTCTAATGATGGGAGCAGCACTCTCACCTGCATGGGGCCACCATGTCTGGTTTCTCCCTCATCACTCCTCTGTAGCTCCTCTGAGCTTCCGGGGCCCGGTACTTCCGGCCTGCCCTGTGTGATAATCACAGTACTAAATCACTCTCTGCCCATTATTACCCAGAGTTTGCCCATGGACATCTTTATATCCCACCAGGAAGTCTGTTCTGATCAGCCATTCACCAACTTCCTTTCATACTTAAAACAGGCAAGAAAAGTGGCTTCAGGGACTGCAGCTCACTGGGCTCAGTCAGTCCTAATGGCCTTGTCACTCGGCTACCTGCTCCTCCTTCCCAAAGGGAACACCAGTTAGTGTATGTGAGCCAGAGAGTCTGGCTGAGCCATCCTATTACTGTTTTATATAAAGCACTTACTGAATTCCTAGAGGGAAGAGGAGTCTCCAAGGGGGATTTGTCTCATTAAACTGCTGCCTGCTTTCCAAGCAGCTAGAGAGGATCTAAAAGGTGATGAGCAGGGAGGCGAGACCTTTGCGGGTCTTGGTGATGTTAATGCACTAACCTCTGCGGTGTCAAGGGGGAATAACCTCAGAGGGGAAAATGAGAAATGTACTTTCCTCCTTTGTCCCATTTAATGGAGTTGAAGAAGAAACAAAGACGTTTTTATAGAGTGATAAAAATATGCCCAGTATAAAAGCTTCTAGGTTCCTGTACCTAAAAATGCTTTATGATTTATTCTTTTCTTTCTTTCTTTCTTTCTTCCTTTCTTTTCCATAAAGAAAGTTCTCCTTCTGTCTCTGCCCTATAGAATTCTCTACTTAGCTTTAGATAGATAAAGAAAATGGCTTCTGAAGATGTGGCCTTTTAAAAGCTTGGAGAAGAAAGAACAGAAATTTCTTTAAAAGGCCTCTGGCCATGATGTCTTTTAACTCCAGTTTATAGGAACCATTCACAGGAACCGTCCGGAAAAATGGCTTTTTGCTAAGAAAGCACCATAGAAAACAAGCCAACTCCCAGGTTGATAAGATACTGTCTGTAGAGAACTTGGGGATTGCATTTGCAAAGGTTTCCAGAGAAGCTTGAGGTCCCTGGATGCAATGGATTCTGGGTGTCAGATCATTAGATTTGACTTCTTTCTACTGCCGAGGCTAAGTCTGTAGGAAGAGGAGAAGGAACCCCTTTGGCACAGTGGAGGACAACTGGGACTTAATTTCTGAACACTGTTCTGCCCCGACAGGGGGCTGGGAAGCTCTTATTTGTCCCCCTTCTTATCTCTTCAACTCAAGAGTAGGGGTGTCCGGGTCTCCTCCCTCTTCTGGGGCGGGGGCGGGGGGTGGAGGTTACTGACTTTCCTTCCCCAGGATGTTAATTGTTTCTTTGGTAGCAGTGCCTAGAACCAGTCATTAGGGCTGAAAGCAAATACTCTAATACTCCTTTAGGACATTTGGTAGAACTCTTTTCTGTCAACCCCTTTGAAATGAGCTGTGGCCATCTGACTTGCTTTGCTCGCTTGAATTTGGGTGGAAATAATCATGCCACTTTCTGTTGAAGCCTTAAGAGTTACTAAACCACCTCTTCTCTTACCTGACAAGGTGACTGACAGTGGTCTGGTGACAGCTGCTTCCAAAGTGAGGAAGACTTGGAGCAGAACCCCTACCAATCCTTGACGGACACACAGGGAGAGTAAGAAACATGCTTTTACAGTTATAAACCACTAAGATAATTGCCTTGTTATTGTAGCTTGGTCTATTCTGTTCTATCTGACTCTCATAATCTCCTCTGGGAAGACGGGGGCTTCTAGCTGCCAACAGAAAGAATCTATGTTCCTAGCTCATAGGAACGTCTCTATAGATGACTGTTGGAAAAAAATCCTTCTCACCTCCAGTCTGGGAAATATATGTATTATCTAGGCCACAGGAAAGAACCGAGTTTTCATAAAAATTTAGCGTATATAATTTCACTATGGAAACATAAAGAATTAACCCTTTTTTCCCCCTATTGCTTTGTTAAAGTTCACTATTAAACTAATCTGTGTTTCTTTCCAGGCTCGTGTGCAACCTACAGCCCCTACAGGATGTGAAGGTATGTTCTCCCCACTTCCTATCTAAATGCACTTTATCCCTTGAACAGAATTGGGGTGGAAGAGCATGAGCCGATCTTGCTTCAACAGTGATAAACCCTGGCAGGGTCCTTGTCTAGGGCATACATATTTTTTTTTTAAAGATTTTATTTATTTATTTCACAGAGGGAGAGAGATCACAAGGAGGCAGAGAGGCAGGCAGAGAGAGAGGGGGAAGCAGGCTCCCCGCTGAGCAGAGAGCCTGATGTGGGCCTCGATCCCAGGACCCTGAGATCATGACCTGAGCCGAAAGCAGAGGCTTTAACCCACTGAGCCACCCAGGTGCCCCATATTTTTTTTTTTTTAAAGAACTTTTACATCAGTCTCTACAGGAGAGACTTTGGGAAATATCTACTTTAGGACCCTTAAGAGTAAACAAAGGGTTGTAAGCAGTTGCCTATCAGACTACATTCTCTTCAAAAGGCAAGTAAGAAGTATTGTGTGTAGAAGTCTGCATAGTAAGGTCTGGTATACAATGGCTATGATCATGAGGATGGTTTTACAAATAGGGAAACCCCTTGGATAGGCGGGGAACTATTGGCCTGGGTTCCCTGGGACAGAGCTTAGAGTAGGGTTTAAATGCTAACACTTCACCGGGGTGGGGTGGGGGGGTACATTTCCAGGGCAAAGGGAGTCAGGGAAGGGAAGCAGGCAGGACAAGTCAAAGGTGGTGTTTTCTGAGTGGGCTGTGGCTACACAGGAAAACCCAGCTGGTTGCTACAAAGGCTCAGGAGATGTCACGAGGAGCAACCTCAGA
This sequence comes from Ailurus styani, assembly GCA_002007465.1. Taxonomy (NCBI): domain Eukaryota; kingdom Metazoa; phylum Chordata; class Mammalia; order Carnivora; family Ailuridae; genus Ailurus; species Ailurus styani. The sequence continues at coordinate 644,921 of LNAC01000720.1, read as the reverse complement.
ACACTCTGTTGGGGGGTGGGTGCAGAAGCAGAGTTTTCCTCTTGGCTTCTTTCTGCCTCCTGCCTCTTACTGGTCAGGTGTTGTCTTACTGCTTGTTAATCCCACCAACCTCACCCCCTACACACACACACACACACACACACACACACACACACACTACCAGGTTTTGTTAGCCCTTCTGAGAGAGGGTCCCACCCCCGCTTCAGGCCCTGGGGTTTAATCCATGCCCCAGAATGAAGAGGGCCTGAACCTCTGTGGATCCAATAAAGTCTGTATAGGGCACCTGAGCTGCTGCCATCGGCGAGAGAAAGCAGGGAGGCAACAGCCAGGGCTCTCCCCTGAGCAAAATCCAAGACCTCGGGGGTGGGACATGATGGGCAGAGCAATCTGGAGAGGAGCATGAAGTGAGTCCAGCATAGGTACCTGCTATTTAACTAGAAAGAAGTATCTGTCTACATGGAGCCAATGGCGAGAGAGCCCTTTATTATATGTGGACAATTAAATGCTTGTAATTATAGATGGCTGACAACCTGTTTTGGAGGGCTGTGGAGCTTCTCGTGGGAAAGTAGCTGGGATGAAGTTTAATGTGAAGATATTACAAGCTGTTTCAGAAGGGGTATACCTTGAATGCTCAGGATGTTGAAGCTTCTATGAGGGGGAGATGTAAATCAGTTGTGCAAGGGGGGTCGGTCTGTCCTCATCCTATCACAACCAAGCAGGGTTTGCTAGCATGTAGCCGTGCACGTACTCAAAAAACAAACAAAACCAGGGTCACCTGAGTGGCTCAGTCGGTTAAGTCTCTGACTCTTGATTTCAGCTCAGGTCATGATCTCAGGGTCCTGAGACTGAGCCCCAAGTCAGGCTCCATGTTAGGCGTGGAACCTGGTTAAAATTCTCTCCTTCTCTCTCTGCCCCTCCCCCCTTTCATGCTCACTCATGTGCATTCTCTCTCTTTCTCTCTCTCTCAAATAAATAATAAAAACAAAAACAAAACAAAAAATTGAAACTGAGGCAGTAGTTTACTGGTGACTGGAGTAATTTGAATAGTAGGTTATGTTTGTTTGGTACCAGAAGTCATCCAAACACTGGGTGTCATATACACTAAAGAATGTGCTTTCTTAGAGTGCTTTCCAAGATGCAAGATGATCTAGAAGTAAAGGTCTACATGGTCATGCGTGTTTGGAATTGCTACATGCATTGGCTTGTCTTGGAACACTCAAGTAGCACAAGGCTCAAAGATGTCTTACTGTAAAGCAGCCTGCCTAACATAGCATTCATTTCCCAAACGGATTTCATCATAGGCCACACCCTTCTGCATAACACGTATCCACCTTCCAAGGAACTGGAAATCCTTAGAGAACACTTAGGCAAGCTCTCCACTATTGAGAAAGGCCACGTAATTTGGTAGAAATTCAGGCAGCTAAGAGCCTGAGAATTGTGCTCTAGGACCACTGGTGACATTAAAGCTCTGTGACTTTAAAATCAAATCACATAACCACGCTTTACTTCTGTTCCTTTGTTTTCTAAGTAGAGGTGCATTACAAGGTAACAAGTAGTAGCTATAAGACCCAGGAAGCTCCGATGGAGGAATGGATATAAAGGCATTTTGGAAAATTAAAAGGAAAGAAAAAACAAGTGAACTGCCTGCTTTTCAAATGAATGTTTGAATGGCCCAGGATTGATTCAATAAGCACCCCCTTCATACGGCTGAGCCCTGCACTGCTCTGAGCAGCCTTTGCCTTTCTCAACAGGCTTTCATGCAGTTCCGTGAATGCTGAGACACACGAAGAGAGTGTTTGCCAGGGTGAAATGAGAAAGCCCTCCCGCCAGCTTCCACCGAAAAGTAGGTGCTTAGATCATGGTGTCCAAAACCAGGTCTTTGAAGGCACTAAGTGCTGAATAAGTATCACTAAAACACGGGCTTAGCTTCTCTGCTTTGGAGCAAAAAGTGAATAATGGACTTCAGGGTCCACCCCATCCACATATCTCTTCTGCATGTTCCTTCTGGGTGGAAATGGAAAGAGTGTGTGAATCATCAACTCCTAAAAAAGCAGAACCGGAAGAGACTTTCATTTAGGCTCACCTTCTCCCTCTCTCCACGTGACAGAGGAGTGAACTGAGATCCAAGAGCTACACAAACTTATCCTCTGTCCAGATGAGTGCTGGCGATGGTACTGGACCCAATTCCCCTTCCTTCTAAGCCAGTAGTCCTCCACTACAGCATGTGGCCTCATTTTCTCCTCCCCGCTGATCTGAAAACATTACTGCCAAAGACCCACTAGCCCCTTAAATTTAAATGAACCACAGAGGAAATTTGGTAGGATTACATAGAGCCTCCAAAGGGCAGCTGTGCAGTCAAGCAGTCTGTCTACCAGTTCAAATGGCTTTTCTAGAAGGGGGCTATATGGAATGACAGATTGAGGAGCGATGAGCTGAATTGATGTGGGTTTCTTGGAAGCAGAGCCTGGCACAGGGTAGGGCAGGGGAAGAAGCCTAGCAAGGATGTGGTCTCGGGTAAGGCCTTGCCTTGGTCTCATTTGTGGGAGAAAGGTTCAGGAATGCGTGCTGTATAGAACACGTCTCCTTTTAGGCAGGGAGGTCACCTTTCTCTAGCCCAGGTACATCGGGTATTGGCTGCAGGCCTCCGGGGAGGGAGTTTGTCTTCCCAGGAGAGACAGCTTCTGTCCTCTGAGGGTGGTTCCCTGGAGAAGGGGGCAGCTGTCAGTCATTAGTGGCCACCTCTCACAGCAGGTGGGGTCTTGGCACTGGCTGGTTAAGGGGCTCTGGGCCCGGCCCCCACAGCATCTGCCACAGGAGCAGAACGTGGGTACGGGAAAGGGAAAAGGTTTAATAGTGGGCAGAGAGAAAGAGTCAGGTTTAATGTCATTCCCTTGGAGATGGGTATTTGTTCAGACCCATCAGGACTGGGCGGAGCAGGCCACCGAGTGAGACCATCAGAGCAATGTGTTTGTCTTTGCTGTGGTCATGGTCAGAGAGTAAGGGCCCCCTCAACTTCACATTTCCTTTGGGTTTCTTCTGCATTTCAATTGTGATATTCTAAACAAAGAAAGCAAGGAGAAGGACAGGTGTGATGATATCTCTCAATGCATTGGCAGCCATCTTTGACCCCTGTGCTGCCCAGAGAAGCCATCCAAAACTTTCCCATCTGCAGAGTGGGAAGACAACCACAGCAAGAACTCGCCAAATAAACGTGGGGCGTGGTGCTCTCCTACCCTGATACGTTAGAAAGTATTTCTCTCTTCTCCCTTCTCAGTTCCCTTTGGTATGTGAACTCGTGGTTCCAGGCCAGAGGAGTCGGCGGAGATGGCAATATTTATTTGCACAATCATGTGTCAATAGTTCTTTACAAAGAACAAACCCATTCTTATCACACAATGAAGAAAATATTAATTCTTGGCTTTGGAGAGATTGGACCATAGTGCTCTGTCACAGCATGTTATTGTTGAGAAAGGCTTTAGGACAATTCTTGTCCAACTTCCTCATTTTAAAATGGGGGAAAGTGAGGCCAGAGAAATGGAAATGATTTCACTAGGAGCACAGAGCTAGTTAATAACCGAAACTTTAAGTATCGTTCTTCAGAAACAGGCAAACAAATAAAAAGCCCATGAGGCTTCTACCAGATGCCAAGGTACCCGAACTTCTGCTGGAGGCCAAACAGTCCAAGTTGACTGGACCCAGTGGTCATCTTCTAGGAGGGAACTCTGGACCATGAACACTAACGAAACACTTCCAGCATGTGTTTCACCTGGAGTCCTCGGGATGCCGGGGGTACCCGGAGGCACATATAATGAACTCTGCCCAAGGAATTTGGGGAAGACTTGGCAGAGGAGGAGATAATTATGTTGGAACCGAGAGGGATGGGTCACATTTTGAAAGTCAGGAAAGGGGAGAAGAAGAAGGATAAAGAAGGCACCCCTACAAAGTGGACAGCCTAAATGAAGGCAGAGAGAGAGGAAGGACTGGGTTTTTAGGGGAAGGGGTAAGGGAATGTGAATCTCTGCACTCAAGAGCTGGAATGGGCTCCAGAGGAGGAATGGTGTGTGACCCCTGGTTCGGAAACTGAGCCTGGAATGGGAGAGAGGAGGGAAGGGAATGAATAATATTAAACTGCCAAAGCGGACTTGGCTTTTGAACAGTGATTTGAAAAACAAAGATCAGGGACTCTTAACTACAAAATCTCTCTCTGGCCCTATCCAGAACCCTTTTTCAGCCCTGATGCTTAAAATTCACCGTTCAGGGTTTATTTCTTTGCGTATTGACGATGTCCTTGTCTTAAGCCCTATTAAAATATAATGCTTCTGTGAGATGAGTAAAATGCATCAGGAAATACTTTCAGCAATTTGTCAACAACAAAATGACAGCTGGCTGAACGCAAGATTTGGAGGAAGGAAAACAGGGGAGGCGCACATGGGAGAGGGAGCTGCGTGGCAAGAAAGAGGGAAAGGTGTTGGGAGGGGAGGCTTTGCAATTACGTCTCCAGCAGGCCCTGCCTGAGAACACGTCAGGCCAGGTTTGGGGTCAAAAGGAACTTTGTTTGGCCTCAAGTTTGGTGGGCGGTGCCCAGGCCCCAGTCCTGAAGGGGATCACATATCGTGTTCAGCTAATGGCCATCAGGAATGAGAGTGTGACTTTGGAATAGTCCATCTTACTTGGTTTGAAGGGAGAAAGAGGGTGTGCCAACTCACGGAAGACTCCAGTTTCTCTTCCGCTTCTGGGGAAACATGAGGAAGGCAGCCCCAGATTTGGATATTCTCAGACCCTGTTAGGAATCTGCTCGTGCAGCCTGCAAACGGGTCAGAATTTCCATGAAACTTGGTCATCTTCTGCAGGGTATGCATTGCACTTGTCTCCAGATTTGGATTCTATTGCCCACCCATTCTCTAGTAACTGATATGTCACATAGCTTGTGGTGAGACAGCTAAAAAGTTGAAAAGTGAACTGGCAGAGCAGAGAAAAGAAATGGAAGAGGAAAATCAACCCATCGCAAAGAAGACATCCACATAAAGAAAATACAGAGTAAGAAGTTGGATGGAAATGTCAGGGACATGGATAACAGACCTAAAGGAATTATCATTTTAGAATCATTAAGATACAATTTTAGAAAATAAAGTGAGAGCAATACGACGAAAACTATGAAAGGCAGAAGGTAGACAAAAGCTATCATATGTACATGAAAGTAGATGTCCATTTCGTAGGTGTCATGGACTGAATGTGTGTCCCCCTCTCCCCAAATTCATATATCAAAGCCCTAATCCCTAGTGTGACTGTATTTGGAGATACGCCTCTGAGGGGGTAATTAAGGTTAAAATAAATGAGGTCATAAAGGTAGGGCCCTGATCCAAGAGGATGTGTCCTTACAAGAGGAAACCCCAGAGACCTCTCACTCTGTCTCTGTCTGTCCATCTCGCTCTCGACCAAGCGAACACATGGTGAGGAGATAGATGCCCATCGGCAAGCGGGGAAGATGTTCGCCGGAACCCAGCCATGGTGACACGCTGATCTCATACTTGCAGTCTCCAGAACTGTGAGAAGTTAACATCTGTCATTTAAGCCACATAGTCTGTGGTATTTCATTACAGTGGCCCAAGCCGACTTACACAAGAGGTGAGGAAGTTAAGGCACAAAGAGATTAAGTAACTTAGCCAAGTTCACTTAGGTCAGCAGCAGAGCTGATGTTTGGCACCTGCCGTGTGGTTCCGGGGTCCGTGTTCTAAACTGCTGTCCTCTATAGCCTCTCATGGGATACAAAATAAATGGAGTCTGGAAATATTCGGAGATATGATAAAAGAAAGTTTTGTTGAAATGTTAGGAGGAATGGTCAAATATCATAAGGCATTTACTGTGTCAGGCTATATAAAACAGCTGACAACAGAAAACCTAATAAAGTGATCTCCATTAAAGTAACTCATGATAAAGAATTTTTAAAAAATAGTCTTATGGCACTCAAGAAATCATAAGTATGAGAAAAATATGAGTGACCTCACACTACTCCATGACAACATCTAATAATAAGCTACATTGACCACTCATGAAGAATCCATATGAAAAGTAATTCTGATTGCTTTATTTTTAGGTTTACTTTCATTTACACTTCTGGCCCAAACAATTGCATATATTATATGAAAATTACATTTTATGTTAATTTTTTATCTCACTACTGTCAGTAGAACACAAATTATGTGAAAATCTCAATTATAAAAACGTAATGTGTGACTTGGCTAAAATATCAAAAATAAATACCTAATACTTCACAAATTATGTATGTACTTGATCACTTATTTGAACATCGAAACACATCAGTTGGAGGAAAAATAATTATATTCAATTCTCTATGATAGTCACCAACTTTTAGCCATATTCAGAAACTATAGTTTTACATGTTTTTTAGTTTTGTCATTATGAAGGTATATTTGTCAAAGTTGGAGGAGAAAGAGAATTTCATTTAACAGTTAGCATTTATAACACTTAGATGTTTAGGCACAGGTTAAGTGAGTTTTTTTTTTTTTAAGATTTTATTTATTTATTTGACACAGAGCGATCACAAGTAGGCAGAGAGGCAGGCAGAGAGAAAGGAGGAAGCAGGCTCCCCGCTGAGCAGGGAGCCCCATGGGGGCCTCGATCCCAGGACGCTGAGATCATGACCTGAGCCGAAAGCAGAGGCTTTAACCCACTGAGCCACCCAGGCGCCCAAGTGAGTTTTTATTTTACTGTTGCCTCAGTCCTCACAAAAGTTAGGGCCAAATTGACTAGCATAAATAATAATAATCATGAAGTAGAGAGAAAGAGCAGGATACTAATTTCCTTATAATTTATATGAGAGAATCAATAAACACTGTTGAAAGTCAAAAAGGAAGTTTTGTAAAGAAAAAATATTCTCAATCTGTAACTGCTTTCCATAATATTCCCTTTCAAATTTTAAGCATCTTTTAGAAATTAAAAAAAAATAAGCTGAAGACTGATATGCTTTGTTTTATTGGCTTTTATCACGTTAACATTTGGATAAGTTAAACTTAATACATTTTAATAAAAATAGCTTGTCTAGTAACTTTTGTGAAATTTGTTTTCCAACCCTGCTTCTTCTATCTATATATAGATTGCTGGAATGATGTTCCCTAAAGTTCCCTGACACCTCTATTAGGAATTACTTCTACAGAGGTGCCTTCAGGAAATTTTTTTCTTTGCTCTTTGTACTCTATATTCTTTGATTTTTCCTCCAAGACTGCAATCATTTTCTCAAAAAAAAATCATAAAAGTGCATTTGTATATACATATTTAGAGAAAACAAAGATAACTGTATTAGCTTCATCTCCCAGGGCACAGTAATTGTTCCACAGTTTGTTGGATTGGGGTTCCCTGGTTTGATGATACCAGCCTATGTCATCTCATTTAGATTCCATCTGAGCTAATTTGCATCATCCTTGCTGATTTGCATAGCACCATATGCTGCCCCGACTGAATCTTTGCACAGTATGAAATAATTCCTTTTGACAGGATAACCACTATTACAGCAGGTAGGCCAAACTGTAATCAAATTAAGGACTCAGTAACTAGACAATTAGGTTTAGCCCACCACCAAATGCTGGCACTAACCTGTTCAAGGTATCTCGAGAGCATTTGGTGGGAAATGGCTTGAGGACCACTTAGAACATCACTGCAGTGTGAACATGACACCTCCTGAAGATTCTTATTCATAAGCTGTTTAGGCCTTATCAATGGTGTTAAATCCTGATTTTTGCCATATCTTGAAAAATGAACATTTTAGTCCATGCTTCAAAACCCAAAGGTATAGACCCAGGACCAAGAATGCAAATACAAATTGGCTTTTCTGTTTAGCCCCATGGCCTCATGCATTAGTTTAATAACCACATGTTTAAATTTTCGTGCCATAGGTTAATGTTTAATGTTTAATTAGCTGACCAGAAGATACAGTTGCGTACTCTGGAATGTAATGTTCAGATGACCTTTCCTATCCTACAAACCTGCCATCTTCCCTCCGTCTCATTTCTGTGCTGTCAGGAAGCAAGCATTTCAGTAAGGTGCAGAGTGTGGATATTACAGTTATCTCATAGAAAATTCCTGCTCAAGCACGCAGGTCACAGGACTCTAGGAATCCCTTTACATTCTGAAACTTCACCCTTTCCCTTGATCAGCATGAGGCGCTTGACCCCTAGATTCTCTAGAAAATTGCCCCCCTCCCCAATGTGTGCGTGTGTGCAGAACTGAGACCTCTGCCCCCCAAGCAGACCCTGAAGTGTCTGAGTTGAAAAATTCACCCTGGAAATGATGGGATGGGAGAGGTCAGAGTTCCATTGGACATCTCTAGGAGTGAGCAAAGCTTCTGTTCCTCAGTGGGCTGAGCCATTCTGTAGGATGCCAGGGAGGTGAGAATGCTTTTCCACATCTCCTGAAGTTTGAAGAAAAAAACTCAAGGGTTTAATTGTGGGGTCTGACGGCTTTTTTATAACCTGAGTCTTTAGGAACAGTCAATTAAAGGTTTACCTGCTGGAGCATTTTGCAGAACAAATCAATATCTCATTTATTAAAAATTAAGAACCCATAAGTTTCGAATACACAAGTGAAAAAGCTGGGGTGGGGCATGTAGCAATGAAAGCTTGGAGGACTATGCGGCGGGGGAGGGGGAAGCATAGCATATATTTATGATTTTAAATATACCACAAAGTTCAGAGTGTTGTTATGCTGTACTGCATGGCATTAGCATAATCAAGTTTGCTTACTTTTAGTTTATGAGCTATGAGCTGCAGTTAGGCTTGATTTGTATTCTGTTTTTTCCAGATCACAGGCTCCAGCTCTGAAAGCAGGAGGAGTTAAAGAAGGGACTCGCGGAGGCTGGAGAGGGTAAGCAGACTACCGGCCTTCTTTGAAATTGAATAGGAAACAGAAAAAATGGCCAGGTAGAGAATTTTTTTTCTTTTAAGATTTTATTTACTTATTTTGAGAGAGACAGAGACAGAGAGTGCATGAGTGGGAGGAGGGCAGAGGTGGAGGGAGAAAGAGACTCTCAAGCAGATTCCCTGCTGAACATAGAGCCTGGTGCAAGGTTCGATCTTAACCTGAGATCATAACCTGAGCCGAAATCAAGAGTGGGATGTTTAATCGACTGAGCCACCCAGGGGCCCCCTTGGAGACTTTTCTTACTGAACTTTCCACTTGTAAATTTTGAGTGGGTCTCTTCACCCAAAAAACAGCCCCATCCCCAGAAAATAGTTCCTCTCCCCACCCCATACCATAACTCTAAAAACAACAGGCCTTTAGCATTCCATAGATGCTCTTGCCTGCCCACTCCACAGCTCCACAGTCACTGATTGGCTCCTCTGATCAGTACTTGTAGCCACAAGTTCTCAAGCTCGTTTGTGCATTTGGATCACCTTGAGAGTTTCAGAAAACACCCAGGCCTTGGTCCCACCCCACAAAAATTCTGATATAATTGGTATGGGGCGCAGGCTGGGCATTGGGATTCTTTTTTTTTTTTTTTTTTAAAGATTTTTTTATTTATTTATTTCACAGAGGGAGAGAGATCACAAGGAGGCGGGGGGGGGGGAGCAGGCTCCCCGCTGAGCAGGGAGCCCGATGCGGGCCTCGATCCCAGGACCCTGAGATCATGACCTGAGCCGAAAGCAGAGGCTTTAACCCACTGAGCCACCCAGGCGCCCTGGGCGCTGGGATTCTTAAATTCCCTAAGTAATTCTGATGTGCTGCCACATTTGAGAACCACTGAAAGGGTTGGTGCTTCTCAAACTCTGGCCTTCAGACTGGCAGCATCAGGACCCCCTGGAAGCTTGTCTATCACCACCTTAATCCTTTATCTCTGGGCTCTACCTCTTCCCTGGCAGGTCTCCCTGCTACCAACTTTGCACCTCACACAGAAGCAGGCTGATCGCTTCATAAACTTTTCTCAAATTGTCACCATCACTCTCCCCCCATGGCGAAACATTCAGATGGCTTTTAGAGAAACTCCAGACAGGGCATCATGAACTTTGGCCTCTGTCTTCATCTCTGAGCCCCCTTCTTCCTCACTTCCTCTCCTGCAGCCTCAGGAGCTCATCTCTGCTGTGGGCCTCCATACTGCCCCTTTCCTCCATCCACAACTCCCTTTTCCCAGGAAATTGCATGGCTGTCTTCTTCACCTCGAGGCTAAACTCAAGACCTCAGAGAGGTCTTCCCCTGACCACACTCTCTGAAGCCAGTTCTCTTCTCAACTTATAATACTCCAATGTCTTGGCCTATCACTATCTGAATTATCCCGTTAACGTTTGGGGTTTTTTCCTCAGTGTTCCTCTATATGTATCACCACCAGAATATAAATTCAGGAGAGTAGATACCTTGTCTGTTTTGTTTCTTATGTAATGGGCCTCCCATAAATCAAAGAGAATTGTGGCAGGAAATGTGACCTATTCTATCTCCACTTCCACGTTAATTCATTTAGTTTTATAGTAGTTATAAACAAAAAGAGTTGACAAAACTAGCTGTGCAGGTTTGGAGAAATCCATGGAAATGGACGCATATTTGAGCCATCAGCTGTAACCCCAGTGAGCTGTGGTACCACGTGATATGGTGGGAATGAATCATGACTGCTCTCTGCTCTCTTTTTTCAGATCTTGCCTGTATGCTATGCTTTAAGGCCCTATTCAGTTCTATGATGTTTTGCATATTTCTTGCCACCTAAAGGAATCACATTCAATTTGCCACTCCCTCCTCATCTGACATCCATATGCCACAGAAGACACACCTGGTAGGTGTTCTATTATTTCACCTATCATTTTATCTTTATTTTTTTAAAGATTTTATTTATTTATTTGACAGAGAGAGAGAGAGATCACAAGTAGGCGGAGAGGCAGGCAGAGAGAGAGGAGGAAGTAGGCTCCCTGCTGAGCAGAGAGCCCGATGCGGGGCTCCATCCCAGGACCCTGAGACCATGACCTGAGCCAAAGGCAGATGCTTAACCCACTCAGCCACCCAGGCACCCCTCCTTTTATCTTTATGATAGACTTATACTACTTGATGGCAAAAAACCCAAATAATCTGACTTAAAAATAGGCAGAGGATTTGAATAGACAGGTACATGAAAAGATGCTCAACATCATTAATCATCAGGGAAATGCAAATCAAAATTACAATGAGATATCACCTCACACCTATACAAACAGTTATTATAAAAAAGAAAGGAGGTAACAAGTGTTAATAAGAACATGGAGAAAAAAGAACCCTTGTGCATTGTTGGTGGGAATGCAAACTGGTGCAACCACTGTGGAAAACAGTATGGAGGTTCCTCAATTAAAAATAGAGCTACCCTATGAGCCAGCGATTCCACTCCCGGATCTGTATCCAAAGGAAATGAAATCACTATGTTGAAGAAATACCTATACTCCTGTGTTCATTGCAGCACCATTCAGAATAACCAAGACATGAAAACAGTTTGTGTCCATTGACAGATGAATGGATAAAGAAGACGTGGTGTCTATATGGTATATATATATATATATATGCAATGGTACATTTTTTTTGGCCATAAAAAGAAGAAACTCCTGACATTTGTGACAACATGGATGGACCATGGGGGCATTATGATAAATGAAATAAGTCAGACAGAGAAAGACAAAAACTGTTATGATATTATTTATATGTGGAATCTAAAAAACCAAACTCATAGGAACAGAAGGTAGAATTGTTGCCAGGACTGGGAGTTAGGAAAAACGAGAAGATGTTTGTCAAAGGTACCAGCTTCTAGTTATAAAGTGAATAAGTTCTGGGGATCTAATGCACAGCACGGTGACCATAGTTAACAATAGTGTATTATATACTTGAAAGTTGCTTAGGGAGTAGATCTTAAATGTTCTCAGACACAAAAAATAGTAATTATGTGGGGTGATGGATGTGTTCACTAACCTTATTGTGGTAGTTATTTCAGAATATATGCTTGTATCAAATCATCACATTGTATATCTTAAACGTGTACAGTGCTTATATGTCAACTATATCTTAATGAAGCTGAGGAAAGTTCTTTCATGATTCGGGGATATTTTATGTTCGACCTACACAATGACTCATGGTCTTTCCTCAGTTTTCATTTTCTTTTCAAAAGATGGAAGAACTTTTATAATGTTGTCCGAGAGATTTAGTTTCATACAAGGAGTGGTTAAGTGGGTTATTAATATTTTTCTCTCCTTCTTTACACGTAGACACATACACAGACACACACACTTCTTTCTGTGGTTTCCCAATATGTCCTCTCTCACATGGGAACCTTCGATCAATAGGTCGTTTTTAATCTAAACAACTTACTCTCTTCTCAGTGCTGTAGTTGTTGTTCTTAAATATTACAAGGTTTTTTCTTTACCTCTATGAGAAAGTCATCTTACAAAGGAGGAAGAAGAGAAAAGAAAATATTAAACACAGCGTTGCCTCAAGTCCACTGGAATTCACCGCAACTGTTATTAAAAGTTCACCTCATTAATGGAAACTGAGCTACACTGCTATTCAAATTGGAGTTTAAACTAAGATCATCCGAACCGATGACAGGTATGTAAGAAAGCAAGTATATTAAAAATGCCAGTGGTGGGGTGCCTGGGTGGCTCAGTCACTTAGCATCCAACTCATGATGTGAAAGGCTTGGGTGGTGTTCTTGGGGTCGTGAGTTCGAGCCCTATGTCAGGCTCTGCGTAACATTCTCTCTCTTTCCCTCTATCTCTTCTCCTCCTCCCCCACACTATCTCTGTCTCTCTAAAAAAAAGTCGGTGGTATAATCTTGCTGCATATACTGTTGTTCACAGTAACATTCTTCCAAGTTGGTTGTGTGCTTAAAATTTCAACATAAAAAGCCAGAGGAGAAGGAGGAGAAGGAGATGGAAGATCGTCAAAGAGCTTCTCTTTCCTTATTTCTCCCCTTCATGAAAGTGCTATTTATAGTAAATTGTGGTATTCATATCTCTCTGAAAAATAAACTAGAAGAGGGAATAAGCAGGACATGACTACGAATGATGCCTCCATTAAGAATTTCCATCTTTTTCAAGTTTCAAGTTTAACTTAGGCACTTATGACCCAGGGGAAGAGAGGGTCTTGGGCTGCTCAACTCGTTTCCAGTCTGAAGCAGGAGCACTTCGCGGATGCCCAGAGACCTCGTCAAAAGCCTGTGACTGGAGCTCAGGAGGACCTCCTGCACCTCCCGGACTGACACACAAACTGTCCGTGTGGGGAAGGAGGGAAAGGAGAAAGAAAGGAAATAATAACTTTGTAACAGTCTGCCATCGTTTTCACTTCTCCTTTTGCTAATTCAGGTGTCAGTAGCTAGCCGATGTTTTATTTTAATTCTGTTCACTAAAAAAAAAAGAGCGCGAGAGAGGAAAGCAAAGAAATTAAAGAAAGAAAAGAAGAGAAAAAGAAAAAGAAAAAGAAAAGAAAAAAAAGATCCTGCCTGTGTAACGTGCCCATCTTAGGTTTCACCAGCCAGGGAGCACACGCTGTTTGAATATCCACATCTCAATGGCTGAGAGCCCCCCACACATTTGACTGTTTTACCGCACCCACCCCATTTCCAGGGTAGCTGGTCTTTATGATTCACCTCTACTGCTTTCTAAACTTAGACTCTGTCTCATGGAGACTCGGCAGTCCTGCCCTGATGTTTCTGGGGAGGGACCATTCTGATTCTAGAACACAACTCTTGCTGCGGAAATGGAAAATGAGCTGTTCTCCACGTCCAGGGAACTGGAAGGCTACCTGGCGCCTGGGAGCCAGAGATCCTTATCGGAAGGGGAGGGTGGGGCCAGGAATGTGGAGGGTGGAAGACAGGATTTCCTGTGGAAATTCAGCTCGAGTCTCAAAATACCACTGGAACTAGTGATGCAGCTCTTTCCTCGTCCTCTCCCCTACCACATCAGCAGCCCACACATGAGCAGCTCCTCGGAGATCCAGGTCCGAGTTGGGAATGCGCCTGTACCACACAGTCCTGAGTGCTGCCTGGACCTAGCCGAGATCTGAAGGGATGTGCCAAATGTGTGCAGGGCAGCCCCTTCAGAAAAGAGGGGAGACAATGACTTCACTTCTAGCTTTGGAAAAGAGTAAGGTTCCCAGCATAAGAGTACATGAGCAGCCCTCAAGTATTTGGAGATCTGTTCTTCTACTGTCCAAAACACACATGCACGTGCACGTGCACACACACTGGTAGTGAGTAGCTGGATGTGGTAGATTGGAGGTGTGGGCAAATTCCAATGCACGTTCGACTGAGAGCAGACCCAGTTGCCTCCCTGTGAATCTGGCTGGCCTGTGTCTGGCTGAGAGTACAGAGGAGTGGAATCTACACTGGATCTGTGTCTGGTCTCTGAGCTTCTACCCTGACCTCTTGGAGCACCGCACCCTCATCTAAATCCCAGCACCCTGCTAGAAAACCTGGGTGGAGAGGGGGTGGTCCCTGCTGGATCCAGCCTTCCAGCCATCCTGCCCAGGCCCCAGGCATTCGAGTGAAGCTCTGGCCCCTCCAGATGAGCCCGGGCACTGGCTGAATACCACAGGCTGACCCCAGTAACGCCACCCGATGCAGAGAAATCGGCCAGCCCCTGACCTGTATGCAATGGCTGGTGTTTTAATTCACTAAGATGGGGACTACTCTGTCATATAGATCCTGGAGCCTTGGGTAAGGACCATTTCTCCTTTAATCGTTTCTCCTCTAAGTGCTCAGAACTCCCGGCCCCGTTCCTTATCTGATGCCCCTCACCAGACTCTTTTCCACTGGGTGCAGACCTTTTGGGACCCCAAAAGTACAGTCCTCGTGGCAACAACCAGTTCATTAGACGAGTCAACTCAACTCCTCCCAGCAATTTTAGCTACACCTATTATACGCGAAGAGACTCACTCAAAATATTGGAGCCCCATTCTCTGTCCAGCCAGGATATCCTGTTAGACTTATTTTACAAGTTGCAATAATTGGTATTTTAAAGCTTTTTAAAAAGGTTAGCTGATGAAGATTAAGCAGGAGAAAAGATAAATATGTTCAGGTTTTTTTTTTATAGAATTTGAGTGGAAGGAAATATTCAAGGATGGAAAGTGCATGAATAATTATGGTACTTTATTTATTTATTTATTTATTTTTTAAAAGATTTTATTTATTTATTTATTTCACAGAGGGAGAGAGATCACAAGGAGGCAGAGAAAGCAGGCAGAGAGAGAGGGGGGGAAGCAGTCTCCCCGCTGAGCAGGGAGCCTGATGCGGGCCTCGATCCCAGGACCCTGAGATCATGACCTGAGCCGAAAGCAGAGGCTTTAACCCACTGAGCCACCCAGGCGCCCAGAATAATTATGGTACTTTAATCCTTCCTTAGTTTTCCTTGGTAACCATTATGTTTTCTCTTCCCCGAGTTGCAATTCCTAAAGACGGTGCTGCATTTCAGTATATAAACCCAAAAGTTTGTGATTAATATTCTCCATTAGAGCTATTTTTTCCCCTCAATTTCTCTTTCTCTTCCCCTGCTAAAATTAGCATTTCTCGCTGGGATCCATAGTTAAGTCAGTGTGTTGCTCTAGCTCTGAGTCAGATGCCAAGAACACCTTTCCAATCTGGCTCCCAGGGTGTTGGCGTTGATGTGTTACCCTGGGACATCAATATGATGTTCAGTGATGCATAGTTCTTTCTGTTCTCAGGGCTGCCTTTGACTGTTTATAGAACAGCAAGAAACAGACTAATCTTCACCTGCTGACAAAGTGAGTGTGGGTGAGATGCTTCTAGATTCATGGTGGTGATGCTCATAACCAATGATCAGCTGAGATTAGGTACAGCTTACAGGAGGCAGGAGCTTACTGGATCCTAGATCCTCAAATGGCCTTTTCATGAGATTTGTGTGTGAAGAGACCTGTTCTTAGCTGGCCAAAAGCAAGAAAGATTTGGGAGTTGGATGTGTCGAAGTGACTATGCTCCATTTATCAAGGGATCTTTAATTATTTTCTGATATTCTCACATCCAGTTGCACTGTATTTGTGAAAAGCATAAAAAGATAGTTTGAGTGAGAAAGAATTGAAGGGCTTCATTAGAACTTGTTTTTTCAAGTTATAGAAAAACTTGAGTGGTCATGGGACTTATTATCCAAACTACAATGCTTTAAGAGTGAAAGAAGATACCACTAATAATTATAATGGGACAATGGGTATAAACTTGGACTGTTCTAGGCAAATGGGTCACAATTTCACCCTTAAAATACCAAAATGCAAATTGACTTAAGCAATAAAGGGGATTTCAGTGGTCCAACGAGAACTCCGGAGGCTGAGTGGGCTTCAACACAGTTCAACCTGTTTCTTCCAATAGCTCTCTGCTGCTTCCTGGATGGTACATTTATCCTAGGACTGGTTCTTCCTGGGGTCACAGGATGAGCGTCTGTAGTAATTGGAGCATCACGCTGCTGTTTTACATCAAGCAACAGGGAGAGTGCTTCTGTCCCAGCCTTCTCAGCAGGATTTTTGAAGTTTAGACGTTTATGTCACATGCCTGCCACTACGTAAATGGCATGGCCAAGGAAATGGAAGGCCTTGACTGGTTTCAACCAACAAGGGCCCTCTGTTGGAGCTGTGAGTGGGGTCAGTTTCTGACAAGTACCGGGGCAATTTGGGGATGAGTGACTTTTTTTTTCATTAGAACCTGAATAATATTAAGAAATGAGGGGGGAGGAATACTCTATAGATAATCAGCAAACACCTACTCTGTTGGAAACAAACCTGGAATGTAATGAAGTGACTTGCTTTATGCTGTGGTAGTTAGGAGGAGAATTTCTGAGGTATAAATCCAGGTTTTACCACTTAATAGGCATGTGAATTTGGACAAGTTGTTTAATTTCAATCTCATTTCCCCAACTTGGAAAATGAGATGATAGTATTCACTGGCCTTATATGATTGCTATGGTATTAAATAAGATATGCAAAGCACTTGTGACCTTGTCTGGCTCATAGTAAGTGCTTAATAAGTATGAGTTTCTGACTGCCTTCAGCTCAGGTCATGATCCCAGGGTCCTGGGATCGAGGCCCACATCGGACTCCCTGCTCAGCGGAGAGCCTGCTTCTCCCTCTCCCTCTGCCTGCTGCTCTGCCTACTTGTGCTCTCTATCTCTCTGTCAAATAAATAAAATCCTAAAAATAAATAATAAATAAATAAATAAATAAGAATTTCTACTGTAATGGTCACTTAATTGACTCTTGAGGGGATGTTCATGGGAATGTGTAAAGAAATGTTAAGGTATCAACAGTAGAGAAATCCATTTACTTGGTTGGGGGAAATAATGAAGGCAAAAATAAGAGCCGGAGGAAGGAGTGGGTCAGGGCTGCCTAAGCAGATGAGTAAAGTTGGGTTTATGAAAATTTAAACTGGCTCCTGTCCAAGGTGAGTCTGTCATTCTTAAACATTACAAGACTCTCTTAGGAGCCTTTTCCAATGTTTCACGGTCAAGAAATTCTCCCTTATATTCAAGGTAAATTCCTCCAGTTGTCACATTCGCCCACTTTATGTCTTCACACAGGATAAAACACGGGTAAAGATTTAACCGACTTGGAGAGCGAGGATGGAACTTTAGAGACGTTGCAAAGGAAAAGTGACAAGGCTTAGTGACATCTATTTCTTAGCGACGGGGAGAAAACGGGAGTGTCAGATGCAGCCTTGTGATAGTGAGCATGAAAGATGAGGGAGACAGTGGTGCCTCTGACACACAGGGAGAGGGGAGAGGTTGGTCTGCCTGATAAGGAGTGAGATTTATAAATATAAGGTAGTGGTATCCCCAGAGCTTTGATAGTAAAATCAAAATGGTCCCAGAATAATAAAGAAGACATATCCTCTTCCTCCCTGTGCTCTCCTAGATATGCAGGCCATTAAAAAGAGAGGGAAGGGGAAAATGTTGCAAACAGTGAGAACTTTTAGCCATCTGTACGCATTCTGGCAAGGTTTACTCATTTAAAAAACATCAAAAACAAAACAAAACAAAACAAAACAAAAACCCAGATATTACCAAGTCCTAGTTTTGGGGTGTGTGTGTGTGTGTGCTCACGCGTGCGGGGGTTGGGGGGGCTGGTAGTGTAGAGATGGTTGTTGGCTTTTCTTTGCTTCCCAGGGACTTTGGTAGCAAAAGCAGTACTTTCTCGCACCAGTTATCAATCAAGTGAGCCTTGTACATTGTACATGCAGTCTGAACCATTCTCAACAACCACACATGTGCAGTCATTACAGTTTTTGTTTTCCTGTATTTCCCTATGGATTTTCTGGAACACTAGTCTCCTGTATTTAAAAGAAGTTCTTTTTCTTATGACTAGCTTCAACAAAAGACAAACCAGATTATTTAAAATTTGGTTGATTATTGTATATAGCTGCATTAACTTATATAACTACGTTAAATATAACTTCTCCAAAAATTAAATTCATTTTCATTATAAAAGGTTATCTGTGGTTTTATAAGTACTTGATTTAACTTGCTATGCACATAGCTTCTGGTAATTCATTTTGCATTGAAAATATTGAAGAGTAGGGGTCTGCTTCTGAAATTCGTACATTGATTTGGGAAAAGAAATATTTAGTATCGCTGGTAGAAAATTGAAATCCTAAAGAGGATTCTGTGCCATGAAAAAGAAAGAATATGAAAAGAATTTGGTTTTTTCTTCTGTTTTTGCTTTCCCAGCATACTTGTGTCACAAATTATGGATTTTTTATACAACTATCTTTTCTCCATTATCAAACTGATTTCAAGTAACATGCTTTCTTTAAAAATGTAGTTGTTCAAAAAGTGATTGCGAGTGAATGAATGAATCTATTACACCTGAGAAAATAATTCAGGTTTCTGAATTTGCCCATGAGTTGCACTGAAATATTCTGTGTCTTGATGCAAATTTATGGGTACAATATACTTGCATTTTATATTTTAAAATTATCTGACCCAGTTTATTAATATGTTTAAGAATTTAATTCTTGCTTAACCACTTGACCTACCACTGTCCACTAGTCGCAATTACATAACAACTTAAACTGACACTTAATAAGTATGTAAATGAAAGCACCCTAACATAATACAGGTATCTTCCTAAGTGCCAATTATATGCCTCAACATTCCCTTCAATTTGAATGTGTTAGTAAGAATCTAATTACACTGGTTTATAGCTGATGGAATTACAGAAGGAGAAGATTTCTCTCCTACATACTTATTAGACCTCAATAAGTGTTCCTTTGCAATCTGTTGCTATTCAATTACCAAGTAATAACTGTCTTAATGAATCTAATTGAAATGCTTATTTCAGACTCCTATCACCAAAAAAAAAAAAAAAAAAAGAGTTCACTTAGAGTGATTCCACTGGTTGGGGCCTGACTTGTTTATCCAGAAAGAAGTAACTGTACTGGGAAGAGGTTCACATTTGTGACAGTTTTTGCAGAGTTTCAAGGACATTCCCTTCTCCATTATCCATATACCATAAAACTGAAGCCCCTCCAAAAACTCTGCTCTTCAAACCCATGCCTGCAAGAACAATCACACAGTCAGTCACTGGGCCTGCATTTTCCCCTCACAATGAGAAACTTTGGTTTTGCTTTCCTCAATGAAGACAGGACAATGAAAAAACTTAAATTATCAATAGCTAATATAGAAAGAGTAAGTCCTGGTGCCAATACTGCCTAAACACTTTACATCTAAAAACTCATTTAATCTCCATGATCTCCCTAAGAGGTATACACATAATTATCATACGCATTTAACAGATGAAGAAACTGAAGGTAGTTTACTCTATGGAGAAAAGCAAGTTTGTTCAGCATAGAGGCTAATTAATGGCAGAGATCATGGAGCAACCCCAGGTCAACTGGCTTCAGCAGTAGGAACTCACAAAAGTTACACTCGAAACACGTGAGAACTTGGTTAATACAATCTCTTGTTACTTAGGAAATTGAGGGTTGGAACTCATATGCAAAGATAGAACAACAAAATAGTTACAAAACAAAAACAACAAAACCCTTTGAGTTAGATGTTCTATGTAACACTTCCTGCTCCCTCCCTCTGCCATTTTGTAACTTTTGTTTCCATCAGCAACTGTTAAATTCATTCATTTCAAGAAGATGGCAGAATTTGATTGAAGGAATGTATATGAGGGCAGCCCAAAACATACCACTGTGTTTATTTTCTTAAAGAAATGTAAATTTTATTGGCCAGAAGTGAGATTGATTCAGGGACCTGGGGATTCCCGACAATTCACAATTTTTATGCAGATTTTGTACGGCTGCCCCACGTAGGTACAACCACCTCTGGAGAACCAGGAGAGCCTGGGAGCTGCTGACGCGGATGTGCTAAGCCTGGAGACTCACTGAAAGTCAGGTTAGCCTCAGCTGGCCGTGCTCTTCAAAGATTGTATCCTCACAGTCACGGAGATGGCCAGACACCACAGTCTAGTGCTAAGACAGATGCTGTATGGATTATCTTCTCCAAAAATGATGATGGGTCAAGTAACACCTCATTGATGGCAGGGATTTCTGATGCATAGTTTGTCTATGGAAATTACAACGATTTTAGATATACAAAAAGACCTATCTGACGAGACTAAAACCAATGCTTTGCATAAATTATCTAAGTTTGCTGAGGTATCATCCCATGACTTACATGAGTGTGGCTTTTATTTGTAACCACTGGTTCCTCTCAGCAGTGCCTGGCGTCCTTGCCCCAGGAATAGCCAGGAAGGGAGTCCCTCAGGCCCGTCTCTGTCCCTCCTTGGCATCTGTGTGGCATTCTCATTCTAAGCTGTGAGGTTTTTCTGCAGACATCCATGCTGGTTCATGCCAATTCCAGGGGCTTTAGGGTTCCTTTGGAATTCACTCAGGAACAGCTTTTAAGGAGCAAAGGTCCTGATATCTACCCAGTTAACAATATCGAAACAGAGACTTCTAATAGAGCAATAACTTCTTTTCTATGGAAAGAACAAACAAACAAACAAATATAATAGGAATAAGTTACTTATCCTCTTGAGGAAGCCCTGAATTCCTCCAGGCAGCTAACCGAATCATTTTTGAGTTCCATTTACATGCCACGGCACTGTACTGGGTTCCCTGGTTTAAGATTTATAGCCTGGAGAACTACAGTTTATAGTTGTGAGGAAGCTCCTAGGAATGTCCTTACAATGATGTCCATGGGAAAATTGCCATGAGGAGCAGGGAACAGAGCATTACCCAGTGGACTGGGGAGACCCCAGGCCCTGAGACCTTGACCTAGCCTGTCTAAGAGGTGTCCCTGAAGGCTCTTGGTCTCATCGTGAGAAAGAGTTCAAGGACAGGCACAACACAGAGGATGAGCAGTACAGACAGGAAGGTTTATTAAAGCAAAAGTACACTCTCATGATGTGGGAGCAGGCAAGCTGGAGAGAGAGCTGATGCTGGGGTTTGGGTTTTTGCCTTTCATTGATAGCTGTTAACAAGGGGGTGGAATATTCATTACTAGAGGCGGGGACTTCTTAGAAGCAAGTGTTCCTGCTTTTTCTTCCTTATTGGGTCGGGGGTTTCCGGCCTACTTTGTCAGCCATCTTGCGTTTGTGCGTGGTTTGATGTGGCTTCTTGTGGCTTTATTTTGGATTGCTGCCAGAACAGGCCTCTGAATTTCCTGATAGCTGGCCATGACTTCCTCCCTGCTGGCCTCCAGGCATCCTGTGAGAACCCAACGAAGGGCCTCTAACAACAGGATGGCGATATGAGAGTTTTAGTTAATCGTGTCCTTCCTACACAGAAAAAGCCCGGAACAAAAGTTCATGTAGACATCCAGCAGCCAGGGCCAGTTCTGTGCAGGGAAACTGGTTTATGGAACAAAATTCAAAAATTGTCAGGAATTTTTTTAAGTCCAAAATTGATGTGGCGGGTGGTAATGATTACTTATAGGTACAGAAAGATCATATGGATTTGAAATACTTTCATTCGACATTTTAAAATCTTTTAAATGTGAATCTGCATACGTGTAAACCCTAGTCACAAGCAGTAATTTTAGTAGAGCATGTGGAAATTTTTTTCTGCAGGGGAATAGATTGTATAGTATTTACAGAACATGCACTACATACTCTATTCTAGATGGATTTTTTTTTTTTGAGATAGTGTGTTGTTTGGCTTTGAACTTTGACAAAGGTTATTTATTTATTAAATTGGGGCTATTTTTACTTTGTTGTTGCTTGGAGGTGCAATATCCACAATCTTTGAAGTGTTTGGTTCAATCTTTGAACCACCCTACCTCCTACTCCCCGCCCCCGCCTCTCTCTCACCTCTTGTTTTTCTTGGTTGGCTCTTCAATTTTTCTCTTAAAGTATCCAAATCAACTTGAGACTCCCTATTTTGGGCCCAAGGACTTGATGTGGGTAAAGTTGAATGATTTAAACCCTAGATTTAGAGATCTTGATGCAATTGGAAAGGAAATAATCCCAGGCTACCCATAGTGAAAAGGGAAGTTTACAGCATTGAGGAAGAGAGTGTCTTTCATTTGTTCGACACATAGTTACTGAGTATCAAATGTGTTCCAGAGGGTAAGGCCCTGATTGAAATGAAGTCCTGTCTCTGGAGAGTGCACATAATGATTGGATAAAATAAGTAGACAATATACAACAAATAATAGAATATCTGATGGTGTTATAAAAGGGATAAAAAATAAAGGTAGAGCTCAGGAAGAAAGGGTGATTTCAAGTACTAAGGACTCCTGTGAGAAGGCAACATTTGAATTGAGACCTTACAAACTATGTAACTTTAGATCAATCACTTAACCTTATCGAGTCTCTTCAGGGTAAAATTAGGTTGAAAGTACCCAGTTCTTAGTTTAGCATAAGGACAAAGGAGAGGAAAAAAATATATATAAAGTAGTCCCACAAATAGTTATTACTGTCATTGACAAAATACTATGTCAGTCAGGGTACAAGCAAGAAAATCACAACACACTCATATTAGGATAATTTGAGTACAGTTTCACAGGGGAAGAATTTACAAAACTGTGGATGGGTGTGGGGAAACGAGAACGGAAAGTGCAGTGTCTGGGGTCTAATGAGAGCGGACATGAGTATCAACTCTAGGCCCACAGGAGAACAGAGTGTGGTTAGGCACTTGGAGGCAGAGAGCTGTATGGAGCGGGCAGCCAGACTAAGCTAAAACCTTCTGTTTCATGGCCTTGAGATGTCTGAGGGTCTAATTCTGTGCAGGATTAGGTTAGGTTACAAAGGTGTGCTAGCTACTGGGGTCTGCCACCGACAGGCTTACAGTGAAGAATGGGAAATGACATGTACGGAGATTTGACTGAGATGTAGACTATAATTAGGGCAATCAAAGGGGTTCATAGAAAGACTAAGGAACCTCAGAGCCTGGATTGCTTCCAGCCAACAGATTAGAGGAAGAGCCAGAGAAGAGGTGACTGTGTTTGTCCTGGACCTTAAAGCAGAGACAGGATTCGCACATGCAGCAGCGTGGAATACCCTCCAGGAGCAGAAAATGGGAAGTTGAGTTTGACTGGAGCCTCTGGCACTAGAACGGGATTCAGACTGATCAGTTCTATGACTCTGTCTAATCTTTACCCCCTTGCCCTTCTCCCTTCCTCTTTCAACCTGTACCTTCTCTCTCCGTCTTTCATGGACTTTCTCATTTTTCCTACACCGTTGTTGGTCTCTTTTAGGAGAGGAGGCTGTGGGTGAATGTTGTGGGGCCCCGAGGAGCATCACGCAGCACACTGTACCTAGATTTCCGCAGCTCTAGCTCAGTCCTAGGCTGGGACTAGACATCACTTGGCAGGATGGGAAATGACAGGAAATAAAAAACAAAATGACCCTAGAACGAGGGCTATTTGTCTCTTTAACCCAATTCTTCTGCTTGTCTCCCCATTTTCCAAGAACCAGAAACAGAAAACATTGGGAAATTAAATGGGAAATAGATTTTAGAGAATGTGAGCTTGTCCTTTGTCCTCAGTCTGCCACTACCCCTTTTGCAAACCCACCCAATACCCAATACCGGAGGGTATTCCCACGCTGCTGCATGTGGACAAATGAGCTGGTACTTGAGTCAGGAACATTCTCGTGGGTCCCAGAACAGCAGCACTTTCTAACATGCTCTCCAGCCACGCAGACTAGAGGCTGCTTCTCTCACAAGACAGCGTGCTTAAGGAAAAATGAAAAAAAAGAAAAAAAGGAAAAATGAATAAACTATCCTGCACCTATCTTTGCATGCTTTCCCCTTCTCCTTCTCTTTCTGCTCCTCCTCCTCCTCGCCTCTTCTTTCTTCTTTTTTTTTTTTTGGTTCATTTCTTCATTCACCGTGGTGGCCCAATTAAAATAGAAAGCTCAAACTCAGTGCCTTCTCACGGGTTTCCCTAGGTGCTTTCACACTGCTCACTGAATGTACATTGAATGAATGAGTGTTTGCAAAAGGGTACCAAGGTTGAAGAGCCATCATAATTACCCCACTGTGTCCACTTTAATTGCCATTTATTATCTTTCTTCTCCCCTCCAGTAAGCTTTGCCCAGACTGGGGAGAGAAACAATACTTTGTTCATCTTCGAATCTCTAGGAACTAGAAGACTATCTATGCTTCATAATAGGTTCTCAGTGCATACTTGTCTGAATGAATGAATAACTAAACTAATGAATGGACAATCCTGGTTTGTAAGCATGATTTAGGGAAATGATGGAACATAATAAGGTCCCATTCTTGAGGCCATTTTGGCAAAGGCTTTGTATACAAGACTGAGGTGGTTGGACTTTATTACTTAATCTTTTTGCTCTAGGAATGAGTGAAGATTTTGAAGGAGTCAGGCAATAATTTAGTGATCAAGCCTATTGAGAAAGATCATTCTGATGGTTATGCAACATCTAAGTTACTCTTGATCTCAAAGTGTGACAATGGAAACTTCAGTGAACAAAGGACTTTTTAGTTTAAACACTGATGTGGCTGCCTTAAATCTATTGTCTATTAATGGAAATAAATACACATTACCCCCTCTTCTATTAATGGAAATAAATATACTTTATTCACCGTAAGTGGCCGAAGAGTGTTGTATACTTTTAGGAGACAATGTGTCCTCTTAAAACTAGTATAAACTAAGTGTGTACAATTATTTATCATTTCGGTAAAGTATAAAGTCATAAGGAACTCCTAGACCTTAATGGCAATCAAGACTGTCCTCAAACGAAGGGAGAGTAGTGCTCATCTTCTCACGCTTAACATCTCTCTGGGAAAGAGAATTCTTTGATTTCTGTGGCCCTTCAAGGTGCTGGACATCAAGTTGCATGTTGTAGTCAATCTAAGATGTGAAAGGTTAGATTTGTAGGAGCAGACTACTTTGTTTCTGTCATCTGAGTAGCTTGCCCATGATGGTCACACCTTAGCATAGTTTTGGTCAGTCACTTGGGATTTTCTCGGAGTAACCTGAAGTGTTTGGGGCTGAGAATAGCTCAGATCCATATCCCTGTGCTTTTTTTGTACCTCTAAAACCATACTGAACACTTTTTTGTTAACATCATAAATATTGATTACTCACTATGACATATTATATATGGCTATAAATTTTTTTACTGCTCCTTCCATAAAGCAGTCTGTTTTCTCCCACTCCCTGAATCTGGACCGGCCTTATGACTTGCTTTGACCAAAAGCAAGTGGCAGATATGATTTGGTGTGATTTCCAGGCCTCTGCTTAAAGAGACCTCAGAGCCTCTACTCTCCCTCCCTTGGACCTCTGCACCTTGAAGCAAGCCCAGGCTAGTGTTTCCGAAGATGAGAGAGCCTGTGGAGAGGGAGAAAAACAGAGAAAGTCCCTGTAGTAATAGAGGTCCAGCCATCCCAGACATCCTAGCTGAGGCCCAAGATGGATGAGGTCATCCGGGACCAGCCAGCCTCACAGGAGCTCTACTAACTGACTGATTGCAAACACACAAGTAAGCCCAGCTCACCCCCATGTGAAGCAGAGGTGAGCTGTCCTAACTGAGCCCAACTGCCAACCTACAGATTTGTGAGAAATAAATGGTTATTGTTGTCAGCCAGTAAATTTGGGGGTATTGTGGAAGACAGATTCTAAAGATGCCCTCCTGCCAAGATCCCCGTTCTTTTGTTATTCAATCAAACACTAAAGTAGGTACTGCTGTGAATGGAGTTTTCAAATATAATTAAAGCCCCAAGTCAGCTGACCTTGTGATAGGGCCCTGACATGATGATTTAAAATGCTGAAATGAGCACTTTAAAAATCAGTCAGGTTTTCTCCGGCTTCTTAGAGAAGGGTACATCATAGAGATCCAAAGAATGAGAAGGACTTGTTGAATGCTTGCCGATTCACAGCTAGAAGGGGCCATGAGACGAGGGATATGGGAGCCTCTGGAAGCTCAGAGCAGAGCCTCAGCTGACAGCTAGTGAGGGGGCTGGGACCTCAGTCATACAACCACAAGAAATGGATTTCTACAGAGATCCTGGAAGAGTTGAAAGCAGATTCTTGCCCAGAACCCTCGTTTAGCCACGGCCTCGATTTCAGCCTTGTGAGACTCTGAGCCGAGAACCTAGGCCAGCCTGCCTACATTATCTCTGACCTCCAGAACCAGGTGCTAATGAGTCTCCACGTGTGTTCTGATTTGTTATGCGATGATAGAAAATTTATATGAGCAGTTTATTTCATAGTCCTCGATGACAAATACACACACTAACATTTTTACGACACATGGAAAGACACAACACAGAGTAGGGGATTTCAATTCTGGCTGCACATAGAAATCTTGTGGAGAGCACTTTAAAAATACCAATGCGTGGGCCTACCCCAGAGATGCTGATTTAATTGATTTAATTGTTCTGGGATGTGGCCCAGGCATTGGTATTTTTGAAAAGCTCCCCAGGTGATTCTAATATCCAGCTAGAATTGAAAACCACGAATATAGAACAAAATATATATGGACAGATAGATGAGAGAGAGAGGGTGATTTCCAGCCCCTCAGCCCCCATCCCCCTCCATGCTGAGATAACCACTTTAAGAGGAAGCTGGTGACTAAATTCTACCACCCATTCCAATATGTGGGTTTCTTTCTCATACCCAGCAACTCAGGGACACTGGCAGGCTAACCTACAATTCAGCTCCATTTGACACGACCTACTTGAAGGTAGCGTCAGATTCCACAGGTGAGAGATTCAGTCCTACAAGACTGCTCTGTGTCTCTCCACTTCAGATGCCAGTTCTAGTTCAGGCTGTTGCCTGTGCTTCTGACTAATTCTGACTAACCGGCTATAGATTGGAGATTCCAACAACCCCCCTTCTTGAATTCAACTAATTTGCTAGAGTGGCTTACAGAACTCGGAGAAACATTTCATTTACTAGGTTATGGGTTTATTATAAAAGGGTTTAACTCAGGAACAGCCTGATGAAAGAGATGCACAGGACAAGGTATGGGGAAAGGGTATGGGATGCCCATGCCCTCTCCAGGCATGCCACACTCCTAGCACCACCATGGAAGCTCTCTGAACCCCATCCTTTTAGGTTTTTATGGAGGCTTCATTACATAGGTACAGTTGATTAAAAAATCAGCCATTGCCAATCAGCCATTGCCAATCAATTCAACTTCTAGTCCCTCTCCCCTACCTGGAAATGGGGGGGCAGTGAGGGGAGTGGCAAGATGGAAAGATCCAACTCTCTTATCACAGTTGACTCCACTGGCAACTAGTTCCTATCAGTAGATTATCTAAGGGTTTTCCTAAAGCTGCCCCATTAGTATATATAAAAAAAGACACCTTTATCTTTCTCCTCACTGGAAATGCCAAGGGTTCTAGGAGCTCTGTGCCAAGAGCTGGATGACCACATATATATTTGTTATAAATCACAATATCACAATGGCTCTATCACTTAGGGGACTTTCAGCTGGAAGAAACAGTATTAGAACAGCAATGGGAGAGCAAGAACATTAATTTCTCCCTTAATAGCAAATCCAGATATGGGGGGCTCTAAAGTTGGCTAGTTCAGGAGCTCTATGCAGCCATCAAGGGCTTTCCATCTCTTTGGTCTGCCATCTTCAGCATGTGGGCTTTCTCCTACTTTGTCTTTATTATACCAAGATGGCGACTGCTGATCAACAGACCATATGTTACGCCATCATCCAAAGTGCTGAAGTCATTCCTCGTGTACTTTCTTTCTATTAGGGAAGGAAACTTTCCTCAAAGCCATCCCATACTTTCACTCAGGTTCTACCCCCAGAAATGGTTTATATATTCACATCTCACTGTAAGACAGAATAGAGAAGATGCATTTTCAGCCTCTGTAGGGGTAGGTATGTGGGCTCTCCCAGCAAGTTTGAAGCAGGGGAAGGTGGGTGGATGGTGACTGGGTAGACTAACAATCAGGTCAATTCTTTCACACACCTCCTTATGCTCACGTAAAAATACTTATGTTTATATATATGAACATATGAGATTATATCCTAAATGTCCTTTTTACTGTGGTCGTGCTTCCTCTCACATTGCGTTATTATTATTATAGTTTTGACTCACTGCACTTTACCCCAGTAATAAATGTTCCCACCTGGTGTTTATTCTATTTATAATTTTTTCAGTGCTTATATAAAGCATAAAAAATGTGCACCCTTATGTGATGGAGGTGAGGGGGGTGATTTATTTAACAAAATAGGATCATGTAGCATATTATGGCAATTCTTTCAAGTCAGGTACATACAATCACTTAGGTGTCTTGCTTAATCTACAAACATTACCCATTAGTGCCAACTTTTCCTCTGATTTCCAAGTTTTTCCCTCTGATTCAACTCTCCACTGCCTTCAACTTTTATCAAAGAGCCCAATTTAGACTGAGTACAGAACTCTCTAACCTAACCCATACTTTTTTGTTTGGGATGTCAGGCAACAGAGTTACGAGGCCGAGTATTCTCCAAGTACTTCTGTAGTTTTAACTGGCTGTTGTTAACTGACTATATCTAACTCGCTGCTCACTAGAAGAGAAGTTTTCTGGGTCTTCTGTCTTTAATTTTATCCCTCCTAAGCTTCTGGAAGCTGCATTATCTCCTAGGGGAATGTAAGACTTTGGGATAATGTTTTGCATTTCCAAACATGCCACATTTTCCCATGACTTTTGCTACCCAAATGGTCAAAGTTTCCTATTGCAGGCTGGAGAGGAATTCATTCTTTTCAGACCCCCTTCCTTCTCTTTCCATGTTTATTCCAACAGAGGGTTTCTTCACAAAGCTCTAAAATTCAACTGTTCTGCCAAGAATTTCTGTTTTGTTTTATTGTTGTTTATTTTTAGGAGCTACAGGTTTTCTGTTATTTTTTAGTTAGATGTGAACAAAACCAAACAGTTGTTAGACAAATTTACATAAGAGTTATGTTATAGATTTCTGTCAGAGTTAGCCCGAATCTTCTGTCTTTCTTCTAAACAACTCCCTCCATATCCTGGTATCTGAGGAGAGAAGCAGCCAAAGACCTGATCACTGGAAAACGGCATAAAACCATTCAAAAAGGATTACAGCAAAATGTGATTCTTGGCCACCTTTAGTTCAGGCACAGGGTTTTGTCAGATCCAGGCCTGATCAGATTCTAATCAAATATGAGTAAGGCTAAGAGCAGCAGGGGTCTCAAAAAGTTGTAACTAGTGTGTCCTCAGTGGGCCCAGGCGACCTGTTTTAGGTAGTGGAGATTTAGAAACTAAAATTACTCAATGGGGGTGGTTTCATATGTAAAGATGGAAAAGTATTCTTTCTTGAGAGGTATCTCTTAATTACCTGGTAGTAGGTGACTAATTGAAAATCAAGGCACAAGTCCAGTTATGTGACTAATTAACATGTTTTTCATACTGAGGGTAATTTTCTCTATAGTGGCTTCATTCTCCCTTTTATATCTTAAGTTTATTTTCAGAGAACAAGAAATTGAATTGTCTTGCTAATTGACACTCTTGATGTAAGTTAGGACTGTGGAAACACCAATGACAAAAGATGATAATACAACATCACTTATCATCAGGGAAATGCAAATCATTACCTTACAAGTGTCAGAATGACTAAATTCAGAAAGATAAGAAAAAACAAGAGTTGGTGAGGATGTGGAGAAAAAGGAACATTCCTGCAGTGTTAGGAATGCAAGCTGGTGCAACTGCTGTGGAAGACAAGACGGAGGCTCCTTAAAAAATTAAAACTAGAATGACCATAGGATCCCAAAATTCCACTACTAGGTATTTACCACCCTGCTTCAAAAAAAAACCCCAAACACTGATTTGAAAAGACATATAGACTGGTATGCTCATTGAAGCATTATTTACAATAGCCAAGGTATGGAAGAAGCCCAAGTGTGTATCAGTAGATGAATGGATAAAGATGTGGGGTGTGTGTGTGTGTGTTAGTGTGTGTATAGAGAGAGAGTGGAATATTCTCCAACCATGAAAAAGAATGAAATCTTGCCATTCGCAACAATGTGAATGTAGCTAGAGAGTAATAGGCTAAGTGACATAAGTCTGTCAGAGAAAGACAAATACCATATGATATCACTCATATGTGGAATTTAAGAAACAAAATAAATGAACAAAGAAAAAAGAGACAAACAAACAACCGGTGGTTGCCAGAGGGGAGGTAGATGGGGGGGGGTGAACGGGTAAAAGGGATTAAGAGCACACTTACCGTGGTAAGCACCAAGTATAGAAGTATAGAACTGTTGAATCACTATGTTGTACACCTGAAATTAATATAACATTGTATGTTAATTATTCTTCAATTAAAAAAAATATGATGATATATAGCTAACTGACAGCTTAGAGGCTGAATTCCATTTTGGCCGGCTACACTGGTTAAGATGGTCCAAACACACCTTTAATATCTGTGGTCCACAGCTATGAGGGATGGGAGGAGCAAAGCCCCTTCTTCAAAGAGAGAACTTGTTAAATTGAGAAAACGCATTTTTTTCAAAGTTTTATTTGTTTAAGTAATCTCTACATTCAACCTGGGGCTCGAACTCATGACCCGGAGATCAAGAGTTGCACGCTCCTCCCCCTGAGCCAGCCAGGAGCCCCCAGATTCACTTTTTTTTTTAAGTAGGGGGAGGAGAGGAAACGCAGGGACTTTTGAAAGGGGGTGTGGCTTTCCTGACAGCCTTAACAGGCGCGCTGTCACAAAGGAGAGGATTTTGGGCTACTAATTATTTCCTATTTTCACAAGTTATCATTACCCTAACAATCTCATTGTCCTCAGAGCTACCTGCTCTCTATTCATTAGCTTCCTTGCTTTTTGTTATTCTGGAAGCCAGTGACAGAAGGCAAAGGAGCAAAGGGGGCTTTACAGGTTTCTGTGTCCTCCCGGTTGAGGCTGACTCAGCTTCTCCATTCAGAGTTCCTGCTCTAGGCTCTCAGGCTGCTCAGCCATGCTGCCCTGGTTAATCTGCCTCAGTCATAATTCTGTCCCTTGGAAGCCTCTTTTCTGCCTTTCAATATTTTCACAGTTCCCATATTTCAACAGTGTGGTCCTAGCATCTCCTACTAAAAGAGAAATACTGTTTAGACCCTTCAGAACCCGAAGGACATCTAGGTCTATCAAGATCACAGACATCACCCTTGTAGCTAAATTATACCTTCCAGGAGTTTGTTTTTGGCCGTGGATTCATCATCTTTTGAAACCAGGTAACTAAGTAAAGTCAGAGGCTGTTTCCAAGGTGTTTTTTTTTTCTTTTCTAGAATCAAACTTTAAGAGATGTTTCCAAAATATATGTTTGAGTGGAGCATGTTTCAAAACAATGTTAGTTTTAATGATTATAAACAGTTTTCAATATTTTTGTATGTTTCTTTCTGGAGTCCTTTCTATATGTGTATATTTACATTTAAAATGATTTGAATTCTATTGCTTTCTTAAGGTTAGTATTTTGCTATTTTCATTAAATAAATTTATAATAAATATTTATGTTAATTAAGCAAACATCAAGAGTTCAACTGTTTCCATCTCTCTGAATGCGGGTTGCAAAGGAAATTGGAAATAATCTCTGAGTAAGGCCTGGTGATCACACGGACTTATTAAGGGGCAGCCTTAACTGAAGAGCCAGTCATCAAGTCAGGTTGAATCTTAAATTTTGAGTTCAATTCTATGACTAACAAACATCCAGTTGCCTGGGCCAGCAAATGGTCT
This sequence comes from Ailurus styani, assembly GCA_002007465.1. NCBI lineage: Eukaryota > Metazoa > Chordata > Mammalia > Carnivora > Ailuridae > Ailurus > Ailurus styani. Next base: position 612,815 of record LNAC01000720.1, on the reverse strand, counting down.
ATTTTTCACCCTGAGCTGTTGTTGAACTTTGGAGCCTAACTCAAATCCCTAATGTTCACTAACACTAGAGGCTTTCACATTTGCAAAAGTACTCCAAGGGTTCCATTTCCTTTTTATGGTTTCTAAAGTTGTCCCCAAACCCATGGAATGCTCCTTTCAGAATGTCTAAAGAATTCTATAATCCTCTTATTTGGGGACCTGATTTTGCAAGTGCTAAGAAGGGGTTCATGTTTCTACTATGCTTATTAGTATTAACAATGTTGCAAATGTCCAGCCAGGCCATGCTTCCTGACCTAGGACAAAGATCTGGAGCAGTCATTAAGTTTGGTCCTTCAACAGACCTTTTCTATGTGCTTACTCCATGCCTCATGGAGGGCGAGGCAGATCACATCATCAGGAAACATTCTCCTTTAAGATAAAGTCTCACTCCTATAGCTCCCCCAACCATAGGGAGCAGTCAAAAAATTACAACCATATTTAACTCCCAATATGTCACCCCAGCTCAATATGAAGCCATTCTGAAATAAGAAATAAAGTGAATTCTCCCCTGAGACTCTGACAGTCCACAGATGTAGATCTGGCAGGATGCCCAGAAATTTAGATGGGTACAATTTAGACACATCGGGTTAGTTTCTTTTAACATCTCTGCATTCATCCTCTTTGGTTGCTTTCAGCCTACACTGTGTCAACTCAATCCATGGACTTTTTTCCAAATAATTGATTTGGCGTGTTCATTATGATGGCCCAGCATGTGACTGATTCACTGAATGTTTCATCTTTCACTGGATGTTTGGCACGTACTCCTGGATACTGTAATTATTCCACCTTTTTTGTTTCTCCTCATTATACATGAAGTGTTGAAGAGAGGCCATCCTTTCTGATTGAACGCTGATATTCCCTGTCAGTCCTTTCATGGAGGGTGTTGGTTTGTGCACAGGGCATGAGTGTGAGAATATGTGAATTAGCCCTGATATGTGAATTGGCTGTCATCTACATTTCCATAGTCGTCAGCCCCGTTGACCTCAATTTCTGTACCTTGAAAGCGTGAATGACAAATCTTATCCATTTTCAACAAAAAAGTATGTTGAGGATTAACTGCATAGAGCTCAAAAGCACCAGGAAAACCCAAGAAAAGCCTGTCCACCCAAACCAAGTGCTGATCCTCTCTCAGGTACCAATGGATGGGCTCACCATAATTTCTAAAGAAGGAAAAAAACCCATAAAACAAAAAACCCACGTCCTCCAACTAAATCTGTGATTGGGTGATCAATTGTGAGCCCAGCTCACCACAAAGCACAAGGATAGATACACAAAATGCACGAAGTGTGTCTCATCTTTGAATCACAGTCAAATACCCCTTGGAATTGCTATATTCCGAGCAGCAGTCTGACCTCTAATAGTTGTGGAAGTAGCAGCCGCAGCTTTCTGGATCAGTGGTGCCCAAAATAACATCTCAGAGGCATGGTCTATGTTCCAAGTGCTCAGAAGCCATATATTGCATGCTAGTGGCTACCATATTGGCTAGCACCTATACAGGACATCTCCACCAGCACAGAAAGTTCCACTGGATTGGGTTGCTTGACACTGGCAAATCTTTCCTCTCACTACTACACTAAGTAGCCTCAAGTCCACATTTACAGTAGCACCATGTGGGTCCAACTCACACAAATGGAGAACAGTCCTAAGTAACACTGCGTATGTAACAAATGCCTTGTTTTCATACTTTCCTTCACCCAGCGTAGAAGCTAAGATAAACCAAAGGGCATGTTACAAAGAGATTTATCAACCAGTAATCAATACGTAATTTTAAAAAGAATTATATCATGGGCCAGGGTCTAGAAATATTCAATTTTCTTTTATATATGAATTCCAATTGATTCATGGTGTGAATATCCAGGATTTGACTGTCCCCCCACCCCATCCTCTCACCTCCCCTAATCCTCTGTGAATTAAAGATTGATTTTATTATAGGTCCATTTCCTTCTTGTTTGTGGTATCACATCTATTTGATAAAGAATGCAACATTGGCAGAGATTTAAGTATTTCACGTGTTATATATGCAAAAAGGGTAAACATCAACTATAGACCAAGCTGAATGGCTTAAAGTGTATTGTTTATCATGCCTTATTTTATTGCTAATCTCACATATATCTCACATCTAACAGGGAACAGGCCTCATACACCCATAAAAAGCCTACAAACCAAGCTATTGAAAGAGTAATATTTAAGCATAGCATTCATAAAATACGTAATGGAATTGTAGAGTTGACAGATCCCATAGAACTGTCAACAAAATGGATGCCAAGCCATCTCTTTTCAAAAATGAGAAAACTGAAGTCCAGAGCAGTGTAGTGCCACAGAGTTCTTTGCTGAGTGATGGAGTTAAGATTAGAACCCAGTTCCCTCATTTGAAGCCTGGGCTATTTTGGAGACCTCCTTTGTTGCCCTGCTCTGGCAAAGGGGATGGAGAAGATGAGCTGGGAGGGGAAGGCAGAAAGATGGCCACTCTCAGATGGCAGGAAGGCAAATCCTCCTGGTACCTGGCCAGCACTCAGGCCACCCAAGGCCCACTACCTTGGAGGGGAGACATTCTTTCTTCTTAGCTTGCATAGGCATCTCACGTGTTCCACACGGCTTCAAAATTGCCATTTCCCATAGAAACCTAAATGCCAATCAAGGGGATTTCTGGAACAAGAGTACAGGTGGTCTGTCCTGCTTAATTTTTGAGTGTGCCCTTATTAGGTCTTTCTTATGAAAAGCTCTATGTTCTCTAACCCCACTTCTCTCAAATGGTACCTAAGCATTTATCTTGAGGATTCACAGATGTGGTTTTAGGGGTCTGTAAATCCCCTGAAAAGGAAAATGAAATTCAGCTCCCCGTCTGTATTATTCATTAAAGTATCAAAGATATCCATGTTTGAAAAAAAAAAAAAGCCAAGAAAGATCTGCCATAAAGGGAGAAGAGAAAGATGCACTTACTTTATTTATTTATTTATTTGGTGAGACAGAGAGAGAGAGCACAAGCAGGGGAAGGAACAGAGAAACAGGGGAAAGTAGGCTCCCCGCTGAGCAGGGGGGCGGATGGCAGCTCAATCCCAGGACCCTGGAATCACAACCTGAGCCAAAGGCAGATGCTTAACCAACTGAGCCACCCAGGCACCCCAAGAAAGACGCACTTTTCAGAAGGAAAAAAAAATCACTAAATCCAGAGAACCTGTCATGATGACCATAAGACATAAACAATTTAATGGAAATAGGCAATGTAAACTAAGGAGAAATCAATGATTAAGAAGCCCAGGAAGAAACAAGGTTGAAGATAGATTTCCCTGAATTATCTGTTCCTTCTTTCATTTGTCCAAACCCTAAGAGTTATAAACCAACTTCTGCAAGTCAGTGGGATGGGAGAAAACCTTCCACCGTCTTCTCCTGCACTGCAGAGGGGTACAGGCTGAGCCAGACTTCCCACAATGCTGGCACAGGGTTTCGAGTGCCAAGTCAGGCTCCATGACCTGAGGCAGGCAATGCCTCGCTGACTAGCAGCTATAGGGCTGGTAGCTGTAAAAAGGGGCAAATCACCTCCCGCCTATCTTTTCCTCTCATGAGAGGATCCCTGCAAACCCTCCCTCGCATCTCTAGATGAGAGTACACCATGATAGGAATGCAAAAGGATCCCGGAACACCACTGAACTAATATTGAAATACAGCAGCCTGATTAGATGACACCACGAAGGAGAACAAGGCCCCAGACAGGAACATGGCAGCTCCCGCTTCTGCAGAGATGCTGCTGGGGCTCTGGGAGAAAACAGGGCCAGGGAGGAGGTACAGAGGGGGTTGGGGCAGGAGCAGCAGCTGGAATCAAGGGCACAGAGATTGCTATAGACACTCCCATCGTCTCAGAAGTGTTGTGACACCCTCAACACCCACAAGAGGCGATGCCGGTGGCCAGCTCGTCCCAGCCTAAGGCAGGACCAAATGCGATCTTAATTTTATCTTCCACTGCTACAGCTGGGGAAGGGACCTCTTACCATAGTCTATTCAATTAAAGCAATTAAAACAATGAAAACGGGCGCCTGGGTGGCTCAGTGGGTTAAAGCCTCTGCTTTCGGCTCAGGTCATGATCCCAGGGTCCTGGGATCGAGGCCCGCATCGGGCTCCCTGCTCAGCGGGGAGCCTGCTTCCCCCTCTCTCTCTTTGCCTGCCTCTCTGCCTCCTTGTGATCTCTCTCCCTCTGTGAAATAAATAAATCTTAAAAAAAAAAACAAAAAAAAAAACAATGAAAACAGTGGAATGGAGAAAGGCCTTCCACCAAACAGCAAGAAACGTTCATAGGAACCTGGTTTGCCAGCTGTAATTCTGGACTAAAAGGACATCAGCATTTTCACGTGGGGATACAAATCACGCATTTTAAAAATGCCTGCTGAACTAGGCGTGTGGACATGGCAAGTGGCTGGTACGTCTGCCTGAAGCGTTGACCTGGTGAGGCAGGCACATTTCATCGGGTTTTCTGACTTGTTTCTCAGTTTCTCAGGGGTCTGCCTATCGGTATCGGCTCTCCAAGAAGAGAACGGTGGCAGAACCATGACCAAGTAGCAAATATTCCAGATAAGAATATTCTGGTACATTTTAAACGAAACTCTCAGTGGTTGGTGTTGATTGACTATAAAATATTTGTAAAACATGGCAAGTCATAAACCTCTTCAATATCAAGAGGCAGGATATACTGATTTGTATATTTTATTTTGACTTTACATGCGGTGTTAAAAACCCAAAGTACATATTATTTACACATCCACAATACAAGTTTACAAGATATCTATACATGTTAAAGTACTCTATAAAACAGTATAGAGCCACTTCACTTTAGGGTTACTTTTTATGCCGTACCATTAAAAAAGATACAATCTGTGTTTACCTTTGCACAAATGGATAAAGCATTTAAAAAATTAAATTAACAGGATAGAGACTAGATTTTATGTTAGAAATTTCAACATAAATACTGATAGAACTCACATTACAAACTACAAGGCAGCACAATGTTACAAAATGTTATCCGGGTTCACATAGAGTTACTGTTCCATTTTCCGCACGCTGGGATTAATATTGGTAAGGTGAATTCAAACACGTTTGTTGGTGGTGGACTGAGTAGTGTTTATCGTTGGTTGGTTTAATTTATTATTAATCGGTAATATTTTAGTTGCAAAGCTGATGTGTTTCAAGAACAGAAGTTCTTTCTAGTTTTTGAGTTTCCAGAGATCTCGGGGAATCACGTTCTTTACAAAACGATATTCTCAAAGGAAAAGAACAACTGTATCAGTATTCTACAATCTGTATAAAAACGCTCGGGTCTTCTGCAACCCATCCTCCCCCAAGGGGTACAGATCATCAGTGTTACCGCAAGAAATCAGTTGAACTTACTTGTCTGACTAAGTCAGGAGCATTCCTCTGACTTGATACTTTCTAGATTAGGTTCAATAAACCAGAGTGTGGTGTGCAGCATATTAACTGAGACAGTCATCGGGGTTACACATCATCAACTGTAAGTGGCTTCTGCAAAAGTACGAATAAATGACTCTACGGTTCCCGCAGGTGTCACATTACCCGAGAAACCTCATTTGACTTCACATTATCACCATTTCATCCTTAGGAAAGCAGGAGTGGAATGTTTATCATGGCAAAGGGTGTAATGCTGCTATTTGGGTGGATTGTTGGCCAACTAATGGTTCTAGGTTGTTTTTACGATTTTTTAAAAGTCTTTTCAGGTGCTGGTTGAAAAACATTTACAACTGGCACTGGGTAAATGCTGTGCTATACTGGAAACACTTGACATATTTTAGTACTTCTATCATTCTCATGAATAAGGCACAAAATGCACAGATTCAGGTAAACTCACATGTAATATTTACAGTCTACTGTCATTACCTGCATGACTTAGAAGAAAATTCTCATATAACACAACATAGACAACATGATTGCACCACTGTTCGATATTCAGAGACTCTCTGTTAGGCCAATTAGAATTCCTTTCACGCTTCCTTCTTTTGTCTTTTGTTTTGCTCTTTTATCTTGGGGGTAGGAGGAGTTAAAGGAAGAGAAATTGTACGACAGGGGAGAAACCAAACAACATCAAAATAAAACCTTATTAGTGTGTCCGAGGTTAAATACAGTGAGTCAGGCTTGGAGTCACAGTGGACAGGTAAATTTTACTACTGAATACTGGTGGGTAAATCAAGGACACCTCTTAACATCTCTATCTCCTTAAGCTGGCAAGACTGTAATAGAAGTTTTAATGAATAGCAGCACAAAATTACTTAGAACTCTTACATTCTGGCATTGGGGACCATGTGAGTCAAGTTAATCATTTTGATGGTCACATCAGCCTTGATTTTATTTCTTTTCTCAAAGCTGAACCCAATGGACTGCTGTGGGAAGAAGTTATTGTCTCTTGTTCAGTCATGCTCAATGTAAACAAGTCCATAGCACAAAAAGATGCAATGGGCACCAAAACAAATCCTCATGGGTACAGAACACACACACACACACACACACACACACACTCTCTCTCTCTCTCTCTCTCTCACACACATGTGCGTGTGCGGGCACGCACGCACACACATGCACACGCACCACAGTTCATTGGTGGCATGAAAAAAATGCCACACTTGAAAAAAATGCTACAGTTTGGGTCAAAGACCGAATTTTTAGCAAATCGTTTGGTAATCTACAAGTTCATTTCTTTGAGACATTACCATTGTTTTTTGACATTTGTGCAAGAGGCAAGGTGAATGCATACAATTAAAATGTTCACATTTAATGGGAAGACCACACATAACGGTAGTCTAAGTGGAACCCATTTTCAAGTATTTGCTCACAGATTCTTCTGAGTACTGTATCAGCTCTCTATACTGGTAGGGTAGCCCCTGGGAGCTACACATCTCTTTAGCTTCAAACAAAAGAAATGGAATGACCAGCACCTTCCTTTGTTTTCGGGCAAGTACACAGAAGCTTTGCTGTAGTAGCTACATGTGGCAAGTTCTGATGTTGCCAAAGTTAGAAAGAGTTTCTTTGGCCGCTCCGTTCTCTTAAAACACAAGGGAGTCTCTCATCTCAAGGGACCCTTACAACATCCTCCTCTCAACAACACGGACAGGATAAAGCCACATGGAGAATAGCACACTTGAGACCTAGTAAGTGTATTTGTTCAGTGGTCTGACAGATGTGGTCTGAGGAACAAATGAAGGCTTTGGTGGCACATCAGGTTTTAAGGACGGTGTCCTCTTTAGTCCCGTCCTAGGAAGGGTGCCGTTACTGGTATAGCTGCTCTGCCTGGAGAGGGAAGGCTGCAGATGGACACTCACTGGTGTTCCCTGAATATAGTCCACCTTTGCCCCAGTGGGGGTGGGCATGTACCCGCCACGGTTCATACTAGGCTGTCTAGATAACAAAACACCATTGGGTGAGTTTAAGTTTTTAGGCATTGCAGATATAGAGTGCCTCTGGGAGGAATTTTTGTGATAACCCCTTTGTCTTTCCAGAGACGTCATTGGGACTCCAGGAGTGGTGGGGACATCCACCCGCTTGGTTGGGCTATTTCTGGGGAGGGTTGAAGGAGGAGAGTATAGTGATGCCTCCCGGTTAGGGACCTTGGGTGGGACCTCAGACATAGGTCCCACAGGATCCAGCATTAGGGTCTGGTGGGCCATCTGGATATCTCCCATGATGGCTTTGGGGTTGCTGTTTGGGTCATTTAGATGCTTCAGGAGATCGTTGAGGGTATTTCTGGAATCCACAGAACGCCGGTGATCTCTTTTACCGGATGACTTTGTGAGTGGGTGGTCAATGTTTTGAAGCTTCTTTTCAGCTTTGTGAGCATTGGAGTTTGAGAAAGACGTGTTGTAGTCATGAGTAGCATTAGGAAGAACAATGGCACTGGGGATATGCCCATGACTTAATGGGGAATGGGGGGGTGGACTAGAAGGGAAAAACTGTGGGGTTTCCTTTCTTGAGGTCCCATGGCCATGGGCCTTGTCTGAGTGGCTCTTCATGGCCTGCAGGGTCTTCTGGTGAAGTACAGGTGTAGACTCCGGTGTGGGGAGAGCAGCCAGTTCGGGAGGTTGGCCCCGATGGTCCATCACCATGGATTTAGTGTCTCCGTTGGGTGGCAGCTCTTTCCGACTGGTCAGCAGGTTACTGTACAGTTTGGGAGAATCGATATTCTGTTGATATTCCTTGACTGGGCTGTCAAAGAGACCATTCAGTTTGGCAAAACTTCCGCTGGAGTCTGTGCACGACTGGGCAGATTCTGCATCTTTGTGGATCTTCCTGTTTTTCCGAACAAACATGTCACGATAGCAGTATACCGCCACACCTGCAATGAACGCACCCAAAACAAAAGCGGCAAAGACACAGGTGATGAGGACATTCATGTGGACCATCTGGTTGGACTCTCCCGACTGGACCTCCCATCGCACACCTGCAACAGACACACAGGAAAAGAGTCTGAGTGAGGTGCTTCTTTCAAACAATATTAGCCTGAAAATGGCTTCCATTGAGCCAATACTACCTTCACGTGGTCCATATGCCTAGCCTGGAGGGTCAGGGAGACTCTAAAATTCCACCTGTATATTTTTCTTGAGCCATGATCGGATCCCCAGAGACATATTCGATTGCTGCAAATGCCAAGATAACTCTGATCTCCCACTGATTTGTAAGTGTCTTTTTCCCTCGAAATCCCTCTGAGGTAGTTGTTATCTAACATCCAAAATTTTAAGAGTTTGGGGGCCTAAAAATTAGAGTTAGAGAGTACATATTTTCTAAATGGCCAATTTAGAAATGTTTTGTCTCATGATTTTCTCCTAATTCATAAGTCAGGATTTATAGGGCAACTGCTGGAATTAGAAAAATGTATGGATTGGCATAAATGTACATTATGCTGAAATAATTATGCTGATATAATTATGCTATCTTAACTAGAATAAAGACACACAGTTGGTTCACAAATGGAAAGCACCTGCTTGGTCATTGCTAACTACAAATACGGACTTTCATGTTTGCCTTGATTTTTTTTTTTTCATTCCATCCTGGAGTGGATTACTCTTGAATTGCTTGCTATGAAAGAAATCCAGACAGCCTAAAGAAGTATAATATGTAGTAATTAAGTATATTTTCCCATCGTCTTGAGATATTTGAGAAATATTTAAGTTAGAATAGAAGAAGCGTGGATTAGTTTGTAATTATTGGGATTTTTAATGCAACCACAGACATCTAACAGTCAATCAAAGAAATGTTAGTTTAAGAGGTATCCAAGTCTGTTACATGCCATTAGCATAGCTATCCCAGGATAAGGTTAAGTCAGAGTAATTTTGGAGATTCCGTTGCTTTAGGTTAGTACTAAGGCCTGTGAACATTAGTTGCTTTTAATCAATGTTCGGGATTATGGAATTCAGTGGCATTGAGAAAGACAAAGAAAGAAAAGTAGAAAGAAATGATATTACTAAAAGAAACAAAACAGAAAGAATGATTATAAAACCGTTTAAAATGAAAACGTATAAAACCCAAATCAACAGACGTAAATCATAAATGACAAAGTTCTGGCATAAAAACTGATTGGAAACCTGATACCATAGTTTACTAAGCACCAAAGAAGAGATTGTTTTTTTCCCAGAGTAATATGTCTAATAAGCTAACTCAACAGGCAGCTGTTTTCTAACTGCTTTTATTAAGGGCTGAAAGTGATGGCTATGGACAAGTGCTCTGTTATGTTTTATTGCTTGTGACATTCAAGCAACTCACTAGCGCCTTGCATATCCTTTTCGTATTGCATTTGGAATCAAAGCTAAACAGAGGGCTGGGAAAGGCTATTAGACAAAACATCAGATACCAGGATATTTGAAATTAATGAGTTTGGTGTTTCGATGTTGTTGGGGTGATCCTGGAAATTCTCTGACATTGAGCAGACTCTCAGGTCTTTAGGCAGAAACCAACACAGACTAGACTGTCTGACTGGCTATCTCATCACCCCTTTCATTCACGGCTTTCCACCTCTTCGGTCTGTGAAGGGATGCACTCCATACAAGCACAGAAACCAGAGAGAGGGCAGTCAGGGGAGGTGATGTGAACAACAGCAGAGCTGTGTCACTCTACCCCCGGGAAAGCCTATGTCCACCAGCTCCTCAGAGATATCAGGAATCAGGTTTCCACTCAGCAAGAGATGAGTTCCCTGGTGAGGCCTTACCCTTTGGGATACCTGATAAAGGATCAGTAAAATCAGAAGTGTTTGGGTCATCTTGAACTACAAATTTCCGGGAGCTCGTCAGTTTAGGTCTCCAGGTATCAATCACTTTAGGTGTAATTTCTGGGATACTTGCCATTGTGGTAACAGATGATGAAGATACCTCCATGTCTGTGGTGGCAAACAGATTTTTATTAACGTGGGTAGTGCTGACAGATTTCCCTGACTGGTCTGTTGCATTTTTAAGCGAAGTTTCATTCAATTTTACGAGAAAGCCTGTTCTAGGATTTCATAAAAAACACATTCAAAGAGACTACACCAAACCTCTTTCTTGCAAGGGAAAAAGAAAAACTAAGAATTAACCATAAAGACAAATTAAGCAGATTTCAAAACTAGACACAAACTCCTACCAAAACCCCTACGGTCATTAATGACCCTTGTGGAAAAGGTAATCCAAATCCCAAAGATGAACTGCTACTCTCTCGTTTTTGTGCGAGATGGCATCGGTTCATTTCTTTTTGTGCATATGTCTAAAATCATTTTCCTGAACACTTGGAGACTGCGTATCCTTCACTGGGGAACCTACGGGGTAACTTCAGCAGGAAACACCTGGTGAAGTCCCCGTGAACACTGGATTTTCCACCCGACAGAGCAGGCCGTTGTGCTCTGTGGCGGATCTCCCATCCATCTGGGCCCTGAGGCCTCGTGCCATCCGTGGTGAAGCACCAAAGCAGGGAGGAACCTCGCGTGTGCCTCTCAGCACACTCAGGGAATTTCTTCCAAAGAATTAGCAAAAACTCATGCAAAAGAAATGGCATTTCTAAGCTGAATAAGGGCGGTCTGATATGTAAGATCTGCCACCCTTTTCTCCCTTCTGAGGAATGAAACTGCTCTGAGCTTTAGAAGCAGCAGGAGGACCGTAAGTAACTTAAGCTCTTAGCACGTGTGTTACTGATTTCCACAAAGTAGATGTCCCCCTCAGAATGTAAGCATAGGGTTTTAGGTTAAAATTCCAGAGCCCCCCATTCAGACTGGTGGAATGGTTGCAGAGGAAGACTCCAAAACAGACACAGACAGACGGGCACAGAGAGCCCGCTGAACCACCTTCATACCTCAGATACCAGCTTCATTCAACGGGAGCCTTTTACACAACACCGAGACCACAACATTCAAAGATCCCCGGGCTCACCACAAACCATTCAAAAAAAAGATGTCAAAAATGCATAAATACACATTTTGGGGAAATGTGTATTTGTTTACCAGGTCTTAGGAAGGGTGAGGAGAGAAGGGGGAGATAATGAAATTGTGCCATCCATTCGGTAGAGATGGCCAGAGGGGGCATCCACGATGCACAGGGGTGAGAGAGAAGAGAAGCCTGGGCGGGCAGGCGTGCAGCTGGAATGCGGCCTATGTGAACGCACTTGATTTTTCTTACGGGATGTGCCTCAGTCAATGATGAACCGTTAACATGCTACACAGGGGTGGAGTGCTGAGCAAGAAAAAGTCTTTTGGTACCATCGGTGGGATTATGAGTCAAAGCAGAAACATGAAAGGCTGCCAAACTGCGCAAAAGGAGGGGAGAAGGGGCTGAAAATGCTGAACTGAAGGAAAGAAAAGGTTGTTAATTATCAAAAAAATTAAAAAAACTAACCAGATGTTGGACCGCCAAATATTTTGTAATCTGGTGTAGTTGAAGTAGGCAAAATTTCTAAAAGAATTAAAGGAACAAGTAATCAGTAAAAAGTAACCAAAAGAAAGCAAAAATTTATGAATTCCGATTAACTAAAAAAGTCAAAAGAAAAGACTATAAATTAAAAGATTAACCTACTGGTTAGACTACCTTTCTCTAGATTTTCTACAAAATTGTAAACGGTGAAGGAAAAAAAAAAAAAGTAAGAGTCTTCTCTAACGCATCCCCATGACCAAACAGCTCAGCTTTTGCGAAGTTTAAGTCAAATGCTAGGTGGTATGTGTCCTGAGTCATTAAAAGGCTGATTGTAAAACAATGTTCACGTGCAAATGTGGTCAAAAAGAACTGCCAGAAGGGGTAGGAGGAGCCGGGCTTACCATGGCAGTCCCCTAGGTGGGCCGTGTTGCCGTATTCTGTGTCTTGTTCATATCCTCCAGCGCTGTGGTTATGGAAAGCAAATAAGTCTTCGGTTAACAGCCTTCATAGGGACACAAGTGACAACCAGAGCAGAGCCAAGAACACAGACCGATTAGTAAGAATGGGCAGAGAGGGAAAAATGGACATTTCAACACAGCTTGCTAAAATGAGTATTTCTTCTATTCAACATCTGGCCACTAGAATGTTTAAGAGAGGAGAGAGAATTGTTTGTTCTCTCCACCAATGTCCCTCAGGTATTAGCCTATCTACAACCTCCTTTCCTTACTACAGCCCCCGATGTTTTCTGTTCTTTGCTTTGCTTTTTCATTCCTTTCCTCTTTTTTTTCTTTTCTTCTCTTTTCTTTTCTACCTTTTCACTTCTCATTTTTACTTCTCCCATATCAAAAAAAGAAAAGAGAGGAAGAAAAGAACAGAAATAGTACTACTGGCATTTTTCTAAAACGTCTAGCTTTAGAGACCCCAGAGAAGACGGAGGCAGCTCTCAGAAGGTCCTGGCTAACGTGCAGAGCATACTTACAGCATGCCTGGGGTCACTCTGCCACAGGCTCCCTGGCTTAACCAGCCACAGTACGGGTCCCGAGATGCAACACAAGACCTGTATAAAAGCAAACAGAACGGAACTTGGATTTTCTCATCATCAAAGTTCTTGGTGCCGCAAGACCCACGGCAAGGAAAGAAACATCCGCTTACTTTTTACAGGATCCGTAACGCTCACAGCGACTGAGGGGGAGGCGAATCACGCAGCTGGAGAACGCCACATACACAGCGTGATGGTCTTTATCCAACTGCAATGAGATGACCTTTCTGTCCTCCTCATTCTCAGCATTACACCTATATTTGGGGATACATTTTGAAGCCAAGTGTTTAGGAAGTAGAAAGCTACACGAAATATACAAGGCAAGTGGGGTTTGGTTTTGTAATTACTAAGAGCTGGGAGATCCTGAGCAAGATTCTTGGTAGCAAACCAGTTATGTACACAGTTTGGGAAGTAATCATTCTGTGTTTGATCTTCTGCTGCTCTGCACAATTGTTTCAACTTCAGGTTGGACAAAGAGGGCTTTTTTTGTTTGTTTGTTTTGTTTTGTTTTTAAGACTGCTGTCTTGTTCTAGTGATAGAAGGGAACTGTGTTTGTGAAGACCACTTTAGACCACAGGGAAGAAAGAGGACGTTTCAGTGCACCTAAATCTTGCTGTGCTAGACATTTCTGATCTCTCTTTAGTATCCTTTGCTCCATTCTTGTTTGTTTTAATGGTCCAGTTATCTTTTATATCAGTGGTTGGAAGAGTTGTATTGCGAGCTTGTGCTTGTGCATACTTGCAACTAACTGTCTGCTGCAGGCAGCGGCAGAAAATAAGCCTGCAAGGTATCAGGGGTGGGCGCTAACACGTTCTCATTGCCCATAGGTGAGAAATGAAGGCCGGATGATTTTTAAACTCATCCACTGCCCACCATCCTAGCCCTAGTGGGCTCAGGAAAAACAACCAATACAGGATTTATTTCACTAAGGAAGAAAAGAAAAAAACCCGAAACACAAATATGCCAAACCATTGCTAATTCCTGGGGCTCAAAGGAAATTACTAGGTGAAACACACGCCAGAAAGTTTTGAGCCGGGCTGAAAAGCCTTCTCGTAAACTATACCTACTTTGCGTGGTTGTATGCTTCAATCTCTTCCAGTAACACACTGTCATTCAGTGAAAAAGGACTGGTCTTTGCCAAAACTTTAAGCACCACGCCAGCTTCAGAGCCAACGAAGATGACTGTGTAGTTCTGGTGGGGCCCGGCAGTGTGGTCAACAGCAATGGCCGTCAGTCTGTACCTGCCGGGGGAGGAAGGCCAAGTCAGAGGGCGAGGCCAACGGGGAGAGAAGGTAGAGGGGAGGGGGCTGCTGTTCCTGGCACTCTCACCTGATCCGGGTCTTTGTGAACCAGGGCTCGTCAGCAATGGGTGGGACCGCAGAGTCCATCAGAGGGTGGGATTTGATGAACGCCAGGGTCTCATCGGGGAAATCGATGGAGGTTTTGTAAGCTTCGGCAAGGCCATGCTTTGCACAACAGCCAGGCCTGAAAGGAAAACAGTGTGTTTTTTGCCCTCACAAACTGTATCTAAGGGTAAGTGTCCATTCTGAAAGAAGAGGCCAAGAAAGAAAGGAGAGTGAGCAAAACCAGAGGCGCGGCGCTCTCTCCCTGCACGCAGCAGGCTCTCCACATTCACCCCACCGCGGGGCTCTGCAGACTGGCTCTGTCTGCAGTGCCCCCCCTCCCCCGGGGACCCCTTCCTGGCACTGGAGGTTGGCCCCCCTGCTCTCTGAGGATGGATGCTTCCGGTGACCAGAGGGTTTGGTTAAAGCCAAAACCACCTTCTTTTTTTTTTTTCTTTACCTTGGCTTTGGTACTTTGTCTTCGGGGACTGCTGTCCACACAGAATCTGGGGTTTTCTGTTCTTTAAACCGTCCTTTGAATACTTTCTCAATGTCATCCATGCTAAATGCACACACCGCAGACCCAGGAATGCTGCAAAGGGGGACAGCATCGGGGCAAGCATCAGGCAAAGGAGGCCCGCTCCTGGGTCCCAGAAGCAAGCACAGAACAGCTTGAGAAGCGCCACGGCTCTGTTCTCACCTGTTGAGCTGTGTGGTGAACACCCCGACCACAGTGGGGATGCCATTGATTTGTATGATGTCTGTAATGGACTGCAGAACATCAAAGTAGAAAAAGGAATCTCCGGGGACAGAGCAGTTGAGCCGAGCCTTCAGAAATGAAGTCCAGTGTTTCTCCAGGACCCGCTGGGAGCCACCCATGTCGTTTTTACAGATGCGGGCCACACGGGAATACACAGCCTGCCCAGGGGACAAAAGCAGGGCCACAGGGTTATTCGCAGGGAGGGAGAATGGAAACGAAAAGCTGCTATTTAAGGGAGGGACCAAAAAAATGCTAAAGGTATGTCTAGCTCAAAAGAATCTAGCAATCTTCTCTCCAGGGACTTGTCTGGTAGGAATGTAAACTAGATTTACCTGGGAGAAAAGAGGGCCCTTTTCCTGTTCTGCCAAACGAGCTCCCCAAGAAGTGAGCTGTTGAACTGGCTACGGGAATGCAAACCATCCCCACGGTTTCTCTCCCACTTTGTGGCTTCTATTGTTAATGCCATGTGGCATTCTTAAACTTGGCAAAACGAGGTTGCGATGCTTTAAAATTATACGGGCTTTTCCTGAAGCACTCAAAATTGAATAGGGGCTCTACTTTCCATCCTGCCTTTTGATGCTGAGAAAGAATGAACGATCAACAGATTTCTAAAGCGTTAAAGAAGCATCCATAGCTCAAGGGCGCCTGTAGAACACTCTCTGTAGTGACAGAAAAGAATGAAACCTTCTCAAGGCCCAAGGCTGCTCTTCTCACTCTGGCCATTGTTCAGGTGTTTTCCAGCAATTATTCTCATGAGAAGCAATTCACTTCTCTGCACTTGGCCCTAAATGCACCAGTGCTGGAAAACATGCAAAGAGCATAACCCTACCGAAGCGGGCTCGATTCCATGCAGTCCAAGTCCAGAATTCAAGTCAAGTGTATATACTTGCCTTGCCTAAATTATTATGTTCTACAGCAATTTCTCGAAAGAAGAAATAGACATAGTTTCCATATTCTATGGCATGAAGAAAATGTGGCTCTGAAAGAAAAATCGAAAACAAACTGGTTCCTAAAGGATAATTCAATTAGCACAAGACCCCGGCTGCTAGGCATGACTGACGGACGTTGCACAGCTCCAAGTCAGTGAGACTCCAACACACCAACGCGCTCAGGGAGTCCCAATATGGGTGTGTCGAAGCTTCAAGGAACCCACAGTCTTTCATGTCAGCTAATGGACTGTAAAAAGCCTATGGGAACTGAACTACAGCAGAGGTCTTTGTTTCAACAGATTTATTCATTAACCTCTTTAACTAGGGAAGAGAACTTCTTACAATGAGAATAAAAAATTCTTGGTATCTTGACTCCAAAGAACAAAATGGCTCTGTGGAGATAGGAAACTAATCGATTCTCAGGGTTAACTCTGCAGGATAGGTAGATGAGAGTGGATAGGGAACATTATGTGTATTCAGAGTTAGGCAAATTGGCCTATGGAAATGAGGCCTTTCTTTTTTGAGGTCAACCAGGATAAACTTGTAGATGAGTCTACCTTCCTGACATGGTTGCTAATTTACTCTTTCCTTGTCAACGCTCCCACTTACAACCAAAGCAACTTGTACCTCCTCTAAATAAATAATATAAAGTCATGCACTGAGTCTCCAGATGCTATGGCTCCTGTTCCCACTTGGCCATCCCACTACCCTTGGCAAGGCCACAACGCTGCTTTTCAAGAGTACCTTTTATCCATTTGGAATCATATTTTATTGTACGAAGGGCAGATCCATCCCCCATGCTTCGATAAATAACAGCATCGCTGGCCAGGAAGTCAGCCACTGTGGCAGAATACAGCTTCCCATCTAAAACCAGAGTTATAATTTGGGTAAAATAACCGTAATTATCCTGAAGTGTGTTATCCTATGTTGTGTGTTATACCTTTTGGAGTTCTTTCACCTGTCATCCCTATATATACAAATATACCTAGACCTGATGCTCATGGCCAACCTGGGACAGGTTGCCCCATGGTATCACCTCATTTTACAGGTTAAGGATCTGAGTATCAAAAAGTTAGGCAACTTATTCAGGGTCACTGACCTAGTTAAGTCAATCAGAGAAAGACAATTATCATATGATCTCTCTGATATGAGGAACTTGAGGGGCAGGGTGGGGGGTTGTGGGGGGTAGGGAGGGAAAAATAATGAAACAAGATGGGATGGGGAAGGAGACAAACCATAAGAGACTTCTAATCTCATAAAACAAACTGAGGGTTACTGGGGGGTGGGAGGGTAGGGATAGGGTGGATGGGTTATGGACATTGGGGAGGGTTTGTGCTTTGGTGAGGGCTGTGAAAGATGTAAGCCTGATGATTCACAGACCTGTACCCCTTGGGCAAATAATAAAAATAAAATTAAAAAAAAAANTAAATCCTCCTTTTGGGAATTTTTTTTCCCAGTTCCTAGACTGTGAAAACACCTATATCAAGGTAACTACCCCAGTTATGAGCTTTTTTCTTCCTTTAAATTCCCTTTTACCTTCAATGTCATTAATCATTTATATTCATTACACTAAAGGATCTTACCAGCAAAAAGGGCAACATTGGTTTGTCTGGCATCAAATGGGCATCTTGCCAGGCCACTAATTTCCTCCCCGTCGTACTCTAAGGTATTCAACTATAAAAGAAAAATAAATAGCTGGTGTCACATCTGTTCAATGTACCTGTTTGAAGGCAATACTGCTTCATTTGTACTGAAATTCTATTTGAAGAATTTTGTCTTTATTCTTCCACAGCATTAGAGATAAATGGGTTACAGCAGAAAGGATTCAACTCTAACAGCATGACAGTGAAGAAGAAAAAAAAGTTGATAAAAAAAGCACCCCATATGAAATATACTCACCCTATAGTATCTACACATGGGATTAAATGCATTGGTACCACATACAAAAACCATCTCATCGTTTCTTGGAACAAATACTTTAATAAAGTTGTGGCATTCATCCTAAAGAAAGTAATAATTAAATTACTATTAGACATTCCATATATTGACATCATGGGATGAAGTCCACATAAAGGCTAACTCTGGCAGACAACTTCTCTGTTCTACTTACTTTATGTTTGCCTTTCATAGCGCAGTTTTCTCGGTCCTGTTGTCTTGACCGCCACGTCAGTTTCTGTATTAATCAAGCAAAACTAAAGTTCAGTATTTTAACCGAAAATTTTGGGAGTGGAGGGAGATGTTATCCAAGTTCTGAGGGAATGCAAATAAATTTCACTTGCTCACCTTGCTTGGTATTACTTCTGTTTTGGGGATTTCATTTAAGTTTACTGTATAAACTTGATCCCTGTTGGAAACAAGGCAGTAAGTCATATCATGTGAATGCATAAAAAATGTTAAGCTGCTGCTTCTTGTTTTATTTTTTACAGATCTGCCTTTATTGTATTTTGGAGATCATTTGGATTTTCTCTGTCTCCAACAAAGTCAACAAAGAGGACTTTTTCATTAGTGAGATGCTTTTATATATCTCTGTGGTTAGGGAGCAAAGAAAACTCTTCTCTTCAGGCATGGGTCAAACAGCTACTGGTATTAGCATAAGCATACTTCTAATATTTGCTTGAATAATTCCAAGTTAAAAAAGAATAAAGAAAGATTTTTTTGTCCCCCTGCTGCTTTAGGAATAAAGAATGGTGTATAATTTCTTGATAGCAGTAATAAAATAGCACCACTGAAGGCTTTAGCCCTGTATTTTGTTCCTGGTACACAACACTGACTCTTCTCAGTGAATATTTTTGGCTACTTGCAATTTTTGATCACAATCACATAATAGTTTTTCATGAACTAGACACATTAATGCAAGCACCATAAGAGAAAAGAATTTTAATCTAATAAACCAATGAGAGGAAAATTACCTGCCAGCAATATAAAGTGTGTCTCGAATTTTCAACATCAGCTGAAAGTCCAGCCTGTGCTGGGATTCATTGCCTGAAGGGCGTCCTCTAAAAACCGGATATTGCCTTGAATCTGCAAGTAAAAATGGGCTAAACCATCAGTCAGGATTATGGAGCTGAAGAATCAATATACAGCATTGATTAGCTGTATATACTAGTTGTAGAAGGGTTTTAACTAAATTCCTCTCTTAAGGTCTTGAATATAAATGAATAAAAGACGGTGAATGTTAGCAAATGGTCTTTTTCTTTTAACAGAAGATATATAACCTATACATGGGTTCCTTTAGGAAAGCAACCAACAAAGCTTTCCCATTTGCTCCAAACACTAAGAAATGACTCTGGATCAATTAATACGCAACCACGGTTTTAATACATATAAAACTCTCTTTCTAAAAACTAATGCATTTAGAGGATCAAAACCAAAAAAAGCTCCCTTCTCAGCAAAGAAGAATGTTCTTTAGATGACTTACAGTGATAATCAACAGTATTGAGGGGTTCGTCATCTTCGGGAAAGCTGACTGCCCTCAGCTGGGAAATCATCAGGAGAAGCATGTAGGCACAAGGCAGGAAGAACCTCATGGTGGGCCAAGATGAAGTCCGAGCTGCCCCTCCTCAGAAATCCCACTCAGCTACCTGGAGAACAGAAACAATTTGGAAAGATCTCTCTGGTGTGATGCAACTTTCTCATTTGTAATCAGTTCAATTTCACCATGAGCTGTCTCCAGTGCCCCCCTCCCACTGGGATCTCTGGTAGCTGTGGGTGAGGTACTCTGAAAACACAGGCCAAAGATGGCAACGTGCCAGGCCTGATTAACGCATCTGGTGAGCATATTGAAGTTGTAGGCACATTTGCAAGAGTTCTTGAGGTAACTATGTACATCATCACAGCAAGATCACCAGAACCACAAACGGAAATGCTGGCCGCTGACTTGGCAAGAAGATGGACTAAGTTGGGATTAGAATTTTAATTAAACTCCAATCTGCTTCCCTTCCCCCAGCCTGAAATACACCCAATACAGCTTGTCTCTGCAACCTCCCCCCCCCATAAAATGCCCAAGCTATATCGCAAATATCCAGGGAGCTGATGATCCTGTCGCCCTCATCAGATCCTTGCTAAAGGCATTGCCAAACTCCCCGAATTACTCAAGCCTTAGCCCTAAATCCTTAAGCAGAACAGTTCCCTTAGCTTACTAAAACCAACATGGAAGCAAGAACGTGAATGACATTGAATCAGGGTGAAAGGAGAATTAAAAGAAATGAAATGATTTCACGATCTATCAATTAAGCAGGACAGGATTAAAGCTGCACAGCTGACACCAGACCACTGGGGAAGTCGACTTTTTTTACATAAAACCATTTGGACACAAACCAATACCCTTAGTATGCCTGTCCTCTTAGCTTTATTGAACTTTAGAACCATAGGGGGCCTTAGGGACCATCGAGTCCAACCCCCTCATTTTTTTAGGTGAAAAAACCATGGGCTGGAAAAATTAAGGGACTCACTGAATTTCAGGGAGCTCTTTAGAGCACAATCAGGGTACAGGCTCACATCATCTGAGTTTCCATCCAGTCTCTTGTCATCAAATTAAATGAGGAAATGAAGTGACGGGTTTGGGGTTTTTTTTCTTCAAAAATACAGCATTACAAAAAATCTTTTTGGGCTAATGAATACATTCATTATCTTTACTGAAGTGATATTTCACAGGTATATGCATATGTTAGATTTTACCAAATTGTACAGTTACAATGTGCAATGTATTGTATGTCAGCATTCAACAAAGCCCATAGTATGAATTGCATAATATTACCCATCAAAAAAATTTTAAAAATCTTTAGCTGTTATTGATTTACTATAAAAGAAAATTAGGGCTCTGCTGGGCCAATGGGATGGCTTTTTTGAAACTGTAAATGCTCTACTTTGCAACAATACTACCCCAACCCAGCCACAATTATCCCTTACAGGTACTGTACCGAACAGTATAGCCGTTAGCTTTATCTCCGTTCTCATCTACCTAAGAACTTTAGAAGAGATCATGAGAATTCTGGGTAAGTCCAACCACTCAACTGGGTACTTAATATGCCTCTTTTGTCTTCTTAATGTCAAACACACAGATGCACAGGCATGTGAACTATGCAATGCTCTCAATGTTTGTCTTTCTAACTAAAGTAGAAGCCACATATATGTGAGTTTTAGAATCCTAGTTTTGCAAAAGAGAGAACAATCTTGCAACACATGTTTTCTTAATGGAGGATTAATCCAGCAGTAAGTTAACACATTGAAAATGCCCTGTTAAAAGCACGGCAGAGTGAGACCTGTAGCAGTACCGTTTTGTACTCAAGTCGAAAGAGTGTGGATATTGGCAGTAGCCTGACATGGGCTTGGTTGGAACTCCACAATTACTAGCTGATTGACCTGAGGAAGCTTCTTCTGTTTCTCTGAGCATTCATTTCTTTATTTATAATATGGGGGTAATACCACCTTATCCACTGGGTGAAAAGGAAGTAAATGTCTGGCTCCCATAAATTCTGAGCAAAGTTAGTCCTCCTCATCTATTCCCTGTTGAACAGCATGCACATGACCTTGACCTAAGAATCCGAGTAGAGTCTGGGAAAAAGATGTCTTAATATATTAAATCTATTTGCCCAGTTTTCCCCCACAAACAGTTATTTTGAAATACAAAAGGATTATTTTTAGAATAATTTTCACAACTTGAACTTATTTATCAAACCTAGAAAAGAAGGTAAAAAACAATCACTGTCAATCCTAAAATCCTAACACTAACAACTGTAATGACTTGGTTTAGTCTTCTTGTCACATGCACATATTTTCAATGATGACATGGTGACCTCTTTTAAGGTACAACTTCTCTTAAAGAAGAGCCTTTCTGCTCACTTTTCCAGCAGGCTTCCATGTTTCGCCAGTTATACAGACCCTGGAAAGTTGAAATAGTATAAACACATGGAAATGTTGCTGTAAGAACAACATTCTGCTATGACATCAATCCCAAACTTTATCCTCTGGATGGAAAGTGACTGGGTGTTTCTGCTGGGTGTCAGGGTTAAAAATCAGGAGCATCCATCAATCCTAAAGAAACTTAGAAATATCTGTGTAAAAACAAGAGGCCGACCGTTGTGTGAATCTTTCTCCACCATGACAGGTAACTGAATGGTTCACATCATGGGGGCCGAACCTTGATGTCCCAGACGACAGGACAGGGAGGGGCCCCCACTAGGAAGGGCGTCTCTCACATCTGCGATTCCAGCATTGAGGCTAAGGATGAAGTCACGGCTGACTCACTGGCAAGCACCAAGTTGCAGGCTGAGCTATCATTTCCTATAACTCACTCAACTCATCTGACACTGCAGAAGGCAATTTCTCCTCATACCCTACCCCCACCCATCTCATCCTCTAAAAATAAAGCCCCACCACTAATTGCTTCCTGTCCCTGCATAAAGCTTTATTTTAAAAAATTACTTTCAGATTTGCCATAGAAATTATAAATGGAAGTAGTTAATGTAAAATATATATCAAAGTAAGACTGAGTCGGGATGGGAATAGAAATATCTGCGAGAAATGATCCAGGAAGATTTATTTGTATATAAACCCCTCAGACTATCTGGCTTTTACCTTATTTAAAGAAATATCTCCGAATTCTGGGGCTCAGTAAAATCCTGAGACTAGTTATGCTGTTATGTGAGACTAGTTATGTTCTCCTTCAGAACAAGTCAAGAGGTAGGAGAAAATGTTGGAAGAGAATATAGACCTTGGGGTTTGAAAAGTCTGGTTCAAATTTGCTTGTGCCATTTACTTCCTGGCTCTGGGACCTTATTTAATACTTAACCTCCTAAAGCCTCAGTTTCCTTAAGTGTAAATTAGGTAAATTGCCATTACTACCTCCTACGATCTCCTGAGGATTAAAGGAGACAACCTATATAAAACACCTAACATAGAGCCTGGCCCATAGTTAATGCGTAGTAAATTTTAGTGGGTATTATTATGACTATTATTGTTACATCTTATTGGGCAAAAATGACCCCAGAAGTCATTTCCCCTTCTTTCCCAGAAGGGGAAAGAAATGTTTATTACTCTTTTATCATGTATAATCATTCACGAAACCATTTATGAATGCCAACATAACAACGATAGGGGTGTTCTTATAGGATTAAGATCCAGTTTCACAGGGGCACCTGGGTGGCTCAGTCATTAAGTGTCTGCCTTTGGCTCAGATCATGATCCCAGGGTCCTGGGATTGAGCCCCGCATCAGACTCCCTGCTTAGCGGGAAGCCTGGTTCTCCATCTCCAGTTCCCCCATGCTTGTTTTCCCTCTCTCACTGTGTCTCTCTCTGACAAATGAATAAATAAAATTTGGGGAAAAAAAAGATCCAGTTTCACAGACATAGATGCTTCTGAGGAGGAGGAAACCACCTTCCTCATGTGTAAGGGTATAGTAAAGATCATGCCTAAATGAGATTTTTTTCCTTTCAGCCAGAGAACAGGGGAAACTGAGTAAGTATATTTTGTCATTTTTTGGTATTATATATAGGCATCTCCCACATATATCTAATGTTAAAGCCTAAATATAATGAGGGAAGTTCTTAAAAGCAGTTCAGAGCTGCCAAGATAGCAAGGGTTTCAGTGGCAGAATCCTTGAGAGAAGGGAGAGTGCCAGGAAATGAGCTCCACACTTAGCACTTGATTTCATATTATGGGATTTGCTAATTCTTCTTCTTCTTTTTCTTTCTTCTTCTTCTTCTTCTTCTTCTTCTTCTTCTTCTTCTTCTTCTTCTTCTTCTTCTTCTTCTTCCTTCTTCTTCTTCTTCTTCTTCTTCTTCCTTCTTCTTCTTCTTCTTCTTCCTTCTTCTTCTTCCTTCTTCTTCTTCTTCTTCTTCTTCTTCTTCTTCTTCTTCTTCTAACATTTCATTTTTTTTTTGAGAGAAAGAGAGAGAGAGAGTGGTGGGGGAGGCAGAGAGAGAGAATCTTCAAGAAGACTCCCCACCGAGCACAGAACCTGATGTGGGGCTTGATCTCAAGACTCTGAGATCATGACCTGAGCAGAAACCAAGAGTTGGGCACTTAACCAACTGAGCCACCCAGGTGCCCCAGGATTTGCTAATTCATAAGCTACCTAAAGATGAGAGTGTAGCTATAAAGAAAAGCCAGATTTTTAGCAGTATTGAGTTTAGGGCCCACCATGAAGGAGTCCCAATAAATATATGCAGGTTTTCTTTTGGACCTCTGAAGATCTATACCCTAAGGAGAGGAGGCAAACATGAAGTAGACCAAACTGTATAAAAACTCCAACTTGTTCTCCAAAAATCTAAGTCCTGGATTGAATAGATGTAATCTCCTCCCACTCTAGCTCCTTGAATAAAAGACAAGGTAAGTCCTCTCTAGAGGAAAATAGTATTATCTGGAGATTATGGTTTTTTATACAAAATGCTTAACAGCAATTACAAGACATTCCAAGAACTAAGACTAAGCAAGAAAGGAAGACAACAGAAATAGGCCCAGAGATAAGCCAGATAGAATTATGAGACACCGATTTAAAAAATAATTGTTTATTTTGTCCAAGAAAAAAAGGTGACAAAATGGAGAATTTCACCAAAGAACTGGACTCTATTAATAAAGAATTAAATGGAAATTTTACAACAAAAAAAGCACAATCATTAAAGCACTGTAATAGATGTATTTAGCAATGTATCTCTTATAGCTGAAGAGAAGATTAGTGAACTGGAAGATGGGCTAATAGAAAATATCAAACAGAAACATGGAGAGCAAAGATGTTGGGAAAAACAGACAAGAGAGAAAGAGACAGTATCTTATGAAAACATCTAACATCGGAGTGCTGGTGAGTGAAGAGAGAGAGAGAGAGAGAGATGTGGATGGAAGCAACATTTGATGAGATAATGGTGGCATTCTTTTTCAAAACTGGCCAAAATCCATAAATCTCACCTTCACAAAACTAGAACTTCTAAATACAAAGAAAAACATCCTTAAATACATCACAGTCAAGATGCTGAACACAAAGGAAAAAAAATGTTAAAAGCTAAAAGATATTTTACCTCCAAAGAAGCAAGAATAATACTGACAGCTGACTTATCAATAGAAATGATGGAATCCAATGGACCATTGAATGACATTTTTAAAGTACTGAAAAAAGTAAATTCTTAGGCAAGAATTCTATTACCAGTGAAAATATTCTTCAAAAATGAAGGCAAAATAAAGACATTTTAGACAGACAAAAGCTGAGAGATTTGTTGTTAGAAAATCCAGACTAAAAGAAATACTGAAAGGGAGTTCTTTAAGCAGGATAATGTATAGGGTTTGTTAATAGAAGTTCTTTTTATAGTTGTAGAATGGTGGCCAATTTGCAATTGAACTACTTTGAAATTAATGAATCCCAGATAAACAAATTGGTATAGAGTCTTTGTCTCCTTGAAAATTATATTAGTGCAAAGGAAATGAGAATTCAGAAGTGGAATAGGCCTACTATATCCCCAGCCCAAAGAACTCAGAAAGATACCATGCTGATTTTAAAGCTCTGGCTATCTTCTGGGGATGCCACTTCTTGAAGAGGAGCTTTTCAGACTCTCCTACTACATATACTGCATATATCAGAATCTGAAAGGGGTGTTGGTTTCTCCCACTTTCCCAATTACTCCTCCAGACCTTGGAACTTCATGCTGTTCAAAATAAATCTTTCTATTCGAGGTCCTGCCTCTCCTCCTCCTTTTGAGCTGATAATGTCCTAGTCACTTTCTCCAAGAAAGGCTTTTCAAAGACTTCAGTAGGCCCAGTCTACGGTTCCATTCTGGCACTGGTCATCAGCTTTAGCTTCTTTATCTCAAAACTCATAAAGTCAAGGACTGCATGCTTTGCTTTCAATCTCTTGTCTGTCCAGTTTGCTTGTCTGACCATTTACACCATGACTGCTCCTTTTCATCAGGACCATCAGTCTCCTAACTGATCTCATCTCTTCTGATTCATTAGGCTTCTTCAATCTTGACATATCACTTTATCCATCTTAGATGTAACAGTCAATAGTCAATTGTTGCAATAATACTTTAGCCTATATTCAAGACTCCTTCGTCCTTTGTATCCTTATCAGGCTTTCTTGTAAAGTTCTTGGATGGACTCAATGCTTCACCTTCTGTACCTGCTCCAGAGAAGTTGAGCCCCAGTGAAGACACCCACACTCTGGGACAATGTGGTTGTAACATCACAAAATTCTTGGTCAGTGACTACAAGCAGCACTATAATCTGTGGGGATTCTGTTTCTCTACCAGGTTTGCCCACTCCCCAAGTGAATAAGTTTAAACTGTTCCTATTCTCTTCAAACCCCTCATCTGATCCTTCTCCTCACTCCACTACATTCTTCCCTGCTGCCCCATAGCTATTTCACCCAAAAAGTAAAAGCCATGAGATAGCAACTTCCTCAATTCTCCCCTCCCCTTCCCGTTACCAGCCAGACTAATTGCCTCCTCATCTAGTGTTTCTTCCTTCTGTCCTGTTTTAAGAGAAGTTTTTGCCCCCCAAGTCCTCTCCATGTGCTTTAAACCCAACCCTTTCTCTCTTTCCTGGAAGAGAAAAAGCATGGATTATGTTTCTCTCTCTCTGGTATAATCTCTAACTTTTTGTTGATTAAATACTATCCATCAGCACTTAATTTGTCTAGGCTTCTCTNAAAAAAAAAAAAAAAAAAAAGAAAAGAAAAAGAAAGAAAGAAGAAAAAAGAAAGAAAAAAAGAAAAAGCTCCTGTGACCCCAGATCCTTCTCTAGCCACCACCTACCTCTTTCCTTCCACTCACAGACACTTAAAGTTCTATATTCTCACTGTTGTCATTTCCTCACCTCCCACTCATTCTTCTACTTCCTCTGTTTCAGCTCCTCTCTTAATAACACCTTTTAGTAAAGACATGATGATCTCCAGGTAGCTAAATGCAATGATGCTTCCAGCCCTCATATAATTACCTAGTAGCTTTAGACACAGTTGACTGTTCACAGTTTTTCAAAACACCACCATTCCCTACCTTCCCTTATATGGCATTCTTTTGACCTCTTACCTATTCTGCCTGCTCCTTGTTTGTCTCTAAATCGTGTCTAAATGCAATAAGCATTATTTTTCAGAATATAAATCTTATCATATAATCTCACAATCCTCCAGTAACTTTCTATTACTCTTTGGAGAAAGCCCTGATCTTCATAATGGGGCCATTAAGACTTTCCATGTTCTGAGTCCTGTGTCTGTCTCCAGTCTTATTTGAGCCTGTCTCCTTCTTTACTTATGTTTCTACCACTCTGGCCTTGTCTCTGCCCATGGATTGTGTCATTCCACTTATTTCCATAAAGCCTTTGTTCCTACTTTCACTCTGGATGTCCCTTCTTGTCTCCCATCCTTGGCCTACTTAAGTGTTCCTAATTTTTTTAGAGCCTAGAGAAGCTTCTTCTCAGTGTCTTGGGATAAGCATGTCTCACAGTTGTCTATACTTGAGATAACTGCAAATGAACAGCAAATGAAGGATGAAACAAAACTCATTATGGGCCTTGAATCACCACAGGCCCTGCTGAATCTCTCAGGGCAAGATTAGCCTTTCAGACTCCTTTTTAACCTAGATTTATTTAATACTCTTAAGTAAATAAACAACAACTATAACAAAGGGCAGCAAACCCAGGGAACCCTAGGTTCTACTCCAAAATGGTACTCTTTTAGTTGAGTATGCTGTGAACTAAAGGAAAGAATGGGGGTGGAACCAGAGCTGTAGTGTAAGGGGCACCTTTCATTCTATAGTCTATTAAATTCCAGGGCGCACTATCCAGGGGACCATGAGAATGAGAGAATGATGGCTCCTGGATTCACAGGAGTTATAGGTCTGCTGCCTAACAGCCCCACAGGACAGAATGGAAAGGGAGCAATGGGTTTAGGTAGATTGAAAAAGAGCAGAGAGAAGCAAGTTAATTGTTATTCTTTGGAACCTACCAAGACTCAGAAGGTTGTAATTGAAGGTCAATTACAAAAGGTTCATGTTTATATAACGTTTATATGTCTGTATTCTAGGCAGTATGTTCTGTGTAGGGCTGTAGATTTTAATAAGTGCTCAACATCTCTATTTAATCAGAATGGCATGACAACCAGGCTGACAACATAGCCTTTTAAATATAAGAAGATGAGAGGGAGAGATGACGAACAACTATTATTTCCAGAAGACCCTTAAGCAGAGTTGAGGTGGGTATTCTGGGTCCTTCTGAGGAGCTGGTAGCTCCCTGCATCACTGAGTGACTCCTGATCAATGGGATCTCTTAGAAGAGCACCAACGCTCTTGTTTAAGGAATCTCTCATGCTACCCCACCTACGCCCACTCAATCCTCTCCTTCACATGGGCTTGGGGAGCAGGTGCCATGTATGAACACATACATCCTCTCTTAATTCTGGGTCAGGAAGAGGTGACTGAAAGGCCCTTGAATCTGAGACCCTTCTGTCCTCTGGGAACTTGGGTACCCAGATGAGAGGAAGAGGCTTTGAGCATTGTCATGTTAATGACACTTTATAATCAACCACCTAAAACACTGCCCCATGGCTTGTTGAGGAAATGATGAATCAGCTCTGTGACTCACCCTCCACACAGCTGAGTTCCTGCTGACACATCAGAATCTGGAAGGATGTGCATCTTCAAGGAGCAGGGAAGAACCCTTGTAGGGAACCGGGGACTGGGAATAAAGAACGCATCAGGATTCTTCTCCCACTGACACTGGCAGCAGGAGAGGAAAGGGCTCAGGAATCAGGAGATTTGGGAACACAGACTTGCTGCGTGATCCCCGACAAGTCTCTGGCTTGAGTTTCTTCATGTAAGAAAAGTGGGAGTGGGGGCTAGAATAATAGGAACACCTCTTTCCCTAAGAGTCCACGATCTTCTGAGGGCTGGAGGAGAGAGGACTGCTTCTCCTACCTACTCAGATAAACATCCTGGTGTAATCCCCATTGCTCCATAGGTTCTTTCACCTCAACATGTGAACCTCAAGTGACTCTCATCACAAACACCAGTATTTCCCCTGATCCTGAGATGGCCTGTGTTATCTCCCTGTCTCTCATCTCCTCCACCAAGTTTCTCTTAAGAGAGGTCTGAGCCAAACCAAAAGAGACNTAGGGAGGGAAAAATAATGAAACAAGATGGGATGGGGAAGGAGACAAACCATAAGAGACTCCTAATCTCACAAAACAAACTGAGGGTTACTGGGGGGTGGGAGGGTAGGGATAGGGTGGATGGGTTATGGACATTGGGGAGGGTTTGTGCTTTGGTGAATGCTGTGAAAGATGTAAGCCTGATGATTCACAGACCTGTACCCCTGGGGCAAAGAATAAAAAATAAAAAAAATTAAAAAAGAGAGAGGTCTGAGCCCATTGTCTCCATTTTCTCACTTTTTATTAAATGTTTCAGTCACTTCAGTCTAACTCCAACCCTTGCCATCAACCACCAAATTGCCAAACCCAAGTCAACCCTCATTCTAAATCTTCTTTCATCTCCCCAAGGTATTTAATCATGTTGGTCCCTCCTCAGCTCTTGAATGTCACTTCTGGCTTTCACAGTAATCTCCTTACTTGTCTAGCTGCTCTTTTTCAGGAAACTTCTCCAACTCGTCCCAACACACTCACTCATAGATGTGATTCTTCATGGTTCCACTTGGCTCTCTGGAGATTCACCCATACTACAGCCACTTTTATCACGACCACCAATTAATTGATGAATGCCAAATCCACGTGTCCAGCACAGACCACATTCCTCAGCTGCAGAGCCAGCTGTCCAAGTGTCTGTCAGATATTTTGACCTCAATAAAACATAAGCACTTTAAATTCAGAAGGTATAAACTTGAACTTCATATACTTTGCCCTGACTTGTCCTCCTGCTAAATCCCCTACAGAGCATGGGATCTGGGCTCAATGTGCCTGGGTTCAAATTCATGCACTATCACTTACCAACCATGTGACCTTGGATATATTACTTCATCTCTCAAAGTTGCAAGTTTTCTCACCTAAAATGAGGGTAATTACAGCACTTACATCATTACAATGATTTCGTGAGATAATCTATGCAACACAGGTAAGGATCCAATAGTCACAGCTACTATTACTGTTGTCATTACTGATATTTTTAATATCCTACTCAGTCATTTAAGCCTTAAACCTGAGAGTCATCCTAGATTTCTCCCTCTCTATCATCTTCTCCAATCTGTCAGCACACCCTACTGATTTTTCCCTTTATTGCTCTAGAACACAGTCTTAACTGGTTTTTGCTCTTGCAGACTTAAGTTCATTCTCCAAAAGCCACTAGAATGATCTTTCCAAAGCACAAACAGTACCATGTTACTTTCTTGTCTAAAAACAATTTAACGGTTCCTAAAGGCCTGATGAGAAAATACAAATTCATTTTCAAGATTTACAAGGTTCTCCACAGTCTGATTCTTGCCAGATTCTGTTTCATCTACCAATACTTCCCCACTTTGATTCCAAAGCAGTGTCTCTTGCAAACACTATTCTTTCTGAAATGCCCTTCTTGGAAACTGTCTATTTACTAACTCAAAATGTCCCTGCCTTTTGCCTCTTTGCTATTCCTCCCCTCAACTCCAACTTCCTCCCTTCTGGCCATACTGCTCTCCTAAGGATGGCTAGGGATAGTAATTATTTTCACATTTTTTCTATTAAACTGGGATGCTTGAAAGAGGGAGTAGATCTTAGTAATCCTCTAACCCAGGCGCAAGGACTGGCACCAGGAGGTCTTCCCTCCATATTTAATGAATGTAGGAAGAGGCAGGTATACGAAAGAGGTTGTACCCATGACAGGACACGGCTACAGCATAGGTGCCACATGAACATGTCTCTACGGCTTCCCCCAAACACCTATAGTCTTGAATCTACAATTGTTCTCCTATGATGTTGGCACACAATCCTCATCAGCCCCCAGTTCGTGAGTTTCCAGGTGCTGCAGTACCAAGAGGTTCTTTACAAATGACAACAGGTGCCTCTTTTCACACTTACCCATCATTAACAAATTGCTCTTTGATCCAGGAGTGATGAGTAAGATGGGCCAAAGGAGTAAGTGATTTCTGTCACTCCCCATTGGAATTCCTGTTCATTTTGCAGCTCTCCCAGAACAAAGGGGAGGAAAGCAGAGCTCTTCCTGAGATTAAAGAACAGGGTCTATGGGACTGGCAGGAAGCCAACTTGACTCCCCACTACCCAACAAACAAAACTAAAATAAAAATCAGCCAGCCATTGGGCAGAGATCCTGCAATGAGGAATTCTTTATTTTGGCTGATGGCCTTTTTTTCCAGTTAAAAAGTTAAGTAGTGCTAAAGTATAACGAAGTCAGAAATCAGGATGAATACCTTCCTAAGATATTTCCTTTGGGCTAGATTCTGATAGAAGAAAAAAGGAAGGTGGCAAGATAGATGTTCCAGAAGGGAGACGCGGGCATACCACAGGGTACGGAAGCCTGTTGTGTTCTTTATTAATGCCTTGCCTTTATAATCGATGTTTTCCTCAAAGTAGGGTCAATTTTGTTTATTTTAATTTCATTTTACACGCATGAGGAAAGCTAGCTATTTTTAAAGTTTTCTGAAAATTAAAGCGGCTCTTATGTAAGGTTTTCAGTTTAAGTCTGATTTTTTTTAAAACAAAGCACACCGATATCTCCATCAGTAATGCTTCTGGTCAAACATTAATAATTCAAAAGGGAATTGAACTTAAAAGGAATTGAGCAGGAAGGGACATAAAACAGGATCTAACCTGTCTTTGCCAAATCTTAAGCAAATCAGAAATCAGGGATCTCAGAATTTGACCTCTGAGAAGAACCATGGCTCCGGGGAGCAGAATTCTAGTGACAACTTGTCCAGGAGTTTTGCTGCTCTGTCCTGACTCAACCTGGGTAACACTTTAAAGGCAAATGGTCCTAAAAACAATCTTCATTTAATGTGAAAATAACACAAGGAAATAATGAGAGGATGAGCCCCGTATCTAAACTGAGAGGCTATCCAGGCAGATGACAAACACATCAACTTTTTTTTTTTAAGATTTAATTAATTTATTTATTTGACAGAGAGATAGAGAGCACAAGCAAGCAGAGCGGTAGGCAGAGGGAGAGACAGAAGCAGGCTCTCTGCCGAGCAGGGAGGCCGATGTAGGGCTTGATCCCAGGACCCTGGAATCATGACCTGAGCCGAAGGCAGCCGCTTAACCCACTGAGCCACCCAGGCGCCCCAAAGACATCAACTTCTTAAGAGATCAAAGGAGGACTAGCTTTGTGAAAGCACAAAATATAGGGACCTCCTATGATTGAAAAAGAAAGAAGAAAATTAGCAGAAGTTTGCCAGGGCAGATACGAACACAACAGTGTGTCTTTTTTTCAGAGAGGACAGCAGGGCTTCCAGGCTAACTTGGTGACAAGAGAAATTAAAAACCTTTTCTTTTGTTCTCTCCTCCATCCATGGAGCCCCAGCCAGGCCCGGCTGCTCCCCGTGGGCCTCTGGGGAAGGAACCACTCTAGACAAAGGAGGAACTCAGGGTTCCCAGGCATGACTGAGATGCCAAAGGACTCAGCCTGTCTTTGGAACGTTGACTTATTCAACCAGATGACCTACTGGGGCTGCCATATGGCCTGCGCCTGACATTCTGTTCAGGAGAATAGGGCCTGGGTCCGTGCCTGGTTCTCCCCTCTGGGCTGGGATGACAGAAGGGGAGCATGTTTGTTCTGATGCCACTGACTTGTCTGGTCCTGCCACTACAGCGCCTTGGCTTGCGACATCCTCCATGGCGCCTTTTTCAGCTTTTCAAAGAACGTGAACAATACCCAGGCAAGGAAAGACTAAGGAGGAGCTGCTGTTACTATTCCTGGAAGAGAAGAAGCAGATAAATTAAGGGACGTGGGGTATAAGTGTGGTGAAGACAGTGCAGCACCTGGAAGTCCCTAGAGTCCAGCTGACCATCACTGCCCGCGACTAGAGCAGCTGCTCAACGTGAAGGAGTTCGTGTCTTCCTGTTTTATATTCTGCAAACCGCCTCACTAGAGACTTCCAGGCGATGTTGCGACTTAAAATGGTGTCCGAGGGTATACAGAGGGGTTAAAATTTTTACATTTTTAAAAGCCAAAAATTCCTGCTTCTAGTGCAAGACTTCAGTTGCCAAAAACATGGCCTTTGAATTTGCCTTCTGTATTTGAACACAGTAATGGTTGCTTGTCTGTGGCAGATGTGGGGAATGATCACTAATGGTTCAGAAGGACCCAAAGCATCACCATTATCCACAATCCATTAGGAAACTCACTTCCACTTGTTTCGAAGAATGCCTTTCCCGGATGAAGAGGGCATGGCCTCCGTACTATTGTTGCAACTTCCTGTGAGGTTATAATGATTTCGAAATACTTTTCTAAAAAAGAAAGTGTTTTGTTCTACTGATAGAAATGAGAGCCCCGGTGAGTTACCTTAGCCCAACAGTCTCCTATTAAAAAAGAAGGCGTCATCAAGAGTGAGAAGAAATGGCCAGAGGGAATTTCATGGCCAGCAAAAGCTCTGGGAGGGCCCAGCCTGGGTCTGAGTTCCTTTCCCTGGGACTCGCCTATAGACCTCTGTGCTCCGCATCTGAGACCTATGAGTTTTTGAAACATCTGGGTCGACGGAGGCACACTGGGAGTGTAGGTAAATCGTGCCGAGTCCTGATTTTTACTAAATCAACTCAACACCCAGAGGGTATGAGAAAAGCGGGGCCCTTCCTTCTAGGAAGGGTGGGGCCTGCCGGAAGAGCCAGGCAACACCGCACCGCAGTGGGGAATGCAGACTCTGGGGCCAGAATGTCCAGGTAGGAGGCCCAACTTTGCCACTTAACTAGCCATTTGCCCTTGAGCCAGGGGTTAACTACTCTCTGCACTGCAACTTCTCTGTAAACCGGGAATGAGGCTGGCTGCTCTCTCACGGAGTCACTCGGAGGACTGAATGAGCTATTAAAAGAGGGTACAGAATTCCCAGCACATGTTAGCGATCGGGTGAGTGGCAGGAAGACTGTGCAAGGCTAAAGGCACAACCTTGAGGAAGGGTCCTGTGCTTCTAGGCTAGTGCTGGAGATAATTGTGCTTCACATGCTACATCACCCTTATCTATGTTTATTTTTTTATTTTTTTAAAGATTTTATTTATTTATTTGACAGAGAGAGAGAAGAGAGATCACAAGTAGGCAGAGAGAGAGGAGGAAGCAGGCTCCCCGCTAAGCAGGGAGCCCGATGCTGGCCTTGATCCCAGGACCCCGAGATCATGACCTGAGCCGAAGGCAGAGGCTTTAACCCACTGAGCCACCCAGGCGCCCTATCTACATTTATTTTTGCCTTGCCTTATGAATCACCTTGCAGGGGGGGGGGGCGGTACTAATCTTACCCCTGGCATCAAACACACCTGGGGATAATAGGGAGTTAAGAGGGCACTTTGGTAGCTCAGTTGTTAAGCGTCTGTCTTCAGCCCAGGTCATGATCTCAGGGTTCTGGGATCGAGTTCCACATCAGGCTCCCTGCTCAGCGGGGAGTCTGTTTCTTCCTCTCCCTCTGCCCCTCTGCTCTCTCTCTCTCTCTCTCTCTCTCACTCTATTTTAAATAAAATCTTTTTAAAAATTTTATTAAAAAAATAGGGAGTTAAGAGATCTGGATTCTACCTTCGACTCAGCTTCAGCTTGCAGAGAAGCTATGAGAAAGTTGACGCACCTGCTCTGGCTTCGGTTTCCTCCTCTTGTATAATGAGAGGGTTGGGCTAGAATGTCCTCGATCTCAAAGGCCCACCTCCAAGTCATTAGATTTTATGATTCTGAGTTTGGCGCCTGGATTGAGAAAGGCTCTTTACCAAAAGCAAAATGGTTCTCAATTCACACTTCTAAATTTTTCTTATAGCATTGATGCTGTTTAGAATACAAACTGCAAGTACTCCCTCTGGTCCCTGAGACCGGGGAGCACACTGATCCCTGCCTCTGATCGGGAATCCTAACACCAAACCACAAACGGGCTTCCCAGTACAAACTGATGTGCTGAACACGGAATGAGTCTCCACTGGCACTTATGAACATGGATCTGGCATTCTGATGGTCTCCCAGATAAAATAGCACAGGGTTCATTTTTTCCCTCCCAATCATGTGGCTTGGGACATACTAGCTTTAAGTGCTGCCTCGAGTCTCCCTGGATCCAGGGATCAGGTGGGGTAAGCCCACCCACCACTCAACAGATTGTTTCCTATTTCTTCTTTACATTTTGTGATTTACTTATGGGAAGCTCAGCTCACATACACCTGGGACGTCCAGGTTTCTTCCCCTCTCACTCTGTCCCCACACAGACTTCATAGCTGATTTTATTCACTTCTGTGTGTGACATTGACCTCCAGCTCTCAGGGATATTCATCCTACACCAGCGGCTGGACAATGAGGTTTTCACTTTTATAGTGTCTTATATGTCTTCTCTAAAGCAAAATATGCCTTATCTATTTTGGTCCTTAAATATTTAGGACAGAAATTACTATCTCTACTGAATTTCATGTCAGCTTCATGAGGAGAGCAGTTACTTCTGTTCTCAGCTTTATTTTTTTTTTTATTTTTTTTTTTTTAGAGAGAGAGATGGGAAGGACCTGAACAAAAACCAAGAGTCAGACGCCTAACCAACTGAGCCATCCAGGTGCCCCTCTTGGCTCTATCTGGTACCAGATACCTACTTAGAGAATGTTTGCTGAGTTACTGAATGGATCTCCTTGATGCAGATGAGACGTTAAAGAACTGCTTGAGGTTAGGCTGTTGAAAAAAGGCTTCTGGGGCGCCTGGGTGGCTCAGTGGGTTAAAGCCTCTGCCTTCAGCTCAGGTCATGATCTCAGGGTCCTGGGATCGAGGCCCACATCGGGCTCCCTGCTGAGCAGGGAGCCTGCTTCTTCCTCTCTCTCTGCCTGCCTCTCTGCCTACTTGTGATCTGATCTCTCTGTGTCAAATAAATAAATAAATAAAATCTAAAAAAAAAAATAATAAAAAAGGCTTTTGGATCATCGGTCTCCAGGTCTGTTGCTCTTTCTATCACCTCAATGACTAATCTGAGAGGCTCAAAATGGATTTGCATAGACAAAAATAAAACCCATGTTCCACAGCAACACTCAGCAACGACCTTACAAACACAAGGCCAACGAGGAACCAGGGGACAGCATTTGGATGATGCTTCTCTTAGCACCCCACGTTCTTAGCACCCCACGTGTATGGATTCCCCTAATTCCCCAAACCAACCTCCTTCTCCTACCTCTGTGCCCTTGTGTATGCTGAGCCTACCGCCTGGGATGTTCTTCTTGTCCCTTCCTCTTCCTTGATATGGCCAGCTCTTAGTCACAAAACATGTCCCACCAAGATCTTCTGCCACCGAAATCTGAGCTCCCCTTTGTCATAGCACATACCACACAACGTTCTAGTACCTCCTTTTCTCAACTTCCTTTTTCTTCCTCAGCCCCATCCTATAGGTTCTTGGGTACAGGGACGGTGTCTTTTATGTCCATAAAGAAATTCCTAAAACACGGTTGGCACACAGGGTTTTAATAATTGTTGGTTTAATGAACTGTTGTGTGCAACCCTGTATCTTATCAAGAGAAAGAAAAAAGTTGAAAGATCTCTTCAGAGCAGAAAGATCTTCCCACTGATGATGAACTGGTAGCAATAGGTCACCCATATGCACCAGAAATGGCCAACGCGAAATTATACTGTGGAATATGTGGAAAGCCTTCTCTCTTATGGCTGCTGATGTGACCACAAGAAGACATGGGCTGCTGTTGATGTTGCA
This sequence comes from Ailurus styani, assembly GCA_002007465.1. NCBI lineage: Eukaryota > Metazoa > Chordata > Mammalia > Carnivora > Ailuridae > Ailurus > Ailurus styani. Next base: position 576,082 of record LNAC01000720.1, on the reverse strand, counting down.
ATTGGAGGGATGGATACACCAGAGTCACGGTGCTCCAGTGATATTGTCTGGCCCGTTTCCTACAACAACCAGAGCCTTGGGCCTGGGGCCCCAGATTCCAACCCAGCCACAGGAAGTGGAAGCACCATGGGAAGCTACAGAAAAAACGGTGTTGCTTTACACATGCAGACAGGCTGAACATTGTGGAAAAAAGGTTGAGGGGAATTAGCCTAATTACCTTTGGAGGGTAAAGTGTGGCTGGCTTTCCTTTTCACCACTTACCCTTACTATAGACTTGCAGCTCCTTGGTAAAAAGCATTATAAAACTAGGGGAGGTGGAGGGTTTGGGGTCTTCTGTATAAAGGACACAGGGACAAAGTGGGATTATAACAAGAATAAGTAAAGAACTCTACCAGGACTTGGGGGAAAGAAAACAGGAAGGACCCCTGGTTTTCTTCCTAACTTGTGTCTATTCCAAGCTGGGGCAAGAGGGAAAGCTGCCTCTTTCATCTTGCACATACAGAAGGTGCCAGAGAGTCTTCAGAGTAGTGGGAACTCAAGGAGAGGCAGCCATTAACAAGGCATAGTGCTCACCCGAGTGGGGGTGGGGAGCCCTTTTCAGAGGCCCTCTAATCAAAAGATGCTCTAGCTGAAGTGAGCCCCTAACACCTTCTCTGCTTCCTGTCTCTCTCTGCAGTACCTGCCCTTCCAGGGCAGAGGAGGAAAGAGAGGGCACTGTGGAACATCTGTGGGCTGGGCCAGGGCCCCAAGGGCATGTGTGGTCCAGCCTGGCCTCCCACACTCTCAGGCCAGCCCCGTTGCTTCTTCTGAGGTGAGATCCGGGAGCACGGCTGCTAACTGCCTCGCCAGGACTTTTTAAAGGGACAAGTGTGAAAATGGAAGCAAAAATACTCTGTCAATTGTAAAGGTGCTATACAAGCGTGAAGAAATCATATTATTATCAGTGCTTTATTTAGTGGCAGTTTGCATCAGCACTGCATCCTGACATCACTGACGCTTTTACTCCAATACGTATGAACCTTCCTCATTCCACAGACGCAGCTGCTCCACAAGGTGCCCTCTCCGCTGAGCCTCCTGCCCTTTGCTCCTGCTGTTCTCTGGACCCTGAAGGCCTTCTTGAGTGAGGCTGTTCTGACTGGCAAGTTCCTAATCGTCCCCAAGGGCCATCACCCTTTTCCATCTGGCTCTGGTCTCCTTTCACACACCCCACCCAGTTCAGCAAGGGATTTGCCATGGTGGGGAGCACTGGCCACCTACTTACTCGCCTTTCTGATTAGACTGTGAGTTCCTGGAAGGTAGGATCTATGCCTTATGCGTGGAAATAGGCTCACAGGCCAGTACCTGATATGCTTCCCGTGCCCGCTCCTCTAAGAGAGCGAAGTTTGCCGTTGGGAATATACAAATTTGGTTTACATGCTCCACCCCCAGAGTTGTGTGTAATCTGCTCATGCCGATTACTAGAGAAAGAGAGGTGATAATGATCAGGACAGGCCACGGATGAATGCTAAGGAGGCATGAGGCATTGTGCTAAACACCCCCTTAGGCTGTTTGTGCTATTTACCCAAATTTGCAGATGAGCAAATAAAAGAGGCAATTTGCCTTCGCTCCCCAAACTAAATAGTGGGTCTTAAGTCAGCTGGACTCCAACGTCTATGGTCTTAATCACTACACCAGGAAAAGAGAATGCTGAAGAAATGGGAAAGAGAGGGGAAGAGAGGCAGCTGTCATTTACTAAGGAAATAATACACTATTTTTAGCTTGACTTCATGATTGTTGTTTTAAGATATGAACAGCACTATTTCCCCTATGTCCCTTCTTCTAGTCTAATGACCGAGCAGGTGATGGCAGCAGACAAAGTTTCTATGAAACAGTAAAGTAGTAACAGAGGACTTTCAAGCAGAAGGGAGCTGAGATCCTGCCTCCCTAAGTCTCGGAAGTTGGCATCCACCTCTTCCTCCCATCTGCACCTTAGAAGTGGTCAGAGACCTCTTCCCTACCATCTTTGACTCAGCAGCAAAGGCTTTAAATGGTTTCCAGGGATGACAGGGGAGGGGTGCCACAGGGACCCACCCCAGGGCCAGGGAATCTCCTTGTTCTGATGCTCCTCTGTGGACACAAATTAGGGTGGAAGGCCCCTTTGCTCCCAAGTCCTTCAAAGCTAAGGAAAGCCCCACTTGGGAACCCCTTCCATTAACTGTCTGGCAGGTCAGGCAGAGTAGATATGAGGGGGAAGCATGTTACAAGGTAAGTCTCCACCTCTAGAGAGCTCGTCTACTTTTTTTTTTTTTTTTACTTTCTGTCTTCAAGGACCAGTAAGAGAAGAGCAAAGGTGAAGTTCTCACGTATACCCCATCTCAACCCCATAAAATGACTGGAAAAGACTGTTATTGCGTGGAACCCAAGGAAAGAGCAATGGGATGATGGTCCATTTTCACACCACTCCTGGGAATAAACACCCTCATACAACTCAGCGAGAAAACAAGCTTTCAGAATATCCTGGCTCTACCACCCACTAGATGTGTGACCTTGGAAAAATGACTTCACCTTGTACCTGTAAAAAATAGAAGATGATTCCACTTGTCTTACGGGATTGTTCGGAGGGTTATAGGCTCAACATACAGCAAACCTTTAAAACTGTGCCTGGTGAACAAGTGCAGCAAGTATTAGCTGTTCATACGGTTACTGCTGTTAGTATTATTATTAGCATCACTCTGCTTTCTCTCTGCTCTGTCCCATGACCTGCGATAATCTCACCTATTCTGAAGATAAACTTTAGAAGTTATAGTTCCAAATGCTCTCTTGTAATGTTCTTTGGAATACTGGACAAAGAAACTAACATCAAATAATTTCCCTTTTTGTGGCACTAGTAACAGAAACACCTAAGCCAACCACTCAGCATTCAGGCAAGATCCTCATAAAGATGGCTGTCAGCACATTTTGCCAATTTTATTGCCATTTTGTCAATATAAATGTACCAAATATACCTAATGTCATTATTCTTAAGACTCATCACACACTCAAGTTCATCTTTAATATCTATCTTAACAGAAAAGAGCCATGACAACAGATGATTAATAGCACCAAGACCCGGCTTTCTGACAAAGGTTGGATAATGGAAGGAATACCGCTATATTCCCAGTAGCAGAAAAGTTTGTCCAAGAAACCCTGGATTGACTTCTTTGTGGGAAAGGTAAATGGGGTGAATGGAGAACTCACTCCTGATGCATTCTGGGAAGCAGAGGTAGAAGTTAGTGCTACAATACATCCCAGTCCATGATGTTCCAAGTATCTAGATGTTCAAATTCTCAAAGGGCTAGAAACTCCATATAGTGATTAAATAACATGGCACCCAAATATTTTTATACTGTTCCCATTTAGGAGTGGATATATATAATCCTCGCCTTGAATCTAGGATGTGACTACTTGAATAATGGAATATGGTAGAAATGATATGTCAGTTTCCAGGCCCAGGACCTAATAAATGGGCAGCTCCCACTTCCTATTTCTTGAGGCACTTGATGTTGAACCAGCCACCATTGTATGAGGAAGCTCAAGCTGCTCATGGAAAAGGCTTTGTGAAGAGACCCCTGTAGAGAGGAACTCAGGCCAGTCCTAGCTGAAGTGTCTGCTGACGAGCAACACTGGCCCCCCCACGTGAGTGGGCTGTCTCAGAACTGGATCCGACAGCCTCAGGCTGAGCCATCTCAGATGATACTACATGGTGCAGAGTAGTATCTGCCAAAATGTAGAGTCATGAGTCAAATCAATGATTTTTTTTTTTTAAGTAAATGCTATGTACAATGTGGGGCTGGAACACAATGTGAGTTCAAGAGGAGCATGGTCCATTGACTGAGCCAGCCAACCTGCTACCCTGCACCCCTGATTGTTTTTGTTTTAAGAATCTGGTTTTGGCATGGTTTCTAATGCAGTTAGGTAACATATATTCCATGTTTAGGGGAGAATCCCTTCCTGGTTCCTTTCTAGGTATTCGCTCTATCTTGAAATATTGCTTTCTTTGCTTTTTCCTCTTAAACCAGCAAAAAACTAAAATTAGCTGTCAGATATATTGCAGAAGACAGTAGGTTTCAGATTGTCTATGTGTCAAACAGTACAAAACTTGTCCCTAAGATGTTCTGTCCCAGTCTCTTAAGATAATGTCTTCTTGTTATATTTTATAAGATTTTATTTATTTATTTACTTACTTATTTATTTGAAGAGAGAAAGAGTGTGAGCTTGAGCAGGGGGAGGGACAGAGGAAAAGAATCTGAAGCAGACTCCATGCTGAGTGCAGAGCCTGACACGGGGCTTGATCTTATGACTCTGAGATCATGACCTGTGCCAAAATCAAGAGTGGGACGTCTTACCAGCTGAGCCCACCCAGGTGCCCCTTCTTATTAATCATAGAAAAGCACATTATATCAATGAGGGACAATCTCAAATTAGCTTTTTTTTTCTAAAGGATACTATTTAGTGCTGGTGAACTTGGGATGAGGTCAATATACTGCACATGGTAGGGTAACTTAGGACAACCATTTAGAAAACAATCTGACAACGTGCACTAAACACACACACCCATCCATGTACATTAGCCATACTAACCTTTGGCTCAGTAATTTTACCTTTAATGATTTATCCTAAGCACATAATTTAAAGTAAGAAGAAAAAAAAAGGAACCTTATTAGAGGAAGATGCTCATTGTAGCCTTATTTATCATGGTGAAAAAAATTGGAAGCAGGCTAAATTTTTAAACATGGAGAAGAAATTAAAATAAAAGTATATTACATTAGCCTTGTGGAATATTATGCAATCATTAAGATAACAAGGAAGACCAGACATCCTCAGCTTATGATGTGATACTAAGTAGGAAAAAAATCAGAATATAAGACTATATATATACTGAGTATACTTTATAAAGACAGAGATACATGTAAATTCATATTAAAATGGAAGGATAAAAATTAAGTTATTTTATGTAACAGTTGATAATAGGTTTTTTCCCCCTTTCAAAGAAAACTTTGTATTTTTTTAATGCTTAAAGAAGGTGGAGTGGAGAGTAATACATTAAAAAAATTAAAATTACCCTTCAACTCAATTAAGCAGAGCATTTTCTTGGTCAAGATGGTTGTTATTGCCCTTCTGTCGAATAAAAGCCAATAACTAATACTTGGATCCCATGGAAAATAACTAATTTTAGATGGTAACTTCCTAGACAATAAGTATTTATATCACTTTGCATCATGTTTATCCTCTGGGTGTTTAGTAAGACAAAATGGAGGTAATTAAGAAATTGCGGTTAAATGAGCACATTATATTTTTGGCTTTGTTCCTCACCCCTCCCAACCTTCTATTTTCTCCTTCCTAGACTTTCAGAATATAAAGTACTAAAATAAAACCAGCAACAACAGTTTCTATTTTTAGAGTGAACTTTAATCCAATTTTCACCAAGACCCATGCCAATTCGAAATCACTGCTCTTCTCTTGGTGCTAGTCATACACTGATTGTCTTTTGCATTAAAATTTAAGAATTGCAGTCACATAGGAGAAAGAAAATTTGGCTTAGACTTCTTAGTGGTCCAATGTACACCAGCAAAAGCAAATGGAAAAAGGATTGCAACTGTGTTCTTGGGTATTTAAAGCCAACACCATTTTTACACCAATGGCTCAAACACTGGCATCAAGGTCTCCTTTCTCAACTCTAAAAATATGCACAGGAAAGTGGAGAAGGAAGAGCTGGCCTATTCAAATCCCAAATTTCCACTTACAGCCCTGTGAGTGGAAGGGCAGGAAGTAAGGACATTTCCTCTGCCAGCTTTCTTGCTCATGGCTATAGTCATCCCCCTCCTTCAGCACGATCCAAATAAGTGACCATCTAAGCGTCAGATTAACTTTTATTTGAATGTATAGCAAAATATTAAGTACATGTTTTTATAAACTAATTTCCAAGCAGAACTGTTCATATATTACCTTAGAGATAAAAGGCTGCAGGAACTCTGAATCTATTTCAGAATTTGGTCACATTGAGCCATTTTTCTTAGTCATAAAATAAATACCATAGCAGATAAGGATAATTCTGTACTTCTGCCACGGGTTGTTAGAGCAATGAGAAGTCAGACTTCAGCTCTCATTGTAGCCTGTTACAAATCAGCCCACTCCATACTAATGCAAATGTAAACACATCATTCTGCCAACCGTTGGGGCCAAAGGAATATCTCGGGAGCTAATATGTGAACTCCCATTTGGTTCCAAGGCTTTTGGGCTAAGCATTCTATTGCCACAGTAAAACAGGCAGAAGTCAAAAAATGTTCTCCATCAGCTGAAAATAAAGTTAAATAAGGTCAAATTAAATTAAAATAAGTAAATATAAACAAACCCCTAAACTGGATAAGTTTTAGGAAGCCCAAAGAACAGGATGCTTTTAGCTCTTGAAAGTCGAAAAATGACCACTCTCTCTCTTTCTCTCACACACAGAAACACCCTAAATATTCTCGTTGTTTAAAAGAATCTACATTAACACCTCTTGATCAGGGTCAGAGTAAAAATTGCTTAATATTTAAGTGATGAAATCCACAGCACTAAGCATCAAGGCTTTGATCTTAATTGGCTCCTGCTCCTGTGACTTACACCAAAGTTGTTTGTGGGCTTTTAACACTACAGACAAGCTCCCCATCTCTTTGCTCTAACAGGCCAACAGCATGCCTGTAAAGTAGGAGAGGCCCACTTGATGATGCAAATGTTCAGGCGGGTGATTAGAGACACTCTGAGCATTGAATTTTCTTGTGATCTAAAATTTGCTAAAGTAGAAGGTGGCTTCAGGCAGAACTCACGTTGTATCTAAAAATGATGGCTGCTGAATCTCAGTTAATTTAGAGTATTTTTTTCTTTGAAATGTCTTTATTCAATGCAATTTGCCAGTGCCCTCAACTTGATAAGAAAACATGTGTCTGAAATCCATGTTTGCCATGAAATAGATGTAAGTTTTAATGTAGAATTTGTACCTCTCAGAGGTGTCAGAATGACTGAACCAGAAAAGACTTGGTTCTCACACTGAGTAAATGCAGATTCAATGGTGGCGCCTTATTTCTTGTACCTTGAAGACACTGGGCCTCTGTAGAGATCCAGGCCGCCATGAGGATGGTGGCACCCTTCTAAAAGTTAATACTGAGCGTAAGATGACATGGAATACACCTGGAGTTGGCATTCACTTGATGTCGCATCATGGAGTCTGTTTCAATTGGTCAGTGCCCATGCTAAGTGGCTGGCTAAATATTTTGATTACCATCTTGCAATATACCCAACTTCGTGGATTGTAAATTAGAAAATTCTCAAAGATGCCAATATTTGTATATCAGAATTTGAAGTTCTTAGATATGGATTTCTTTTTAAGTGTGGCAGAAGTACTGGAGTGAGTTAAATCTCCTCTGGGATATTAGCCTAGAAATCTATAGAGAGGAAAGGACAGATCCAAATGAAATGAGCAGAATAATGCCAATGCTCAATGAATTTGATTTTATGTTGTAAAACTATCAAACAGCAAGTAGGCCTAGTCTAGAGGTCAAAGGTTTCAACAAGAGCCCTGATTTCACCTTTCTACTTCTTTTATTTATTTTTTTCTTTCATGGGTCCCATAATCCCCATGTCTTAATATGAGAGTGTGACCATTACAGCTATGATCCAAAATGAAAATGTGGAGGTCTTAATCAAAAAATTACTAAGGATTTTAAGATAGCTACAGAAGAGCATTCTAGGCATGGGGCCAAGTGTAAGTGCACAGGGTAACACACCCAGGAAAACTGACCATGGGTGCTCTGATTTCATTATTTACTGGACACTGACTCTTGGAAGGCAAAGGGGAAGAAAGGCTCTTTGAACGCTGAAAATGCTCAAAAATTATCTGTCACATGGGTAAGTGAATGAATGACAATGCCCATGAGTGAAAGAATGTGCCTAGGAAATTACTATTAAGACTCAGGGGCAGGTTGAGTTAATGCAGTAAGTCAACACGAGAACTTGGTCCATTCTTTGTGTCACAATTCATAATCTGAAAATACCATCTAACATAATCAACCTTCCCTGCCCCGACACAAATAAGTTGCCAGAACTACATCCACCATGTGAGTCGCCATGTGCGCATGTGGTAGGCATTACTGTGCTATCATGTGCTCAAGAAATGCCAACTGCTTACCAGAACTGTTTTGTATTTTTTTTCTCTTTTAGCATTTACAAGTATCCATCCAGATATATTTTATGGAACCCATCCATGTGCAAAATCTACAAGCCCTTCGGATATGAATATTTCCTACATTGCCAGGCATCCTTGATTTAAAAACAATAGTAGTAATAATAAAACTACTACAATTTATTGAGTTTTTATTATGTCAGATAGCATGCCAAGTGCTTTGAATATATTTCCTCCTGAAGAGGATCTCATAACATCTCTGTGAGGTAGATATATTACCCTGATTTTCCAGAGAGGAAAACCAGGCTCTGAGAGGTTGAATGGCAGAATCAGAATTTGACCTTAGGACTATTTGGATTCCTGGAGTCTCACTGTTCTTTGAAAGGAAAATAGTGTAAGCTGGACATACTGAGGAGAACAGCAGAGTGGGAGCTATGGCCTGACTTGAAAGAATGATACTTTTATTTCATAAGGCCTGCGTGCAGTGTCACTTTGGTGAACATAAATGAAAATCTAGGTGGTTAATTTTCAGCTTACTACAAAGGCAGCTCAGTTGTACAAAGACAGGTGGAGGAGGAGCCCCCTTGCCCACATTTTATGGGGACTTTGGCCTGATTTATTGCATTACTATACCAGCAAAAGAGGTTAACAGTGTAACAGTACAGAGTGAGAGAAGGCTCAGAGCCAAGCTAAGATTCCTTTCAGATAGTTTGTAATATGTTTCATTAAGAGACAAGAAAAATATTTAAGAAAAAATGTGGGTAACTTTCCTCGGTAGATACAGATTTACAACGTGTAATACAAACACAGGAATCGTTAACTTTAGAGATTCAGGGGTTAATGGTTTTTTGAAGTAGGAATCATAAGAAATTGTGAGTTTATAATCATGAAATGTCTCAGAATTGAAGAAAATATAGTTAGTGTTTCTGTCTCTACCTCTCAGGAGATAAAAGTGCCTTCATAATTATGGCTTCTATTTATTATGATGTTTCAAAGTGTTAATCTGGCAGGAGTATCTTATTTCTTATTTAAAACAAGCTACGTATAAAAAATAAGGAAAAAATCTGGAAGTGTAGCAAAAGCAAATTCATTTTATATATATTCTGTCCACATTTTGTAGCATTGTCCTCCAATGTCATATCTTTTATATTTTTTAATTGCCTGATTAAGTAAAAAGTCTGTTTTAGGTATGCAAAATTTTCAAATAATGGCAGAAAACTATTTCTGGCCAAACACCGAAGTTTTATAGCTTGAGCACACTCATGAATATGTCAATATAATATACACTGCATCTACATAGTATGCATATACAACAATGTGAAACATACAAATAATTTGTAACAAAATGCTCATTTTGTTCATGTATCCATCCAATGGTAAGAGAGTCTCCCCCATCTAAGTCCACTGGGGTGGTCCATTCCCCTGCCCAAGACTGCTTTAGGCCTTCATCCATGAGCAGGTGTCATGACTCTACACAGAGACCAAGGAGAAATGTGTTACTAGGAAAGGTTTCTTAGTTAGACTTGGTCTCCTGATTTGCTGGATACTCACTTGTAATGTGCCAGTTTTACTGGAAATATGAAAAACGCTAGCCAAGGAGAGGACCACAGGCTGGGAACGGCAGAGAATACAGAAAGCACCTGAGTCTTTGATGACATCGTTGAATCAAAGAATTTACCAACCCTGGAGCCACCCCCATCTTAGGACTTCTTTTTATGTGACTTAATGTATATGTCCTCATTGTTGAAGCAACTTTGAGTTGGGTTTTCTGCTACTGGTAGCCAAACACAACATGACTGACACCTATTATGTCCGAAGAGCTATTCTGGCCAATTTCCATGCATTATCTCTAACTGATTCCATGTCTTTAAGCTAAGGGTTATTTTCTCCATTTAACAGAAAAGGAAACAGACTTGGAGAAACCAATCATATACTCACATCCAGTTATCGGACAGGACAGGATTCCAACCTTAGTCTGCTTGACTTTGAAAGTTATCATTTAGAATCTCTGTATGTCGGACACCTGGGTGGCTCAGTCAGTTAAGGGTCTGACTCTTGATTTCAGCTCAGGTCATGACCTCAGGGTTGTAAGATTGAGCCTGCTTAAGCTTCTCTCTCTCTCCCTTTCTCTCTGCCCCTCTCCCCTCTCAATCATAAAAAAAAAATGAAAGAAAAAGAAAAAAGCAGCTTCTAAAATCTCTGTATGCCTTTGTGTACATGTGTGGTGGTACTGTACTTTTTTTAGAAGATTTTTTATTTATTTGACAGAGAGAGAGATCACAAGTAGGCAGAGAAGCAGGCAGAGAGAGAGAAGCAGGCTCCTCGCTGAGCAGAGAGCCTGATGTGGGACTCAAACCCAGGACCCTGAGATCATGACCTGAGCCAAAGGCAGAGGCTTTAACCCACTGAGCCACCCAGGCGCCCCATGTACTGTATTTTTATATATGTCCACGCTTATATACCTATGGTAAAGGTGTTATCTGTGGTAGCCCATCATTTATCACATTTTTCAGTCTTTGAAATGTTAAGATGTTATAAACATAAATATGTTTAATATAAAAATGTTAAAAAGACTGAGGCAGAATCAAGGGAATATTCTATAAAATAAAGCAAATGGCAAGAACTGGGAAAAGGAATCATTACCAGGTTTCCTTTTCCATGGGGATTACTTATTTTCCTTCTCATGGAATTCCAGCTCTGTCCTCGCGGCTAGCTGAGACATCAACATCGTGCCGGAAGACATCTGCATTAGTACTTATCAACCTGTACGGATGCCATTAAAGAGTAGGAATATCGTAAGGGAGATACGTGTCTCTACAGAAAATACTGAATCAAAGATGGCAAATTTGCAGGGTGGGGGCTACCATGCACCTTCTGTTTTCATAGAAGGCCTTCCTAATCAATCAAGGCCTTTCTTTTTCTACCTGACCTTGGATATAGACCCACAGACTTCTCCAACACTGGCTGCGGCAGTCACTGCCAATCAGTCAGGTGTGGCTCTCTACTTGGAAACTCATTTGCCCTGTGTGTCCTACATGTTCCGCAGGGGATGGCTCTTCAGGGACATAAATGAAATTACAGGGAAATTGTGTCAAGCTAGCTTATCAACCCCTGAGAGCTGAATGGGAGGAAATTACTGCTAACTGAAAATATTATCTATGTATTTCTGAAAATTGAGTCTAAAAACGATATTAGCAGCAATGAAGTTTAAGTGATCCTGAAAGAAAAGGACAAAGTGTTGTAAAATATAAATGGCAATAATAAATTTGAAAGTTGGACTATTTGGGTGTCTTTCTCTTTTTTATAGATTAGCTATATGCACATTCGTGAATTCATATTTTGAAAAATCACCATTGGATTCGATCCTATCACCTAATTAAAATATGAAAATACATACAGCATTAAGGAATCTTACTACTAGATAGAATCTCGGAGATTCTTTAGACTCTCTCTGCTGCCCATCCCCACCTTACTTTGTTCTAATGAGAAAACTAAGGGCACAAAGGCCAGTGCCTTGTCCGCAGATATCTGCTAACTCCATTAAAACACCTTCCTCCTAGTCCTCCCAAATGACCGGCTGGTCCCCCAAATTCCCCTCCTTTATTCAGTCACCCCGTGAAAGACAACTGGATTCAGGGATTCTGTAAATGCAGGTGATCAGGTCAATAATATTCCTCCTCACAAGAAATAAATGAAAGACCATGTACAGTATGTTGAGTACAAAGCAGGACATGAAGATCAGTGTGGCGAATGTTTTGTTACTACTATAATGATTATTTTGAAAAGCCCCCAAATGATTATTCTCAGAGTAACAGGGCCCTCCTGAGCATTTATGTTCTATGACTTTACTGTCTTCTCCACTGATGGAACCAAGGAGGTTTTTGAGTGAGTGGTTCAGTTGTGGGCTTTGAAGTCACAGAGGTGAGGGCACGAATCCTGACTCTGCAGTGGCCGGCTTTTGGTGAGGGCCTGAACTGTGGCAGACAGAATAATGTCCCCACCCCTCCCCAAAGATGTCCACACCCTAATCCCCAAACCTGTGAAGAGGCTAATTTACCTGGCAAGAGAGACTTTGTATATGTGATTAAGTAAAGGATCTGAAAACAGGGAGATTTTCCTGGATTACCCAGGGCAGGGTAGGGTGTGGGGGGTGGGCAATGTAATCATCAGGGTCCTGAAGAGATGGAACCGGGAGGCACACATCCAGGAAAGAGCTGTGACTCTAGAAGCAGAAGCTGGTGTCAGGGATGGCTGGCTTGGACTTGGAGAAGGGACCACAGGTGAAGAAAGGAAGGCAGCCTCCAGAAGCTAGAAAAGAGGGGGAAATGGCTTCACCCCTAGGGCCTCTGGAAGAAATACAGCCCTGTGGACACCTTGCCTTTAGCCCAGTGACACCCGTTTGGGTCTTCCTACATCCAGAAATGTGAGGTAATACAGTCGTGTTGTTTTAGGCCTCTGAAGCTGTGAGAATTTGTTACCACAGCAATGACGCTCCTGAGTGTGTGTCCTCATCTATAAAATGGGAGTAAAAAAGTATGTGCCCCAAAAGGGCTGATGTGAGGATTTTATTAAGGGAATATAAAGAAAACACATTAGCGCTTGGCAGAGATTAAAAATTCAATGAATGTTCACTGTCATTATACATATGATATCATCACATAGACCAGGGATTTATATAGTGTTGATTAGAATAAATGGTGATTCCATAAAATGTAATTCTTTCTACCATAATAATACCTTACATCTGAGCAACATTCATCTGGGTTTTATGAAGCCTGTTCACCTCGGCTGTCTCATATGATGCTTGTTAGAATCATGACTCCATAGGTGGAGAGATTGAGGGTCCGAGGGGACAGTGCTTTCCTCAGTCACTCAGAGAGCACTCTGTGGGCCAGAGTTGGAGTCCAGGGCACCTAATTCCAGATTACGGTACACTCCCAAGCTCATCGTGTGGCTTACAGAAATACACAGGCATGGTATGCAGAATCTTCATATGAAACAAAAATGATAAAGCCAAATGATGATGGAGTTATTTGTCGCACACTAGACCATTTCCCCTATGACCTCACCCAGCGACGTCTACTGCCGGGGCCTCCAGCCCCCCGTTCCTCCAAGCACTGCCTGAGTACTCTCTCTAATGCATCTAGTCAATTGTGCAAAGCACAAGGGAAAAAATTCCATCCTGACCGCAGCAGGCAATCACCTTATGCCCTGAAGCATGAAGTTTGATTACCCTTATCTCAGTTTATCATTAAATCAAAAACTGTTGCTATGAATACTAGCCTAGGACTCCATTTATGAAATGATATAGGCCAGTCAGCAGAAATAAGTGAGTGCCCTTTTTCTTTCTTAATTTCTGCTCACTGTGAAGATTTTTTTTTTTTAACAAGGGGGAGAAAAAGCCTCTTTAGCTTTGAACAGATTTTATTACTTTCCTCAGTCTTTCATGAGCTAGCCGGGATGCCTCTGGCTCATCGCCTTTCTCCTGGTGCTGTAGGCAAGAGGTTTCAGATCTGATACCTAGTGGCCTACCAATAGCTAACCTTGAAGTCTGCACCTTGTTTGGGTGGGGACCTGCACTCTGGCCACACCAGAACGCCATTTATCAAAGCGTGGTCAGGGGACTGTAGAGTGTGGGCCACCTGAACTGTTCGCTGCAAATGGAGACTCCGGACTCAACACAACAGAGCCATTCTTGCTGGGGCCCTGGGACTCTGCATTTTAGCTCTATGTGATACCCACGATGAGTTTTATCTTTGGAGGACCACTGGTGGAGATCAAAGCTGTGGGTAATGACAGGAATGGTCTGGGAATGTGCCTGGATTTCCCTGGTGCCATTCAGTTTCTCATCAGCCCAAGGGGGAACCAGCACAGAACATATATGCCAATCTCCTCTATAGGCCTTCAATACCACCAACAGTAGAAGCGAGATTTCTGAGGCCACGAATCCCAAATGGCTGACATCAGAGTTGGGCTTATGCAACTGGACATCAAGGGCTGGGGTAAATCCCCAGGCCACTGGAACTCTCTTGCCAAACTCTCCTTTCCAGTCTGGCTGAACGTGTAGCAAGTGTCGTGCATGAGGGCAGAGGGTGGCTGGTGGGGAAGCTGGCTTCAAGAGCTACAGATTAGTTAAAGAGACGTGATAAAATCCCAGGGGAAGAGACAGCACAGCATGAGGGCTAAAAGCCTGGATCCGGAGCCAGACTGCATTTACTTTTGTTTAATAGACACCCAGGCACAGACAGCACTCACTACCTGCCAAACACTATGCTAAGTGCTGTTCAAATATTAATTCATTTATGTCTCACTACAACCCTTCTAGGTGGCTACTACCATCATGGTCCACCTTTTCTGTGGTGGAACTGGGCCTCAGAGAGGTGAAGTCATGGGCTTGAGATCACAGCTTATCAGCCACAAAGCCCGGACTCACACCCCGACGGGCCGGCTCCAGACTTCTTGTTGTTCAGCTCCTTGCCACGCTATTTCTCATGGATCCAACTCCCCTGTTGGACCCTGGGAAAACTGCTTCAGCTCCCATCCCTCTGTTTGCCTGTATAAAATGAGGACATTATTAATAACAGTACCCACCCCCCAAAAATGCTAATCAAATCATTTAATAGATGCACTCAAGAGAGTATCAGGCACACAGTAAGCACTCAGTAAATGCTAGCTCTTAGTTACCGATGGGTCCTACATGTTCAGGGGCAGCCTGAGGATTAAATTAGATAACATATTTAAAGTGTTAGGCACAGCGCCATGGCACACAGTAAGTGCTAGCTGTTATTATTAGCTGAGTTGAGCCAGGCCAGTTTATTTCAGGTCCTGTCTGGAAGGCAACTGTGCTTTATTCAGGAGGAGGCAGCCAATCCTTCAAAAAAAAATAACTGGGTGGGAGCCAGACTAATTATTAGACTGAACAGGTTCTCTGCTTTATGTCACTGGAATATTCCTGAAAAGTTCCCGATAGCGAATTTGTATATGTTTACTCCTCCTTCCCCATTGACCTATTTTATAATTTCTGATTGATCTTTCATTGGCAATGATTCTTCAGACTTAAGTCCTCTCTCAGACTGTCAGGTAACTATTAACTTGTAAAAGATTTAAATATACCAAGGAAAATTGAACCACTGGAGCAGCTCTTGGCCAAGTAATTGGCTTAATCATTCCCTAATGTAATTGTTTTCATTTTATTTTTCCTTTATTATGTGTTCTAATAAGCCTGCTTCTACTACACTGAACGTCCCATCTTTCCTTCCATGAAGCTTATCACCTCCACTATTAAATGGAACTGTGGTTAAGTGGTTTGATTACAACTTATGTTAACTCAAGGGGTGAATGTTGGCTTGGCAACCCTCATACCCAACAGCCTAGCTTGGAGTAGGGCTGGGCATGGGAGGGAGTTGGGAGGCTGGGAGGAGCTGAGGAGGTGGGGTTGGGGGTTGCACTGCTGGGAGGTGAGTTTATCCTGAAAGCTCAGACCCGGAGAGTGCAGCTGAATCCCCAGGGTCTCTCTGAGGATGGGATTTTCAAAAAAGAAGCATTAGGAACTTTCCCAGCTGTTTTCTGCTACTTTTTCACTTGATTAGGAAAAAACTGTCAGTTCCAACCCCATTTTTTGCAGAGTTTACCAGGCATGATAGGCTGTATCTGCCATGTAATAAAATGTTAAATTCGACTGACACATTTACTAAGATGTTTGCTGCGCGTCACTCACTCTGCTACCTTTCAGAGATGAACCGGAAGAGGCAATCCAGCCTCACGAGACCTGCAGTGTGGACTGAGCGAGCCCCTGGAGTCCAGCTCCTATCATTCTCACAGTTTTAACAAGTTTCTACTCTCTTCTGCTTCCTCTCTCCACATCCCCTTTCCCCTCTCCAACCCCCCCATATATGTACACAATTTATTCCTTACCACAGAGTCTACATCTAACACAGAGTTTTTTAAGTTAAAAAAGATGAAACCAGTGAAGCAGGACCCTTCTAGTTTGGTTCTGCTAAACAACCCCGTGGGGGGAACCATCTTTCTGGGTAATTTGAGGCAAATCATGTTATCCCTTGCAATGTGCCTGTGCAACACTGAACGGGTTGGCAGCTGATATGGGGATTTTAGCTCTGATCACGGAGCAATCTACTGAACCGCCACAAGACTGATCCCATTCATTCTGATGGCTTAAGCCGCGGGGCCATCTGCTGAATGGCCAAGTAGAGAGAGTAGACCAGAGATACTCAATAAATATTTGTGGAGTGCATGGCAAACTGCCTCTTCACACCTGAAATGCAAGTCTGTCCTAGGTTAGGACTCAAAAGTGGACANACCCCCACCCCCACCCCAGGGCCTTTGCCTAAGCTGTTCTCTATGTTTGGAATGCCCTCCCTCTCACCACCTCCCCCACTGCCTCTCACGATCCACCTGTCCAAATCCTACCTAGTTCAAGGATCAGCTCAAATATCAGCGGCTCCACAAAGCCTTCCCTGACAACCCTCACCAGAAATAACTTCTCACTCCTCTCAATTTCTATAGGTCTGTGTGTGTGGTTCTGGCCCTTAAAACGCTCACTATTTTATTTTGCCTCTGTGTTTACCTTGTCTTTTTTCTACCACTCAGCAAGACCCTTGAGCTCTGGAACTATGTGTCAGTTCCTCTTTGAACCATCTCCCACCCTGGCACCTCCTTGTACAGAGCAGACACTTGGTAAAAGTTGGCTGAATGAACAAATGGTTTCCCCAGCAATGACAAAAACAGAAACAACTGCAACATTCTTTATTCCTTCTTCTGCCTCTCCTCCTCCACCTTCTTCTTTAGCTTTTAAAAATATATTTACTTGACCCACCAATTACCCAGGGGAGGAGGTTCGGGGACTTACTTATAAAAGTAGACAACTCCGCAGACCAAAACAAGCTTCCAGGGACCCCTATAATGACAAGTGATGCCTAGGCCAATGTAGACACTGGGGGAGTCTGAGTCTCTGGTCTGCTGACAGTCGGCTCCTGGGAATGGAAGTGTTATTTTCCCAAAGAGCTTCATCTGCTCTGGTTCATATGTGCCAGTTCCTCGTCTGACTAGAAACTCCTGACTTTATTTTTAAATACAGACTCCAATAATAGGCTAAGTAATTGCACATCTTCCCGAGGTCTTATTATACATGTCCGAACATACTGGCCTTCTTCAAATTCATATTTCTTTCCCGTAAATATATGGTGAACACCTTAAATTTCAGCATTCTATGTGGTGGTAGTGTGTATTTCTTTTTTCTTTTTTCTCGTCCTGTAGGAATCCAGAATAAAAAAGGACAACGAAAGAAATGCTGATGCACGAGTGACAATTTCTCAACAATGTGTCTGATTACTCGTCTAGGTAAAAGGGTTCTCCTGCAACCATAAGTAAGAAAAATGTGTATTACAATATAATACATAGTCAAACTTCAATAATACACTTTCCATCCTGGTGCCACTAATGCTTGAACAGCTGCAGCTCTCACTGTCTTTGCTGATGGGGCCCATAAATACTCCTGGGAAATGGGACAAGGATACATAATGGATCTTCACCTGCCAACATCAGGGAAATGAATGTCAATCGCACCCTGATGCAGACGCACTTTTTGGTGGAGAGTGATGAATACTGCCATTTGTCCTGTGCCACTGTAGTCTTGGACAGGAAAGCCTACCACCGAGAAAA
Source organism: Ailurus styani (assembly GCA_002007465.1). Classification (NCBI taxonomy): domain Eukaryota; kingdom Metazoa; phylum Chordata; class Mammalia; order Carnivora; family Ailuridae; genus Ailurus; species Ailurus styani. The sequence goes on along the minus strand of LNAC01000720.1, from coordinate 558,228 downwards.
ATGGTCGGAAAAGAAGCTGTTCTAGGACACTTGAGAAGAAGAGTGTGTCATAATTATTTGGTCACTAGGAATAAAAGTGAAAGAAGGGCGTAACAGTATGATTTAGTTTAGAGAAAGGTTAAAATTTAAGGGGATACCCACACTGTACGTATCGTTCCATTTGGTATAAAACATTCCCTCAAAATAGGACTCTTCCATTGAAGATCAAATATCAGAAATAGCAGGGAGTCACAAAACTGTAGGGTCATTCATGTTCCCAAAAGAATTCAGTGTAGTGATGAAAGGGTGTGGGCTGACATGTGAGTTCAAATCTCGACTCTACCACCAGACTGCCAGTATGACCTCAGGAGAATGGCCTGACTTCTCAGGTCCCTGAGTTTTCTTTTTAGATAGAGCAGTGATAATAACAGAGCCCACCCTGTGCACTTGATTGAAAGTTACGTGATAGAATTATGATCAAGACTAATAGTAAGTGCCAGGTATATTGCATGGTGGCTGCTGTCTCCCCCCTCTTCCCCTTTCTCCACCATCATCATCTTTGTCCTACCATCCCAGATGGTTTGTGGCTGATTTCATTAGTAAATATAAGGGGAAGAAGCAAGAAGACTATCTCCCACCAAAATATGAGGCAGTCTCCCCGGTCCACATCAAACTCTAAAAGCAGTACTTCTAATCATGAAAGTTTTCTTTTTAAAGCTTCCCAACATAACAAGCGTATCCACCTAACTCACGTCCTTCTTGTTTTGTCAAGCAATGACTACTGTGACAGATACCTTCTTAGTAAAAAGAAGAACCCCCCCGCCCCCCCCCAAAAATCTGATAGAAAGCACTGGGTACTATCAGACAAGAGTCCCAGATTTAGGGACATCACATGTTCTTTGTGAAAGGGGAGGAAGCAGTGACATGTCCGGTTCTCCAAGGAACTTAGACAGGGTCTTTTTCTGTTTTCAGTCATTCAGAATCACAGGCTAAAGGCTACTTCATTCTTTTCTTTCCCTTTTCAAAAAGATTGCCTTCTGAAGGTCTAGGATGAGTGGTGTCTGAGTGGCTTCTTCTAATTCTGTAATTCTGGTGGTTTCATTGTGTCAAGCCTGTGGAGGCTTTCCCGTGGGGTGTCTAAGGCTGTGGCAAGTCCTCTCTGAAGTGGAGCACGCCATTGCAAGTCGGCAGGGCCTTTCTGCAGGTGTGCCCCCAGAGCTGGTTGAGGGGCCCAGCCCAGGTTGCCAAACAATGGAAACCTCCCGTTCTGGGTGTTAACTTTAGTTACCACAGCCAGACAATGCTGCCAGTGGTGTGGAAGAAAAAATTGCTGTAGCCAGCTGTGCTGTTCACAGTCGGATGGATTCTGTGTAGCTCCAAATGGTGACGGAGCCAGCAGCCTGTTGTAGCCAAGGACAGGATGATGGATGACCTACATACCGTGTCCAAGTAGAGAGAATGGCAGAAGTTCACTTCAGGGTTGTTAAAATGCTAATCTGGGGGAGTTAACAAAAGCTTAATAGAAACGAAAAGTTTGAGAAATAAGTACACCTCATGGAGTATCCATGTGGACCACTGATGTGATCGCCCTTGGTTACATAAATGGTGGCTTTTCACAGGAAAAACATTTCCTAGCTTTCCTGTTGGATGAACGGAAGCAGCTCCAAATTATTAGTGGCACTGCTGCTGTTGTCAGGATCCGAGGAGAAAAGTCAGCCCAACAATAGCCACCTTCACTGAAGAAGGTTATAATAGGCTTAATATGGTTATACGAATCTTATTCTCTCTCTGCGTCCTGGGAATAAATCAACCCCCCACCCCAACTAGAAGTTGGCAGCTGTTCATGAAATAAGCAGCAACCTAAGACATGGGCTTTGGGGATCTTAAAGCGAAATCTCCATTCCCATGAGTTTTCCTGTTCTACTGACAGTTTCAATTCGTGAATTACACTACTAGTATACTGAATGATTAGTGTTCATAATTTAGGATTCAACAGGATGCTTCAAGAAAAGGTGCATATTTACATGTCTTGCCAAGTGATCCATTTTGCCACGCTCTAGTTCTTTGCATTCTTACTTAAGTTGAACATACAGAAACATGGCTGCCTCACCTGGTGTTGGAACACTGGCTAGCATAGCTTCTTGCAAACGACAGGTACTCCATAAATACTGACTGGCTGGCATACCCCCGAGTGCCTCTTGCTTCCTCTAGAAATGAATCTAGAATGCGCAGGCTTAAAGTTTATTAATTGAAATAAAAGCTAATATTTTATCCTGCAACGTGTGAGGGAAGGAGTTCACCTCCTACAGTTACACCAATAACGGTTAGGCATTCAGCCAGGCTCTTAACTCTGCATAAAATGCATCAGAAGGGTGAAAAATGACCCCATTTCAGATGCATTTTTCACTCTTTGTATCTTAGTGAAACTCACATGCAAGAACAATGACTAAGCTAATTACTAGCGTTTATTATGATGGAGCAGCAAGAAGTGAAGAACTTCTCCAGTTTCAGTAAGTCCTTAACAATTATGGGCATCTTTGTGAATCAAAGCTCTGATTCCTGCTTACTTGCCTGTGTGCCTTTCAAGCAAGAAAAACCACCACATGAGGATTCAAGGGCCCACTTACCCAGAGCACAGTTACTGGACAGATCCTTCCTGTGCAGCAAGCAGCCAGTGAACTGAAGTCCACTGGATTTCTAAGTTGCCCTCACTCTAAGGACTAATAGGTTTACGTCAGAGCCATCTTTCAGATCCATCAAATCAGGGGAGACATGACCAGATGGTGCTATTAGTGGGCACCAAAAAAATGAAAGAGAGACAGAGAGAAAGAGAGAAGGAGGGAAGGAAGGAAGGAAGGAAGGAAGGGGCAGAATGCCCACAAATCTAAATCAAACTTGAGTTAATCAACTGTTTTGTGATGAAGAAGTCACAACATTCCTGGCATACTGTCCTGCATCACAGAAATGTTCCTCAAAAATGTCATCCATGTAACATCTTTAGTATAAGTGAAGACAGGTAGCAATGTTCTACAGGATCCAATAAGACATAGTAACTGGTTGTTAATCTAACTAAATGGGCCAGTGGAAGAAAATGGTTTGCTAAACAACACATTTTTGGAAATCTTAGGGTTATTTACTGAACTGTCTTTCTGAGAGCACATTCTAGGTACCTAAACAGAGCACAGACAGTAACTATAAAAAACAAAACCCAGCTATGGCTGGGCTATAGTTTATTTACCTTAAGATGTTTTAAGTTCATGATAATATAGGCCCAAATCTCAGGGCTTACATGACAATTTCTATTTATCTAAGCCAGGTAAATGTTTGTGTAGTATTTGCCAGCCTGACAGAATATGCCTGTCACTCACTACATTAAACAGGACTACACACAACTTAATTTCCTGAGTTAGATAGCTAAGAGAGCAAAAGGATATTTTAACAACTTGAATAAACCAGCATCAAAACCTATTGTTTATTAGACCAAAAGGATAGTAAAATCCTCATCTTGAGCTGTCTGAGATTTTTTTCTCAGTTTGACAGGGACGAATCCTGGAAAAATTTCTCCAAACAAGAATTTTTCCTATACTGTCAGACAGAGACCAAACCAGTTTAGAACAATGTTGCACCTTTCCCTAGGACTTTAGCCTTGAAATAAACAAAAGAATCCATTTTATTGCTCCAAACATCAAGCAGAGGGAAGGACAGTCCCAAAAAAGCAACTAGACTTTTTTTTACTGTAGACTTCAAATTCTCAGTAGCCAGAACTTCTTGGGAAAATTACCCTAGACATTTCTTTTCCCAAGTCACTGGAAACACTCCCGTTATTTTTGAGAGAAAGCAGCCGCCCATGGTGGTGGACAGAAGGTCCACCTACTGTTTACAAAGTCCATACATCTGTAATGACGATCTACTTACTGTCCCTTCTGTGTGAAAGGCACCCAGCTGAGATTGGCCAGGGGTTGGGCTGCTGGAACTTGGGTTGCTGACTGGTCACCTCAGAACAGGCAGTACTCCCCGAGTTCCTCTAAGGCTGTAATTAATACTGCTACTTCATTCCCCTCTAGCTTCCATGACATTTAGCTTTTTACAAGTTCAGGATTTAAACAATCTCCCGACAGCGGTGGTCCCCAGAGTCGATTTAGCAGAAATTTTTAAAACCCAGCTCTCATCCGCACCAAGTCTTTTATGTTTTATGACCTTTTATTTCAATCCAAGACTTATACACGATAGAGGAAGCTTTAAGCCTTTCCAAATTACCCAAGGCGGCTGCTCTATCAGTTTCTGCAGACCAGGAACAAACATCATCGCTGTCAAGACGGGAAATAAGTTTCCCTACCTTCCTCCTCACCATCCCCCTGCCAGCGGCTGCCGACGAGAGCGGCGGCTCCCTCCGGGCTGCTGGACGCCTCTCGCCGCCAGAGAAGGGGCTCATGCAAAATTGACTCTTCCTTATTTGTTTCCATCCATAATTGATGGGTAGATGAGAACGTAACACATCTCCGCGCTGGGCTCTTGCCGCCTGGCGGAGACCTCCAAAACGCTTCGGTAAATCATTTCCAGCCGTAGAACAAAGCACGGAAAGTTGCGGGGGAGAGTGGCCAGCAGGAGAAACCGGGGCGCCGGGTGGGCGGTGG